>OY986436.1:257786538-258226538 GCA_963920525.1 Dichetophora obliterata
TATTATTATTATTATTATTATTATTATTATTATTATTATTATTATTATATTATTATTATTATTATTATTATTATTATTATTATTATTATTATTATTATTATTATTATTATTATTATTATTATTATTATTATTATTATTATTATTATTATTATATTATTATTATTATTATTATTATTATTATTATTATTATATTATTATTATTATTATTATTATTATTATTATTATTATTATTATTATTATTATTATCATTATTATTATTATTATTATTATTATTATTATTATTATTATTTTATTATTATTATTATTATTATTATTATTATTATTATTATTATTATTATTATTATTATTATTATTATTATTATTATTATTATTATTATTATTATTATTATTATTATTATTATTATTATTATTATTTTATATTATTATTATTATTATTATTATTATTATTATTATTATTATTATTATTATTATTATTATTATTATTATTATTATTATTATTATTATTATTATTATTATATTATTATTATTATTATTATTATTATTATTATTATTATTATTATTATTATTATTATTATTATTATTATTATTATTATTATTATTATTATTATTATTATTATTATTATTATTATTATTATTATTATTATTATTATTATTATTATTATTATTATTATTATTATTATTATTATTATTATTATTATTATTATTATTATTATTATTATTATTATTATTATTATTATTATTATTATTATTATTATTTTTATTATTATTATTATTATTATTATTATTATTATTATTATTATTATTATTATTATTATTATTATTATTATTATTATTATTATTATTATTATTATTATTATTATTATTATTATTATTATTATTATATTATTATTATTATTATTATTATTATTATTATTATTATTATTATTATTATTATTATTATTATTATTATTATTATTATTATTATTATTATTATTATTATTGTTATTATTATATTATTATTCTTATTATTATTATTATTATTATTATTATTATTATCATTATTATTATTATTATTATTATTATTATTATTATTATTATTATTATTATTATATTATTATTATTATTATTATTATTATTATTATTATTATTATTATTATTATTATTATTATTATTATTATTATATTATTATTATTATTATTATTATTATTATTATTATTATTATTATTATTATTATTATTATTATTATTATTATTATTATTATTATTATTATTATTATTATTATTATTATTATTATTATTATTATTATTATTATTATTATTATTATTATTATTATTATTATTATTATTATTATTATTATTATTATTATTATTATTTTTATTATTATTATTATTATTATTATTATTATTATTATTATTATTTTTATTATTATTATTATTATTATTATTATTATTATTATTATTATTATTATTATTATTATTATTATTATTATTATTATTATTATTATTATTATTATTAGTATTATCATTAAATTATTATTATTATTATTATTATTATTATTATTATTATTATTATTATTATTATTATTATTATTATTATTATTATTAGTATTATCATTATAATTATTATTATTATTATTATTATTATTATTATTATTATTATTATTATTATTATTATTATTATTATTATTATTATTATTTTTTTATTTTTTATTTTTAAACTGAAAATTACAAATTTTTTGCTTAAAATATTTTTAAGAAATGGCTACAGAGGCCTTAAGCTAAACTTAAACTAATTGGAGTCTTATTTGGAATACGGGGAAAATAATGGTTGAATAATAAAATACCATTGCTAGTTATGTACAGGTTTGCCCATATTCGACGGACCCATCTGGCAACGCCATAACTTTTGACAGAGATGTCAGATCGCTTAATGACATACCGCGTTTGAAGCGTCAGTCCAAGCAGATTTTTACCATGGAACAATACACGCCACGCGAGCGCTCTGAAAAAGTCTTCGAAATGGCCGAAGATGACGAGGAATTTTGGAACAAAATTATCATGTCCGATGAAGCCCATTTCACATTGAATGGGACCGTAAATAAGCAAAATTGCCGTATTTACGCCACTGAAAATCCTCAGGAGAGGATTATGCGACGCACACAAGTCGCATAACAATCAATTTTCTGAAGGAATTTGTTTCCGGGCCGTTTGATGTCGAAAAGTGGTGATTTGGACTGGCCACCGCGTTCGCCCGATTTGACGCCGCCTGACTTCTTCTTGTGGGGATATTTGAAGTCAAAGGTTTACGTTAACAAGCCAAAGACCGTAGAAGAGCTCAAGGACAACATTCGTGAAGAAATAGCCGCTATTTCGGCCGAAATGTTGGCGAAAACGATGGAAAATGCTGCAAAAAGGGCACAATACGCCATCAACGCCAGAGGCGGCCATTTGAGAGATATGATATTCAAAAATTGATGTAAACAAATCTACTTGGAACAATTTAAATGATTAAGATTGCCAACCGCCAAATTTTTATTTCTTTCTTTGATTTTTTTAAAAAAAACATGGGTCCGTCGAATATGGGCAACCCTGTATGTACAATGGGCCATTGTATGTAGTTTATTTACTGTACTGAACAATGGAATATAAAAGGTTTATATTCAATTATATTTGCTAAAAAAGACTGGATTTTTTAAGGAATTTTATCATTATTCTTATAGACACAATGCTAGGAGTAGAGAGAATAGAAATTGGGTTGATATTTTAAAAAACTGTTTGTCTTAAATTATGGAAATTTTTGTTTTCTTGCTTTCAGAGATGCTAACTTTTCGATAACTTCATCGAAATAAATGTTCTCAACTTCTTCGGCTTCAATAGGTAAGATTGAGAGGTCTGTAAGTCTTGAATACACCATTGTAAGTAGTAAATAATTTTTTTTTATAAATTTTAGTTTGAAAAAGCTTCTTTCGCTTGAACCCACCGATACGCAAATCTTTAAATACAATTTTAAACCAAGTGTTAGATTCAGCAAGAACTCTTCAAATCCCAATTCAAAAATAAATTTTCTAAAATATTTTTGTGGTCCAATGTCTTTTATTGATTTTTTGATGTGCTTTTTTAGCACCTTAATCGTATTTCAATCGTGAACTCTTCTTTATTGACCTCATTATGGGCCAAAATTTGTATTAAGATCTGCAGTACCTTTTAAGAAGCAGATATCAACTCTATGGCAGCATTGCTTCAAATACATTATGAAATTCTTGAGTTTATTTTGTTCTGTTCTGGAGTTCAGAAATACGCCCATCCAGGCACTTTCTGATTTAGGATTTACATAGCATCCTTTATGGACCACTTCCAAAAAACCATTACATATCATTTTAGTTTCTATTTAGTTACATAAAAGCATTCATATAGCAACACTTCGTATTATATGAAAAAATTGTGACTTCAATATATGCAAATTTGTTATTAATCTTTATTATGATTGCATACCTCACCAAATATTATACGCATACTTATCTTAAATCTTTTTTAATTTCTACGAACGCATTGCAAAGAATGCTTTCAGGAATTTCTGCTCCCTTTGGCATTTGTAATGTAAAAGTACAGTTAACATACTAAGTTGAGTCATAGGTATTGAAAAAACATAGGTATTGAAACTGTGATATTAAATTATGCGCTCCTATTAAAAGAAAATGTATATATACACAAAGAATTTTACATTATAATAAAGATTTATGTTGGAAAAAATATTTTTGTTAATTTTGCACCCCTTCTGGATGCGCACCCGGGGCGGACCCCCACCCACGGCCCCCCTTGCTACGCTACTGCTGCAATGCAAAGATATTTTTCTGGATTGAACTGAACTATATTGATCCAGCTCTCTGTCGTGATCATAACTCTAAAGTTGGATCATGAATCACTGCAGCCTTGACTTGACTTTAAATAAAATTTTTTAATCTTTTTAAACAGGAGAACCCCAAAAATTAAATATAATATACTACAAATACCTATCAGACAATAATAAAAGTCTAAATTTTGGCCAATGCAATGTTCTTCAGCAAAGCTGAATTAACTGAAAAATAATTTGAGAATAAAAATCTCGACGAAGTACAACATTTGTTTTAAGATATGTACATTATTTTGTACATGATTCGATACCTTTGAATGGAAGAAAGTGTCAGCCGCTTGGCCAGTTAGAGGAGTTCTTGGAAAACAATTATGCATGCTTTTTTCCAGATCTTACAAAACTTCATTAAGGCAGTATTCTAGTGTAATTGAAAAAAACAAAATTTTTCATTTTTCAATACTGTATATATAAAAATATCTCCTTAAAAAGATTTTTCTAAATTCGAATTGTCTTAAAAGTTATATCCATTTTAACGTCATCAGTTAGACTGCCTGAAACCTAACTTAAAAACTTTAAACGAGTTTTTCTCGAAACTACTTTTTCCAACACGGTTGACATGATATCTAAAGTTCTAATAAACCGATTTACTTAGAATTTGGTGTGGGTCTTTTTCATATATCTCTCCATAGTTCAAACTAAAATTATGGAAACATTTTGTTTGTTTTTATATTTTGAAATATTCATAACTTTGAAAAAAACCAAAAAATTACTTTTTTTCAAAAATTCGCCATTTCGTGAAAAATGGCCATGGCGCTATAATTCAAGTTCGGGCTATAGCGACATTCTTACTAATTAATTATTTTTTTACAGTTGACTAGAAAGGTTGAAAGCGTGTCAACAAGGAGGCACCCTTATTTAAGAGCCCCCACTACACCAGCCTGTAATTTTTTCAATTTTCAGTTTTTCTTTTGTACATTTTTATTTTTATTAATAAATATTAATAAACATATTACAAAAAAATTGATAAAAAAATGAACTGGTTTTTTTATCGACCGTCCAAAGAGGCCTAAAATTTGGGCTTCTACAAACCATTGAGATTTTCGATCCAATACTAAGACAAAAATCTCAATGGTTTGGCTGTTACAGGCCAAAATATAAAAAAAAAACGTGACAAAAGTCTGAGAAAAAACTGCAAGTCAAAATCTGGAAGCTCGATTTTCACCGTAGACGTATGGTCTAGTGAATTTTTTTGCTTAGTACAATCCCAAGAATCAGAAACGCGAAGCACCCATTAAGATGTTCAAATCGCCCCACCCTAATGCCCACACATTTTTTTTTTAACAAAAATGTTTTCAGGATAATCAAAATGGCTCCGTAGCATTTCCTTCGATTTGAAAAAAAGTACGCAAAGGAAGTTTTTAAGAATTCTTCTAACTTTTGAAACTCTAAGCGGCAAAATAGGACTTAAGATTAATCGGAATTTATAGATTTTGGCGGAATAAATTTTTTAATGTTTTTTAAATAATTCAGATGAGTTGAGATGAGTGATTGAGATGAGTTTAAACCTTTTGATTTTCAAAATAAAGAAAATGTTTTCTATAATACCCCTCTTTTCAGTTTCTGTTTTTAGTAACCTGCAGAAAAACTTAATTAACTAAAAATTAAACTTTCTGTAAGATAATATCTTCTCTCGATCAAGAAAAAAGATTAAACGTGGGTAAGTGGATGTCGTTCAACTCTCAATCAACTGTGGTAATCAACAATTTTCAAATATTTTCTTCGCTTCACGCAAAGTAAGACTTTTAACTGCAACAATAAAGCAGCTTAACTTTTAAATGAGAGCAATTTATATGTACATATGAGCTTAAAGTGAAATATTTTTTTCCACGCAATCCTATGTTCAAAGTATAGCAAGGGAAAATAGTAGAATATTATTTTGCACTTGCTTCTTCTAGTTATATAAATACAAAGAGACTTAAAGTCGATATAGAACGATTATGAGATGTCCAAAAATTATGAAACTTCTAAATGCAAATGAAAATATATTTGAAAATCGGGTATTGCTATTGAATTCAACAAAAAAGTGCATCAGATATGGAACTTTTTTGAATCAATGAAATAAGTTTATTTCTAATGAAATTAAATTTTGTATGCAAAAAACTAAATATCACTCATTTTGTTATTAAAAAAAAAATTATATATGATATTGCTTATATTTTATTAAATTTTTTCAGTAATTTATGCAAATGAAATTTCAAATTAAATAAAGAAATCTGGCTTAAGAAATTTGGTGTAAGATTTGCTTTTAGTGCAAGACACTTAGTAAAGTCTTTGCTACTTGAACTGGCTTAAAAATAATCCATTAGAAATCAATGCCTTTTGTGCCATTATTGGCGAATAAGTAATTTTTTCGAAATTTGCACGCTACAAATCAAAGAAAACGCAAAAATTCATCAAGCAGAACGTGTCAAATCTATTCTCAAAATTTAATATACCGCTTGTCCCCAAGGATTTTTAGCATGTCAACATTAAAGAGAGAAAAAAAAAACAAGTTAGCGACAAGCGAGTGGCATAAAAATGTAAAATATGTATATATATATATATTTTACTATGTACATAAAAACCATGGAAAAGGAAAAGAAATTCAATTTGCAAAACGATATCCTCTGGATTTGCATAAAGCACTCATTTTAAGTTATCCGCTCAAAATCCTTTGCCGTTGCTACGCTTCTAATTCGAAACGCCTTTCCCCTTTTCCCGCTAACCTTCGTCAGCTTTCACTAGACAAAACATCATCTTTTCTTGCTTTGACTGGTTTTAGACATATTCTGTCCGTACTTCTTCTTCTTCCAGTTCCTCTTCCTCTGTTGCTTCTTCATCATCAACTGATACGACGTATTTTTAGTACATGCAAAATTGAAACCCATCAAATTTATTGAAATCACTTTTTTTTGACGTTCACTTCGAGTCACACACAAACAGGAAAATAAAAGAGCACACACATACACACGCACACACACACACATACACACACAGTATAACACAAAGTGCGGTGGAGAATACAGTCACAGAGTCAGTCAGTCAGCCAGTCAGTTACAGTTACACACATTTGCAATTTCTTTAGGATCCTTTTAAAGTGTTCCTCGCCAAATCGTTGATAGTTCTTTTTTTTATTCTGTTGAAAATTCTAATGTACTTGTGTTGGTGTGCTCTGTGCCTGTGTATGAGTGTGTATATGTTGGTGATTGTGTGTGCTTGTGTGAGTGTGTCATTTGTCCAAAATGAAAATCAAAATCACATTCGTAAAAAGTCTTCTTGCATGTAGTTTTGTCGGTTGATGATGCAATAAAATTGATTGCTGCATCATATCGTGTTTGTCGTCTTCCTCTTTAGCAACCACTTTTTTTCCATGAATGTTCTTTTCTTTGCTCTTTACAAAAAAGCTGTTGTTATTGTTACTGCTGATGCACGAGGTTGACATCTTAAAGAGATAAGCGTTTTCGGTAAACGCTTTGATATGGCAACACTGAAAGAATATTTGAACTGATGTTGAACTGTCCATAAATTGCAATGGTCGATAATGGGTTAAAATGATTTTTTATAAGTATGTGTTTTCATGGCATGCACAAATAAATAACCGATGTATTTTTAAGCGAAAATATAATTTCTTCATTCACATCATACTCATAGTATATTCATGCATTTCACTCAACTGGCATATTAGGGGTTAAAGCTTATGTGCCAAATTTGAAGTCATTACATAATGTTTTAAATTATTTAATTTGTGTTTTTCAAATACTAGTCATAGAAGCCGGCCGCTGCCAGTCAATCAATTTGTAAGATATGAGATGGAGCATGGTTAACCGTTAACTGTTAGTTGCTACCTTATTTTGTTTATTTCCTAATTGTGTTTAAAAATTAGTGTCTTGTGTTTGCGTGAACTGTCTGTGTTTTTTTAATGCAGCCTACTAAAAATTTGGTATCATCGACAGGTTATTGTTTCATTACTAATAATCCAAAAAATTAGAACAATAGTTCATGTTTTGATTGCGCTAGAGCGCTTTAGAGTTGAGTAATTTTTTTTAGCAAATTTAGAATTTAAGCATAGCTTTCTGAGTTGCTTAATATAGATAATTGCCAAAAATCCATTTTTGAACAAAAATAAGCCAAATAAAGTTTATTGTTATAAAAAATTATAGAGTTCTATAAAAAATGTATTATATTATCGAAAATAATAAAAAATTATTATATTTAAATGGTTGAAAAATTTCATAAATTCGAATGAAAAATCACGGAAATTGACATATTTTGATAGAAAAAAAAAACATATCAAAATAAGTTTATTATACAACTAAGAACTGAAAATAACTTTTCCTACTTCGTCCTACAAATATATTTTTTTTTAAAAATGCTTAAAGTTAAAAATTTACATACAAAATCTAGTAAAAAATTAATATAGGTTCTAGGGAGGCACCTCTAGGGTCTAACCGGTGTCAACCATTTTCAGTACACTTTACTTTATTCACTATCATTTTGACGCATTTTTTTTTTAGAACGATCAACCTCTGTATCTACCTCCTATACAAAATCAAGTAAAATACTAATATAGGTCCAAAGGAGGTACCTGTAGGGTTAAACTGATTTCAATTATTTTCAGTACACATCTATACCTCTATTAGGCTACACTTCTGTCAAATTTTTATTAAGATCCCTCAACTTTTGCATGTATCTCCCATACAAAATCAAGTAAAAAATTAATATAGGTTCAAAGGGAGGTACCCCTAGGGTCTAACCGATTTCAACCATTGTAACAATTTTTCTTAATTAGCTAAAAATAAATAAGCATACAAAATTGCATTATCATAAGAGCACTCCTTCCATTTTTGTCCATCGCTTATATGGAGACAGTTCACTGTGCGCACCGCCTTCTCGTGTAGCAAAACAATGCAAGTGTAGCTTACAGAAATTTTGTGGTGTTAAGCTTGGTATGCTGTAGAAGCGAAAAGAAATCTTTCGTAAGAAATGCATTGCGTTTTTGACAGCGAAAAGGTAGCGACATTTTTTTTTGTTGGTTAGTACGCTGTTTACCGTAAAATTTGTTCAACGCAGCCAAGTTCACAGCCATGATTGGAGAGTTAAAATGTCAAAATTTCGCTGCATTTTATATGTCTGGACATTTAATTGGCGAGGAAATTTGACATTCAACAATAATGTTCAACTAACACATTCAACAAACAGGTTATGGTAAGTATGTGTTAGTGTTGAGTCTACACCAAAATTTCGTGTGTAGAATTAAATGCCTAAAAATGTTCGTGCCTACAGCATACTAAGCTTTAATTGGGAAAAAATTATAATATTAACAAGCAAATGCTTAAAAAAAATTTCAATATCAATAGAAAGCAATGTCCCGGTTAATACTCGTCAAGAATTGGCGTCAATTATTAGTTCCTCTTGAGTTTCCTCCTCTCACATGTCCGCGTCTTTCATCCACAAAGGTAAGACTTAACTAAGTTTTGACGAGTGTAAACCGGCAAAATAGCTTTTTTTATTTTCATGATTTTTTGCTATAAACAAGAAAAATTCCAGTCGATACTATAAAAATTAACTTGCGGCTAATTTGCCGCGGCGTGCCTTCTCGTGTAATTTTTCAGAGCGCGCCCTCCGAAGGGTTAAGAGATTGCGCCGTTTTCACAAAGTCACTTTTTATGGGCATGGTTTGCATAGAATTCGGCTGATTTCTGAAATTGGTCTTGTTTTTGAAACTTTTATATCGAATTTAATTATGATTTCGTGATCACAAAAGAGCAGACTGACAAGAAGTGGACAAATAAGTCATATTACAATTGATTAGCTCAATTGAAGAACCGGGTAACTAACATTTTTTAAAAAATTGAGTTATACCTTCTGGTCAAAGTTGAACCGGACGGTGTAAATACAACAAAATTGGTTAATTTTTCTTCAATATTTATTTAATCACCTTAAAAATAATCACCATTGGAGGCAATACACATATGCCAACGTTTTTTTCATTCTTGAAAGCATTTTTAGTAGGCTGACCTAGAAATGGCCTTTAGCTCCCTTTGCGAATTATCTTTGCTCATTTCAATTGTCTCAAAATATTTTCCATGAAGCAACAATTTGAGTTTGGGTAGTAGAAAAAGGACCACTAGATTTGACATTATTTTTGGTTAAATAATCGCATACAATGCGTGATGTGTGAGCTAATGCGTCATCGTAGTGCAAAAAACATGAATTTTCCAGTGAATTATCCAGTCGATATATCAAGCTATCCAGATATATCACGGTCATACGGCGATTTTCGTTTATTTATGTTTCTTGACGAGGAGTGTAAGGCAAGTTGTTAACTGATGTACGAGCCTCTTTAAAACATTTGTACCACTCAAATGCCTGCGTACGCGATAGAGCAGACTCATTATATGTTTTCTGCAACATTTTCAATGCATCCGGACAAGAAATTCCGTTCGTAAAACACAACTTCAAAGACACACTTTGTTAAATTTTTTTTACAATATGAAATTCGCAGGTCGGGCTCGAAGTGAATGTGTTTACAAAGCAATAAGAAAGAAGGTACTTGAAAGATCGCGCTAAGAATTAAGGCCCAAGCTTATAAAAGTGTAACCAGCTTTAAAAAAATCATTAGCTTTATGAAAACTGCTGTTGTTTCATTCGCAAATTACGTTTCAATTTTGAACAGAATGTATATAAATGGAGTTGGGAGATGATATTCTACTACTTTAAAAGACTTATCAGTCATGACACAAAATATTTAATATATGGGAAGTTGACTATGCAAAAATCTTTTCAAAGGACTCAAAAGTTACATAGGGTGGTCAAGATCTACCAAATAAAATTTTAGGAAAAAATTAGGATGTCTTCCTCTCCCGCAGGGACAAAGTTGTTTTTCGAGAAAAACCGTAAAAAATCACGATCTCAAAATGCTTTGATTTTTGTCAGAAAAACTATATATGTCTTAAAGTAAAAATAAATCAATAATTAAACTAACAATATCATGCCAAACACAATGCCTTTCTCGATTTTTAACCAAAAGGTCCTGTGTGAAGGATATTCGATTCTAAAGGTACATTCGAAGTAGCACAGAACTTTTGATTCCTATCTGATTGTCTAAATTTTGGCGATTTTGATTATTGTTTTGACGTTTTCCTTAAATTTGGTGAATTAATAATTTGCATATTGTTTGCATATACATTTTCTTGTTTTTGAGATATGTAAACTTGAATGCAATTTTATAACGTTTTCGAAAAACTTAAATAAGGTTTTATAACTCGGGTAATAGAACTGGTACCGAAGATAATTTCCTTAATTTAGATTCTTCATATATTTCTGAACAACATCCTGTCCAAAATAATCAATTTATAACATCAGGTAAATACCACAATTTTTTTTCCTATTTCGATTGTTAAAAAAAAATTTCCGTCTTAGCATGAATTTTATTATTTTGTTAAAACACCTCAACTCACAAAAATTTTGTACTAAAATTTTGAGTTTCTGAACTTTCCATTCGATGGTAAAACTTAACAATTGTTGTTTAGAAGTGTTTTAATGAAATAATAACCATAAAGGAGATATGAACAAAATTGTTACATTTTATGCTTGAAGTAACTTTTTTTAAATATCGAAATAGGAAAAAAAATCGTGGCCTTTCCTGCTGTTTTAAAAAAAGATATTTTTAGACAGGGTTTCGTTCAAAACTACTTGCAGAATCCGAATTGAGAAAATTATCTTCGGTACCACTTCTGGTGCCCGAGATATAAAACCTTATATTAATTTTTTTGAAAAAAGTTAAAAAATTGCATTCAAGTACACATTTCTACAAAACAAAAAAATGCATATGCAAAAAATATGCAAATTATTAGTTTGTAATATTTAAGGAAAGCCTTAACACTGTAATCTATATCACCAAAATTTAGAAAGTCAGAAAACAATTAAAACTTCTGTGCTATCTTGAGTGTACCTTCAGATTCGAATATCCTTCACACAGGACCTTTTGGATAAAAACCAAGAGCAGCATAGTGTTTGCCAAAATATTGTTAGTAAAAGTTTGCATTTACTTTTGCTTGAGCACATATGTATTTTTTCTTACAAAAATTAAAGCATTTTGAGTTATTGATTTTTTACAGTTTTTCTCAAAAAACCACTTTGTCCTTGCGGGAGAGGAAGATATCTTTATTTTTTCTAAATTTTTTTTTTGAGAGATCCTAAACACCCAATGTAACTTTTGAGACTTCTTAGAATATGAAATTCTAAAAAAAAATGTAATTCGATACGCCCTATTACCCAGTTCTTCCATAAAAAAAAGTATAGCAGTGAGAGGACTGCCGACCGAAGCGAAAACCTATATATAAAATATAAATGGAAGACGTTGTCCTGCCACGGACCGCCTTACTGCTATATAAGAATTTTCATGCTAATAGGGGGTTTCGGACTATACTACATGTAGGATGGATTTGACAGGTCGGACGGACATGTAGGATGTGCGAAAGCTCATACTGCAGCCCGTCCTACATGTAGGATGAAATCAAAAAGTTTTAAAAGTTCCGCTCTGATCTTGTTCTTCTCTGTGCGTCCTTGTTTGTAGATTTCCTTGGTAATTGTTGTTGGCGCAGTTAGCCGGAAATTTTTTGTAGGTGTTGTGAATTCTAATCGTGTAGCTACAGTTGGCATATGAAATTAGAATTATTTTTGTTAAGAGCTTATAACAATTTATTAGATTTTTTATATATTACTGAAACTATTTCTTTTAGGCAAAAGTGTTACCATATCAAAAATACATATAATTAAAGTAATTTATTTAAATTATTTCATTATTGATTAATATAAAAAATTAAAGCTTATTTATATCAATTTATATCATAACACTAACACAATATACATGTTCACCATATCTCTATTGCGTTGTGTATTAAAAATAGAATATTCTAAAATTAAGAAATATCTATAGCTTATAAATTATATATAATCCATATAAGAAATTAAGCTAAACAGTTTTAAAAAATAGAATGCTTAGGATAAGCAGACCTTAGTTATTCAATTACTACTAAAAATATTAATTATTTTGCAGGTTTAATACGTAATTTTTATTATATAAATATACATAAATATTCTTTAAATTTCCTCAATGAGCTAAATTGTTCATATACATGAACTATATATATGTAAATATGTAAATATATACATATATATATATATATATATATATATATGTATTTCCGATACGGTAAAACTTTTACTAAAAACAAATAGATTTACCAATATTATATATACTCTTTAATTCATATGTATAAACTGTTTTCTAAATTAGTTCGATGTCATATGCTGACTGTAGCTACAAATAAACATCCACAAAAAATTAAAGATTACTGTAAAACAATAACTACTTAGCAAACTTACAACAACAACGCAAAGAGAATTAC
Organism: Dichetophora obliterata; assembly: GCA_963920525.1. NCBI lineage: Eukaryota > Metazoa > Arthropoda > Insecta > Diptera > Sciomyzidae > Dichetophora > Dichetophora obliterata. Next base: position 257,799,819 of record OY986436.1, read on the forward strand.
AAGATCCCAGCGGTTGCGCAGCATTAGAGGGGATGAACCGAATTTGCGGCGTAAAATATATAGCACTTTGCATGCTATATTTTCTGTTTGCCTGCTATTTCGTTAATTTTTTTTAAATTTTTTAACAGTTTTTTAAGTTTACAATATTACAAGTTTACGAAATATGTTGCAAGTACAAGCTCTCGAATTAAATATGTCGCAAATTGATAAAATGCAAATAAAAAAATATTTGCGCTAAAACACGACCGAAATGTCAAAATTTGTGATTGTCAAAATTTCATCGTCCATTTGACACAGCAAAAAAGACAAATTTATTTCAACACACACAAATTTTATTCAACTTGATATTTTCTATCCCACCACGAGTGATTGACACACAGCCAAAGTTGACAACTCTGAATATAAAATGCCGCAGTGGTGAAAATAAAAAGCTACTGACAAATACAACAAGTGTGAAAATTGTCAAACTTTGTTTGACGATATGTAATAAAATAAGAGCATGCATGTAATTATTTGAATGTTCAACATATGCCTTTAACACAACTTAAAGATTTAAATGTTAAAACACTCAATCCATACATTATTTTTCTTGTTTGCAAACGAAGATCCAGCAAAAAAAAGAAGAAAAAGAAGAAGATGGATCCATTTTTAAATCTCACCATGAATAGCAGCTGTTTGAGTAAAAGCAAATTTTTCAAATATGTTGACAAATACAACAACTGAAGAAATTGCCAAACTTTAAAGGCATATATATATAAATATAAACCGAATTAATAATAAGTTTTGGTTGCAAACATCTTATTGCAACCTAACTTCAGTATTTATATACTAACAAACCGATTATATGCATTAATTTCAGGAGTTGCCAAGTGATTTCTTTGTGAGCTTGCGGCTGAATGACGAATTCCTTGGAAAAATACGATGATGCAAACGAATGATTTACCCTCTACCAAAATCGTTCAACGCGCCTAAAGAAGTTTTCACTTCAAAAATTAAAGGTATTTTTTCGGTATTTAACAGTTTTCTCTACCAAGGTCAAGTGTAAGGTCATCGAAACTTATAAAAAAAATGTTGGCCCTTATAAGACAAACCATTTTGCAGATTAAATTTTGCAAATATCTTTACCGTTATGAAATTTATAGGCGATAAATTGCCTCAAAATGATAAGGTATGTGCAAAAAAAATTGAAATTGCGAAAAAACATATAGAAGCTCCATCATAAAATTGTTTTTGACTGAAAGGCAACACTCTTCTTCAAATATAAAAATTAAAAATCGCAAAAAAATTACGCGTTTTTTGAGAAATAAGCAAAAATTTTTTTTTAATATTTTGGCAATCCTAACATCCTAAATTTTAAAATGATATATTTTTTCTAGAAACTACTATCTAATACCTTTCTAACAGTACCTCATTTATAAAAATAGGATTAAAACTGACGTAGATACAATTATTTAAAAAATTTCCAATTCTGGCGTTTTCGGACGATTTGCAGAATTGAAAGGTCCATAACTTTTCAACGAATGTCGATAAAAAAAAAATAAATGAACTTATATTCTTAGAATTTTAATAGAAACCCATATCCGAAAAATAAGACAAATCGAAAGCCTGAGGTCAATCAATGCGTGGAATGGGCGTAATATTACATTAAAATTTTCAACATGTGACGCTAAAAATTAATAATCAATATCTATTTACTGACACACGAAAGGCATAGGTGAGGTTAGGTCGAAGTAGCAGCAGGTTTTTGAACCAGCCTACTAAGAACAAATTATTGGTCCATTGTGATACCACAGAATGAAAGTAGCAAGCAATCAAGTGAAACTTTTTGTAGGATGTTGTTTATGTGGCAGAAGCTGTAAAAACAAATGATATTAAATCTGAAACAAATGTTATGCCTTGACCTCAATCAAATCAAGTAATCCTCTCCACAAACTTTTCTACCACCACCAACTACAACTTTTCGTTGTAAATTAATCTGCCTTAAAGTTATTTTGATTTGAAATAAGGAAAGAAAGGTTAAATCGTAAGACTATGTGGCCTGACCAGGATTCGAACCCGGGACCCCTGAGCGACAGTCAAGCAGCGCCACCACTAGACTATCGAGGCCGCCAAATAATCATACAAGTTATATATTGTGTATACTTAATATAAGTTTCGAACAAAGAAATAATTGCATGAAGGTGAGAAACAGCTTTTGGCGAATAGGAACCTAGGAGAAAAAAAAAGTGAGAAATCATATGAGATAAATCGATACATGAAAATGTTAACAATGGAAGATTTTTTCACATTTAGTTCAGACTAATACTAAACTAGATAAACATGTCAAAAATCGATAATCTATAAAGAATTAATAAGAATACTTAAGTAACACTGTAAAACTTTTTCTATTCATAACAATGCTGAAATTTCATTGTGTCATTAAAAAAAGTTTCAAGAATATTTTGTCGATTTTGTCATCCTTAACATATGAGTATAAACACCGTACACATGGCACTCACACAATGTGCTTTTGCGAGAAATCAATTGATTTCTTTGAAGAATGCTATAAAGTTGTTGCGAAAATGACCAAAATGTTTTTTAGCCTAGTCACCATTTTCAGCTTCGCTACTTTCCACCTATCGCAACAGCAACTATAGCAACAACGATAGCAATAACGATACCAAAAACAACTACAACAACAACTAACATACTCGTAGATCGTTTAATTTTATTTGTAAGTTAATAAAAAACTACGCGTCGATTGCAACTTTTATGTGCACACTTTGTGCTATGTTTTCGGCCCTAAAATAGGTGAGAATGGGTGATGTTCTCAAACATGCTGAGGACAACAAACAACAAAGACAACAACAACAATATCAAAAATACCAACAACAACCACAACAACAGCCATCACAAACAGGACAAAATAAGCAGTTAAGAGAACCGGAAAAAGCTAGTGAAACGCATTTATTTGCTAGCGGAAGAATTGTTTGTTGAAGTAATAAGGCGGAACACGAGAACACGAGCAAAAAATAAACACACACACGCGCACACATGTTTCTTTGTAGCAATACAATGTAATGTTATGTTATTTTATACCAGCATTTTTTCTCTATTGCGGTTGAGTTAGTTCAATGCGTAGATAAAATGTTGGTGTAGGTGTGTTGTGCATGTTTGTGTTAGTAGGTGTGATTGTGAGTGCGTTTGCTACATAGTAAGATTGGACTTTTCAATAACCATATTGACGACATATAAAGTGATTCTTTTTTTGGTTGATGTTGTTGCTGCTTTTGTTCAGCTGTTTGTGTTGTAAAGATTTCATAGCAATCAATGTGCTAATGTTTGCACTTGGGACAAGGATGTAGTTGAATGTGGGACAAGGCCAAGGATAACAGCCTGTTGACAAGTGAAAATTGAGAAGAAAGCCGCCCCTTTTGTAATTTTCAGCAAGTAGACAAGACTAAAAAATAATGTTTCAAAAATTGTTCGTTACTTAAAGAAAGTTAAAATATTTAAAGAAAAATAATACATATATTAATATGTTTCATATCAGCTTTTTAAAATGGAAGATTTGCAAACTGAACACTCTTCTTTTAATTAATTAAAAAATGTGATCTACCCAATGGTAGAAAAGTTTTCCAAAATTCCGCTTGGGCTCTTCCATAAATATGTCTATTTACTGCCATTTCACTATATGTATTTTGTAAGCCCTCAACAATTTCATTCGACATTTCTAACTTAATATTTTTCCAGCATCGTCAACAAAACGGATTAAAATTGAATTAATTGCCACCTTGAGACAGAGATGTGGTACCACGTACCGTAGACGATTTTTCGAGGAACAAACGATAAAAGCACGCCAGAAAGAATTTGGTAAAGCACGCAACAAACAGAATAAATTTAATTTCCGTCACGGAAAAACTTTTCCGCTCGAGCGACATGCATGCAGTGTGTCGAGGTTGCTCTAACGGTTGGGCGACAACACTTTCTAACTTGGCTTGGCGTCTGAGCTGAGCTATGTTTAGTTGAGTTGAAGTGACATTGAGTGAGTTTCATTAAAAGCTCATTAAAGATGTAAGCCTTTTTGCGTTTCAGTGTTTTTGCAGCTCTTAATCGAGCAACCAGGACCAGCTACGACCACCCGGCCTATAGACCAGCCTTCTACTTTGGCCCAAACTGATTGGTATGCAGTGTTGTGCTCAGTTGAACGCAACACGTGCTCATCGAAACTTCTAAATGTTGTTGTTGCTGTTTTTGTTGCTTACGGTTAGACAGGGTGTCAGTTTGTATGACAAGCTAGTGACACGATTATGATGACACTGGCCATCATAGACATACATACATACACACACACACACACCCACTCACTCATACATTATCGCACTCACTTAGTTATACAAACACACCCAAACGTTTTCACACAATTATTCATCACATTGAAGCACTCAAGAGTTTTCACATTTTAGCACTTGCTTCGTTAGTGTCTGTGTTTATGTATGTGTGTGTCTGTTTGTGTTTAGGCTGTGGCTTTGTCGGTGTTGCTGGTTGAATGTAAGTGTATGTCCTGCATTACGGACAAACTTCATTCATGGGTGAAACTTTTCAGTTTTTGTCATCGTAATTGTTGTAGTTGTCACTTTTTTGGCTGGTTTATCGTTTTTTTTTTTCTTAAATTTTGAGAGCGTCACAAGTTTTACACATAATTTGGAGGGCGTAGTGCTACATAACGTAATGTGCGTTATTAGCTTCTGCACCAGTTCTTCACTTCCTCACAGACTTGACATTTTTTTTTGCTTATGTTAAGTTTTTACATTTGCACAGTTTTCCGCAATTTTGTGTCAATTGAGAGATTGTGAAAAAAAATTTTTTATTCGCAAGATGATGACAATGTTTAAGTTGAAGCTTTAAAATACGTCAAATTTAAGGGATTTGATTTTTTTTGTCACTAAATATGAGTAGTGTTTTCAAAAGAATGATTTTGGTTTTTGTTTTGTTAAAAATATATTTTTATTCAATGTACAAAAAGGAAGATAAATTATTTTATGAACATATTCTATTATTAAATAACTGATATATAGTTCTAGAAACAACACAGTCTTACAATTATAATCCAATCCACTAGCACACATTAGTAAGTTTATTTTATTGATATAACATTTCTAGTACCCAAGTAAAAATTTTATAGTACACCATCCCTCTGAGTATCGTGAGGGAACGTACGAAATTTTTCTGTGAAAACTTAGTGGCTAAATACGCAGAGTACCGTTGAATAGCTCATATGTATATCCATTTTATTATAGAATTAAAGATAACATTTTTTGTTTCAGTTAAACTCCAAATGTACTGCGCCAATTTTTATGAAATATACTATAAAATGTCATTTTTGTACTACAACACGTACTTTAGATACTTTATTTTCGAAATTTTAATAATAAGTATATTAAATTAAAGTGTTAAGTTATTTAAGAAATCATTCCAGCTATCACGCATTGCTTAATCGTTTTCTTTTCACACGGTTGTATTGCGTGAGTTTCAATAAACTCCATGTTACTTTCTACTAATTTCTGCTTTGCTCAGCTAGCACAGCGCAAAAAAACAAAAAAAAAAACATTTGCCTCTAGTAAATAAAACATACAAATTTTCGTTTATTTTTATACTTTTAACTAAAGAATCTCTTAAAAAAATCTTAATAAAATTTGTATACATATTATAAATGCTTCCAGTATTTGTTCTTGCAAATTATGAAATGGTTTTTAATATACATACTTCAAAATCGGTTCTTCTTATTCAGTTATTTCATATGAAAACATTTACAAACGGTGACATAAAGCTCTTTTTGCTACTACTAGGTTGAAATCCTCATTGAACTAAAAATTAAATTAAATCTTTAATGGGACCAGCAATATTAGCAATCGCTCCAACTTTCTTATCTATCTCATTCATACTACTCCCGAATATCTTAAAAGTATTAAAATCACTTAAAACATTAATTCAAAACTTTTCACAAAACTAATCCTTTGAGCACTCAAGTAGAAACAGATTTCATTGCCTCTACAGCGCGTACTTTTTTCTTGTTTTGTTTTTGTTTTATCTTTTAGATTCTTGTGTTCGTTTCTTTTATAAACGCATTTCAGCTCCATGAGAGCAGGAGAGGAGCGTTGGTGGTAAATTAATGGCACTCAACATGCTATGTTAACAGAGAAAACACACACATACACATCACCACTTATGCAGCCACATAAAAAAGTTTAATTTTCATTGCATGCTAACAAAAACTCGCACTTGAGTTGAGACACACAGAAACACACACAAACGCATGCAATACAAGCAACCACAAATGCAGAATTTATTGCTGAGCCGATTTAAACTTTCGACAATATGTCACGTGAGTGATGTGACAAAATAACAGTGCACAGTGGGGTGTTTGACTGATTTAGGTGGCCAAAAATTAATTCTATCAGTCGTTTGACTGAAAAATTATATAAAGGGTGTTTTTTAGCTGCATGAGAGCTTTCGCTGGTTGTTGTCTATGGTTTCACAGTTGAGAATGTCTAATTGTGCCGACATTTCTGCTCAATAAGGTATGACAGTTTATCATGAATAGTTTTGTGCCAGAACAACACTTCCAAATTGTGGAAATTTACTTTGAAAAAAATGAATCGGTTCGCAAATTTCATAGATCACTTCGTTCATTTTACGGTCATCATAATCGACCTAGTGAGCAAGCAATTCATACAGTTATTGATCGTTTTCGCTCTAATTTTACTCCTCTCGATTCCTCAAGCCATAAAGAATTATCATTACATCCATTAAAATTGGCTGTTTGGTGGGCTGTTTCTTTTCGTTCCAACAAGACGGCGCAACTTGCCATATAGCACGCTCAACTATTAATTTATTGCAAAATCAATTTGGTGACAACTTTATTTCCAGGAGTGGTCCTGTGGTACTAGCGGTGGTATAAGCTTCCTCGTACCTGGGACTTAACGCCTCTCGATTACTTTTAATGGGGCTATATAAAGCCATTGGCGTATGTTGACAAACCAGCAACTCTTGAAGCATTGGAAGTCAATATTCAAGCCACCATTGACGCCATAAGGACAGATTTATTGGCAAAAGTAGTGAAAAATTGAACTATTCGAATGGATTATGTAACTCATAGTCGCGGTGAATGTATGCCAAAAATCATATTAAAAAAATAAATGCCATGAAATTACTTAACAGACTATTATAACAAAAAAATTAATTCCGAGAACACTTCTGTTTTTCATTATTATTTAAATTTCTCATGCAGCTAAAAAAACACCCTATATTTTTGCAATATTAAACGTAGTGAATCAAAAATAATAGGCCCTTATTGTTTTAGCCTTGCTGAAAAAAATTTAGAGCTCATCAAACATGTAAACGTTTAACTAAATATTTGTTATAGTTGATTGATGTTAAGAGAAGTGCTTAATAAAGATGTTCTAACTTTTTGTAGAATTATGTGCAAAAGGTTGTTTTTTCAATGGTTTTAGTTTACTCCTTCAGAATCGATTTCATATAGAGTCCGTAGGATGAAAATTATATAGGGAGTGAAATCGAACGTTAAAAAAATAGTCAAGCGTAATGTTTCTCACTCAACAATATGTGTTGAAACCAACGAGAAAGTACTAAAAAAGTACACATAGAAGAAATAACAATAAACATTAACAATGTTATAAATATTTTTTGCTTTCAGTGGCAATGCGAGGCACAGACGAATTTAATTCTTCGAATTGAAAATATTGAAGTCGTTGTTTTCTTAAAATAGCGGCAAATATAAAAAAAATTGGAATGATTGAAAAGTGGCGGTGACAAGGCTCGTGTAACATTTCATTCTCTTGTTAGTAGTTTACGAATACAAAGATAAAAAAATTGTGCAATTTCATTTTCATTTAGATCTATTAATATCTTGATATTTTTCTAAAGGTGATATTAATAGTGAAGAAAATCATTTTACCTTATAATGTTTTTATGAGCATAAAAAAAGATATAAATTTTAAAATAAGAATTAAAGTACGTAATCCTTTCAGTAATATAAAACCTGTTTTAATTTACTCCTTTTGTCTAGTAAAAAATAAAAAAAAAATAAACTGGCCATTTTAGCCCTTGGAAGGACTTAACCTAGCTTCTATTGATCAATTGTGTTGTGCGTGTTATTAAATGCTTGATCACAAATGATCGAGAACTGGACCTACGTTTTTTATGCCGACTCCGAACGGCTTATGTTCTCAAGAAGCTTTACATGGCAATTTTCACTCTCTGAGGTTTGCCATTGTCTGCAGAGAGACGACGACCGAACAGAAAAATTACCCACTAGGCTACGGCCGCCCACTTGTCTAATATACATATTTCTAATTACATGGTAATTGCACTGAGAAAACAATAAATAAAAAACGCACATTTTAAAAACGTTTAGTAAAATTAATATTTTTAAAAATATTTTACGCCATACAAAAATTAAAACTCACATTTTTAAAAAGAAAAGTAAAACGAAACTTTTTTAAAACAGCTACGAATGTTTTACTATGATAAATCAGGATAAAGTGGATTTTTTTAAAAACATTTCAAGCCATTCAAAAATGAAAGGCACATTTTAAAATAGAAAAATAAAACGAAACGTTTATAAAACAACTACGAATGTCTTACTATAATATAGTTGGTTAAAACTAATATTTTTAATAACATTTTACGCAATACAAAAATGAAAACGCACACTTTTAAAGAGAAAAGTGAAACGAAACGTTTTTAAAACATCATAGTAAAACAACGTAGTTTTTACCATAACATAGTAAAATGAATATTTAAATATATAAATACAATTCATGTGGGAGGTGTTGGTTTCACATACTTTGTTTCAAAACACTTGTTAATAACGAAATGTTTTTGTATATTGACAAATAACATTGACTTGTATTTGATATTTGTTCAGAATATAAAATATTTTTCATTCTCGATTTCATCACTGAATTTGCCTGCAAGAAAAAAGTGAAAGAGTTTGGGTAGGAGCATTTGCTACCACAACTAAAAGGCAAGTATTTAAAATAAAATAAAAGATATCTGACAAAATTCTTTTTTTTTTATAGACGCTGGGATGTAGTATCATCATTTAAATTTTAACGGAAATGGACATAGGTGATGATAAAAAAACTGAAATAAAACTGTCATTTTTAAAACCAATAAAACGTTTTTTAATTAATAAAGGAAATAGGAATATCTGTAAATTTTTTGAATTAATGGAAAATAATGAAAATAGTCGTTTTTGAATATAAATAATTGTTGTACCATTGCATTTTAAAATGTTTATTGTTACGAATAGAAAGAATATTTTAGAATCTAATTTTAAAATTTTCCTTTTTAAAATGAAAATAAACTTTTTACTATTGTATTTGAGAAGACTTATTGTTGAAAATCAAATGAACATTTAAGAACCTCATTTTAAAGTTTTCGTTTTTAAAATGAAAAGAAATGTTTTACTGTTTAATTCTAAAATAATCGTTTTTAAAATGAAAGTAAACGTTAGAAGTGCAAAATATCTACTTACCTTACATAATACCTTTTTAAAAGTAGCTCGTTTTTGCCACTTTTGAAAATTTTGTTTTCTCTGTGTGATAATAAGGTTTAAACTCCAGTCGCGCATTGGATCTTACATGCATACTTACTATATTTTCACATAGTTATTTTACTGTATTTTTTATTTCATCATTTTATTTATTTTTTATTTATACAATTTTTTTATTAAAAATAGCTGCATTCCTTTCGCCTTAATATAATCGCAATAAAAAATTTTCTCAAAGGAACGGCAACAAAAACAATTCGTAGAGGGCACTACCGTTGCAGTCAAAATTAAATTTAAACAAGCAATCATGATACAATAACTATTAGGTGTCATGAGAACGTGTGTCGTTCAAAACTGCTGTAAACTGTTATGGTAGCGATATCTTAGTGAAAGAAGTTTTTCTCTGAATGTGTTTTACTCTAAACGTCGGAAAAATTGTAAGTTATTTAATTTAATTACGAATATAATGCAATTATATAAATAATTTAAGTGCAATTGTTGGCTCGTCTGAATGCGTCCAATGTGTGTGACACACGAGGTTTGTTTTGTTTTCTTTTGTTTAACATTCGATGGTCGCAGCTCGTGATTTGTTATAGGATTATTATTTTTGTTTTTGCTTTGCATGTAAGAAAAATAATCTGGATTATTTTGAAGCGAACGAAACGCGGCTAATACAAAGAATAGGGATCATGTAACAGAACTTATTTTCCGATTCGTTCCAAAAAATGGTTTTTGCAAGCGGATATATTAACTTTATCATTTATTTTGTTTCGTTTGTAAAGAGGCGTGGCAAGTATAAAAAAGAAAAGCGTAAAAGAAGGAAGATCTGACACTGCAAAACATTTGCCTATCACCGTTAACTCTGAATTTAATATAGCTTTTTGATAGAAAAAATCAATTAATTGTGCTTTGATTTTCAACTCTTATATCCACTTTCATCCGTCAAACATTGACAGTTGAGTTAACAAAGTTTTCATAATACAAGCAATCGAAAGAGGACTTTAAAAATCTTAAAAAAGAATAATAAAATAGAAACTATTAAGATAATTGATTTGCATAAAAACAAAATTAAAAATAAGCAATGCTTATATGAAAATTTGAAACAACTTAAAAAAAAAATACTATTGATTTAGTTTGGATATCACTTTAAAAGAAAAGTTTTAAATTTTTCCACTTGTACTTTAGATACTTGATCAGGATTACACTCTGAGATGGGTAAGCAACGTTTGTTAACCTATCTGTGGTGGTTTATATATAGGGCTAGGAATGGAATTAAAGCAAATTAAGACACGTGTTCAGTCATCATTTGTCCAGCAAAGGAATTGCTATAGGTACTTGAGGAAATTTATATATGGGTCATATATAACTAAAGAACTGGAAAAGGTTAAGATTAAAAAAAATAAAAAAGAGACATATAGGATTGTGCGAAAATTTCTGTGGAGTAATAAATTAGCGCAATGTAAGTTTCAAACCAATCACGCTGTTTTTAAGTAAATATAAAAGAGGGGTATTTCCCGAATTTAACAAATCTAGATTTCTCATTCCCATTCCCAAAAGATGCAAAGCAACCAAAGACACACCCAAAAAATATTTAGGATAAAATTACGAATAAAATCTTTGCAGAAATACAAACAGATTCTATTCGTAGAATGTACAAATGATTTGTACATAATACAAACGTTTATAGTGTTGGCCGCATGAAAAAAATGTTTGAATTCGTAACTTTGTATATTCTACAAACGCTAGTTTGTAAAAATCTATAATGTATAAATTTGTGAACTGAACAAACATTGTTTGATAATATACAAAGCTGTGGCAGCAGCGTTCGTATATTTGTTCTTATTTTTTTAGATGAAACGAATGCGTTTGTAAAATATACAAATATTTCTTTGTACAATGAACAAACGGTTATTTGTATTATGCACAAAGTCGTTCGTAGGCTGAAGAGAACAAACAGCTTTGTAGAATATAATAATTGTTTTGTACATAGTACGAAACTTTTTTTTGGGTGCAGTGTAAGAATCGCAAAATGCTTTTTAAAGACGTTTAGACTGATTGGCCTAAGAATTCCGCCGACTTGAATCAATTTGAACATATTTGGTCTTGGAAACAAGAATCTGTGTTTTGAGATAAAAAAAAAAAAAAAAATTAACAATTTGTTACCACAGTAAGACAGGAGAGGAACTCGATCACCGACGAAGATATGCGTGTTTTGTGTGAAATCTTCAGAACCCGAATAGTTGACTGCCACCTAAGCGAATGGCTTCATACAAAATGTTTAATTATTGTAGTTGCAACATTAAATATAGTTAAATATAATACAAGTAAATTATGATAAATTTCAATGCGCTTAAATTTTAAAGACAATTATGTGGTTTACAGAAACTTTGTGACCACTCTGTGTGCAATAAAAATATCCTAAGTCAATATGTATTCTTTTCTACCTGACATAAGCGAGGGGGCGGGCCATATATGACGCAATTATTATACAGGGTTAACAGACTGGAATAGAAACTTCATAACCAGTAAAATATTTTTGGCCGCACTCACAATATAAAATTATTAGTGAGTTTCCGACTCGCAGCTCATATACGTAGCACAATCACACAAACACACACACACACTAGCATACGCATTTGTACATCATGAGACACATTTGTCTTAACTGACAAATACTCTCATTTTGTACACACTTCTCTACTGTTATCCGCGTCTTCATTCCACCTGCTCTTATTTCTTTCAATTTTTCTATCCTTTGAAGTTTTCTTTGGAAGTTTGCATTATTTTTTTTTGCTTGTTGTTCGTCTTTGCAGTCGTTCACCTCAACAACGGCTGCCAACGACATGTCGAAAGTGTCGGCTTAACATGGTTGCAGATCCGGGCTTCCTTTTGTCTTTCGGCAATACCTATTTCAGTGCGCAGCTACAATATGTCTTCCAGGAAGCCTGGCACGCATCTCATTTGTGTCAGAGATTCATCATGGTCGTTGAAAGATGCCAGAAGATGTACTACTTACATTAAAAGGGCGGTGGACTTCTTGCTAGGAGTTGAGTGTGGGTTAAGTGGGTTTAGTAGTCGAAAAATTCATAGTCAAAATACACTGGGAGAGTTTTGCATGTGTTTTAAACTCATGAAATTAGTACAAACATTTGCCATAATAAATCATAGTAAGCAATTAGTATTCAAAAGGATCTTTCAGTATTTTTATTGTATTAGTAATAACTAGGGCTAGGATTTCGATGACATGTCATCTTTTTTCTGCTGCTTCTAAGACGTTTCCTACTTGTTTAAAACGTCCATTTATGTTTCCTAAATTCCAAATATGAAATGTTTTTAGGACATTTTTTGTAATTTTTCGACGTTTTTAGCTTGCAGGTAATTTTTAATAAATTTTGTGGCATTTTTTGGTATTTTTAGAGATTTTAAAGTTATTTTATTGTTATTATTAGATGTTTTTAATTTTTAGAATATTTTTCGGTTTTTTCGTGCTAAAAAATGTCAAAATGCAAATTTTTAAACATATTCCTCTAACACTAGAGTTCCTTCAATCAAAAATATTACCTCTCGACAAAGGAGTAGCTTTGTTTATAGACTTCGATAAAAAAAGCTCTACTCGTAGTGAAACTGACGAAAGGTTATGTAGAAAAATAAAACAAAAGTGTTAGATAAAAACTCTGGATATGCTAGTATAAAATAAATTTTTGTTTAGTAATGTTTTATTTTGAAGGCAAAATTTTTAGTTTATTTTTTATGCAATTGTTTACGTTTTTTTGTAATTTTTGTCAGTTTTTAGGTAAGTTTTTGGAGTTTTTTTGGGTAATTTTTGTCAGTTTTTAGGTAATTTTTTGCGGTTTTTTAGGTCATCAAAATCCGAGCCCTGGTAATAACACATACAAACAGCATCTTTGCTTGGCGATACCGACATCACTCGTTCGATTTAGTATTGCTTCTAGATAACAAAAATCTTTATGAATTTTCCAAGTTGGTGTGGAATTTATTTTTAAGGGAATTTTTAGAAATTTTTAAGTTTTGAAAAATATGTCTCCAGTTATGATTCTATAACTCCAAAAGTACTTATTAATATTACACATTTTATACACACTTTTAAATAAGTTATTTACACCTTATATTTCAGGTATCATTTGTACTGATCTAACGATTTTTGTAGAAATGTTCTAAATATATGTTAAAGTTTTAAAAAATACCGTTTTTTTACATTTCTCCATTTTAAAGTATGCAAAAATATAACTTTGACATTTATTTTGGTTTTGTTTTTTCTTTGTTGGTAAAAAAGTATTTTTACAAAAATTTCAAAGTAAGATACTTTAAGGGTTGAATACTTTACTCATTGCGGCTTTAGTGAAAATACTCAAAATTACTTCCCATACAGGCCAGAATATTCGACAACAATTTACGCATACAGTGATAACTAGACTGCGGTTTTTATGTAGAAATTGTTTTTTCTCAAAATAAGTGTTTTAACGGTTCTTACCTATATATTCATATATAGTATAGAGTTTACTTAAGTTTTTCTTATATGCAATTTATATGCAAGTTTTATGCAAGTAATATGCAAACAATATGCAAAGTATATGCAAAAAACTTTCAACTTGAAATAGTCGAAAATTTTAGTTTTTATTTTTTTTAAATTTTAAAACGATTTTAAAGTATTTTTTAATATTTATCAACAGTTCCTTTATTCAGGAGTGTGTGTAATAATTTCCATGAACTTTTTTAGAAATATAGAATGAACTAGCAGGCCACAGATAAACAACAGGAGAGTGAATGATTTTAAACAGTTATACACATTAACAAATGAGAGCAAAAACAATAACAAATATTATTTAAAAAAATCTTTTGTTAAATTGTGATATTAATCAGTGGCTGATCTTTCAAACAAAATTAAAAAATAATTATTTTTCACGCCTTCTATAGTTTATACCAGCAAACTGTTGGAGCCTAGATTGATTCGCGATAAAGAAGTTAACAAAGAGCACAATAAACAAGTCTTTGCAGAATTAATGCAGTCGCTTTTTTTAAACTTTGCAAAAGTGGATGGTACTGCAGAAAACACAGAAGACTACTGATGAGTTGATGTAGCTATCAACGAAACAGTCTGTCTAGTCTGCTTGGTGGTTTGTTCTGCAAAAAACTTGTTGTTGTTGCAAACTGTTGCTTCATGAACTGAATTGGCATTAAACTTTTTTATTTTTTTAGAATTATTAGAGAAAACAATATTTTAATTAAAATATGCCATCATTAACTTTTCATGTTATAAAATGATGTTATCACATTTTTTGTTATTTTAATCCGTTTGTCTTCATATAGTAATTCCATTTTTGAATTCTCATTGTGAAGGAAAAGTATTACGAAATAGAACTACAACCGCATTACAAAACAAAATAATCAAATACTACTTATAGAATCTGAATTGGCATGCAATAAAAAACGGCATCTTTCCCCAGACATAATTTTTGGCCGGAAAATGAACTTGAAACTATGTCTGTTTATTGGAATAGAAATGACATTATTTTGGCCCATTTTTGGCAGGACAGGGCGGAAATTGCACCAAAACCAGCCTGATGACTGCCACTGCATAGAAAAGCAGACTGGCTAACAGATGCTCCAAAATGTATAAGAGAGCATGCAAGTGGCGTTCAGTGGAAGCCAGTTGGCAGGGAATGCACAGAGCAGAATACTTGCAGGTAGTGGCAGGCAATTGGATGGAGCATTAACATGGTATTGAATGCAAAATATTGGTTTCTTTTTATATTTTATATATTTGAGCTTATTTTATTTAACTAACAGTTTTTGGTCCTTGCGTTTGTCGATTTTTTCGATTCACTTCAATTTTGAATGGCTTTGATGTTGCGACATACAATTTTGAGTGAGATTTTTCAAACATAAATTTCAAATTTTTAAAAAAAAATTTTTTTCTTTAGTATATCAGGTGTAAGCAAAACCACAAAGAAAGGAACCCACTCCTGTGGGTATAATAGCATTGCCACCAACAATACCAGAGACTACGTGTGCAAACAGTTTTATTGAAAAGAATGGTGAGTTTGAAAATTATTGCTTTATAAAAACATAGTCCAACACGCAAAAAATAAGCAGATTTCCTAAACGAAATTTGACAGAGAAATATTTGTACCGTAGAATCAGTTAAAGTTTTTAATTAAGATGATGAATTCGCTGGTCATTCATCCTTCCAAGAATCTAAAAATTGTGCATCAGACGAGGGTAGTGAAGATCCGATTGCTGGAAAAGATCAATTTGTTCTAGGATCTCCAGTATCAAAATCTGAAGTCTTCACCTCAATTCTAGCATACGTTTTACGACACAAACTAAGCGGTTCTGCATTAAGCAGTATGTTGGAATTGATTGATTCCATCCATATACCCTAAAACGTCCATCTCCACTTGTGTCTTTAAAAAACATTTCATAAAAATAAATTCCGCTATTGAGTGTATGGCGCACTGCAACAACTGTTACAGACCAGTAAAAGGCAATGCGAGGAATATAATAGCACAGACGAATTCGGATAACTGCTCACCTTTTCAATAGGGGTACAGCTGCAAGCAATTATTTTTCACCCAGATTTCTGCAAACAAGTGCTCACCATTTTAGCAGAAAAAAGAAAATGTTGACAGGCTAGAAGACATTTACGATGGCAAACTGTAGCGAAAATATGCGAAAATAGATTCATGAATGACCACAGGAATTTATCATTCATGTGGTATTCTGAAGGAGCAGCACTCTATTTAACTTATACTATTAACTAGATTTTTATGTAGTAATTAGCAAATGCACAAAAAATTATTCAAAACCGACGGTCTTATCAAATATTGAAGTCACTCTTGTACACCAGTATATCAGATCTTCTGAAATACAGTAAATTTCGCCACAATGTATTAAAAAGGAATTTTGCATTACATGTAAATGATATTTCTTATGTTTTGTGTTCCACCAAATATGATTCTTAGTGTTCCACTTAATATGATTGAAAACGAATAAAGCACCTTTACCTTTATAAATTTTATAAATTTTTAAATAACGTTTATTTATGCAATCTTTCGGCAAAAAAAAATTAATTGTAACTGCCAAGTTCACATGTTAGATGTGAAAAGGTTTTAAAAAATTTCAAGTTAAAGAAAGTAAAAAGTTAGAGCTCAGAAGCGTTAGGTAGAATAAAAGCGTCTTCCAGTATAAGACCAGATAATTCTGTTGTCTTGAAAGTAAAACATTTTTAAGCTGCTAGACCATTTCAATTGGATGCCAATACAATGGTTGTTTTAAATAGAGTTCATGTGCCTGCAAAAAGCATTATCATGTCATAGGACAAAAGCATTCTGTTCTGTAGAAAACAAAACTTTTAAGCCTGCCCAAATATTTCAATTCAATGCCAAAATAAAGGTTTTACTCAACAGAGTTCATATAGTGCGTAAGAAGGCTGCTGCTGAAAAAACAAAAATTTTTGAGCTGCTTGAACATTTCAGTTGCCGTCCAACACAATGCTGAATTTCGACACACTGCCTTCTACTGACTTTTCCATGCCTTCATGCTGCTACTTTCTGGCAGCCTGTTTTGATAAAAAGTAAAGTAGCCGCCACCACATTTCAGCATACTACCAGAACTCTGCTCATTTGCCACAATTATGCTGGTATAATGCCATTTCCCTGTCGAATATTTTGTCTGGGGTATTGAACAAGTGGATAAACTATAGCAAAAGTTGTATGCAATATATCTGTGCCGATAAGCAATAACAGCTTAACTCTTTCAATACCAATATGACACATGTGTCCCATTGAGTGTTCTTATTTAACTAGAACGATATCATTCTCATATATCAAGGGTATTCACCGCACTGCTGAAATTTCCGAAATGCTGAAATTTACGAAAACTTCAGTACAATTGTTGTTGTTTTGGTTTTCCGAAATTTTGCTTAAATTTAATCAACTATTGAGTTGATCAGTGTTGCCAAGCGTCTTTCACCATTTACCCCTAGATTTGATTTTAAATCCCCCAAAACACCCCTAAATTTTTTTTCGAAAAACAAAAAAATTTCATGCGGGGCAACTGAAAAGTAGTGCAATTGCAATGCAAGTCTATGTATTTAAGAGGACGTCTTTAAAAATGGCAGAAAGTTGCTTCATAGTTCTCAATTGCCCAATGTGAAATTTACATTAAAATTAACAGCCCTATTCTGGCAAATTAACAAATTGTTAACCAGTATTTTGAATATTTCTATGTGTTTGTTGTAATTTTTTTATTTCAAAACAAAATTTGATGCTCAAAAATAAAAAATTTTGATAAAGATTGTCAACTGCTATTCAGTTATTGACAATTTCATTAACAAATTTTGTTTTTTGAGCTTTAAATTTTGTATTGAAAACAACAAATACATAGAAATATTCAAAATACTGGTTAACAATTTGTTAATTTGCCAGAATAGGGCTGTAAGTCTAACTTTTGAAAGTAGGTTCCGTCTTTTACTTTTTGATATATTTTTGGGCATATCTTTTTTTCCCATACTTTTTTTAATTTTCTAAAAGATCAAAGAATCAAAGCTTGCTCCTCATACAAACAACGTTTGGTCTTTGACCTGAAAGGAAAGTAACAGATTATTAGAGGAAGAATTTCTTGGAACCATACGTGAATTATCAATAAGGCGGAACAAACTTGAAAGACAATTTGAATTGCCTACAACAAAAGCTGGTGTTGTGCCTTAACCTCAGCAAGTATTTCCAGCCCTCAGTGCTATAATTCAATATTTTCCACAATTTAGTTGTGGATTTTTTTTTCAATAATTCTTAAATGTAGTAAAGAACAAAGAAAGCGAAAAGAACCATGCCTGAGCCCGGATTCGAACCGGGGAGCTCTGAGTTGATAGTCCAGCGCAGTCTTCACCAGACTACTAAGGACAACTTTACACGGAAACAATCAATTGCAAGTAAAGCGCGAAGCAAGTTTAAAGTGATTGGTTATTAATTTTAAATGCTGCCAATTCAGCTGTTTTAATAAATTGTTGCTGAAATACCCAAAAAGTCAAATATCGTCTTTTCTTAAATTTTTCCATTATTTTAAGGAAAAGTAAGAAAACTTTAATTCCAAGGGTAAATTTTTCAAATACCCCTAAAAAAACTCCTAAAGAACTATACCCCTAAAATCCCTCCACACAGTTAAAAAACCTCTAAATATAGGGGAAATCCCCTAACCTGGCAACACTGGAGTTGATTTGTTCGTGGAACAAAATTAATTGCATATTTTACAAAATTGTTAAGATTTCTTATAATTCACAAATTTTTTTATTTCGTGAAAGTAACTTGGGCAATGGTATAAGATTATCTTAAGTTTGTACAAGAATTTAAATGCTGTTTTTGCAAAAATCTATTTCTGATTAAATTAACTTTCCCAAATTGAACAAATTTTTATCACAGTGTGAATAAGCTATGTTGTCATGTTTCTATGACACTTTCTGACGTTATCCTGTCAGCACTGTTGTAATCATCAAATTACTGTCACCTTATGCGCTCACGAATAACGTTGGTAACCTACAAAATAAGTCACGTGGTGTTTGTTATTGGCCACCATTTAAAGCTCAAAGCCAAAATTTTTATAGCACTTAAAGTTGAAAAAAAAAACAACCATATATATCATTGACTTGTTCTGACGTCATGACTTCAAAATATTAAAAGGAATTGTTAGAGGCTTTCTTTAAGAGGTATTAACACAGTTTTCTAACCATAATTTTAACAACGCAATTAAAATTGTTACAGCTAAAATCTTGGCCGGAATTTGTGAGTTTTGTCATGATGCAAGCAGGGTTTAATGTCAATGCATTAAATGAGTTTTACAACCTGAGCATTTGCAGAGACGCACAACTGCCTGCTAATCGACATTAAGTTGATTTACGCACACTTTAATAGACTGCCGAGTGTATTTGTGGTCCGAAGGACCTGACAAAGAAGATGATGATGAGAAAATAGATAGGCAGTGCAAAGAAAACCATTCGACAAAAGTGGTAAAATAAATTATTTATACTTTTATACATTATTTTAAATAAAGTCATAATCGTTAACGACTTCAATAACAACAAAATTCACATTTTAATGCCTATGGTTAGAATTTATAACATAAATACTCGTAATAAAAACAAATCTCCTGATATGGAGGCATGTATAGGAAATTCAGATGGAATTTGAAAGAAAATTTGTGTGAAACCCTGCAGCAGCAACTTAATCAAAATGACAAAAATCCTTGGAAATTATGTGTGTCTGGCGTAATAATAGTAATAATCGACAAATGTTTATGGCAACTGGCTGCAGGACAAGCTGGCTAGTAGCAATAGCAATACGTGTGTCCGAGTGTGGGCTCAAGAAAAATTCCCTGAGCATTTCCGTTTCATATATTTTATTTTGATTCATTTTTATGTCCTTTTTGTCCTTTTATGCGGTCGACAAGCTTACGAATTTCTTCAATGCCAATGAAATAATGTGTTTTTTACAAGAGCATAAACCAGTCCCAAACACATCTACAGGCAAATACGCACACATGCTCATAATCGAATTCATTGAATTGATATAAAATCAAGTCGTCATGACACGCGTGTGTGTAACGTACAAAGGGATTGGCTACAATTATAATGATTTCTTTGACTATGTGGGTGAGTGGGTGTGCGTTTGTGCTGGGGGATGTTAGAGTGGCTACATCAATGGTCATTTCGGTAATAAGCATATTACTACTAAGCATAATTTGTTGCCAATAAAAGTGATGAACATCTAAGACCTGATTTTGTTAAAACGCACAGTGTTTCGTCTAGAAGAAGCTAGCTGGGCAAAATAATTTTACTAGATTTTTGTATGCATAAAGTCCAAATAAAAAATAAAATTGTATGGGATGTACCCTGTAGCAAGTATTATTTACCTTAAAGTTCAAAAGGAGTTATGCATTTTTGTGCAATAACTCCGATGAAACTATTGCTAAACTTAAAGAGGTTATAATTGATTTATTTCAAAACATAAAGTAAGAACAAGTTTGTAAGAACAAAAACAAATGTTTTTCAAATATAACACTGTCAAAGAGCCTTTTCTGCAACAAAGTGAACATGTTGACTTGAAGTAAAGATGTTCTTTTTCTGAAATAGAACGTTATAAAAATATTTTTTTCAACTTTAAAAGTCCTAAAAAAATTTTCTTTTAATCACTAGACAATTAATAAAACAAAAGAGAAATCTACCAAAAATAAAATCGATCGTTCAAGAAGATTTTGACAAATAGCCACAAAAAACTTTCAGAAAAGCCTAATTGATTGCGTTTTTCTTTAAATTTTAACAAGTAACTTAAACGATTTTTTTGAGAACATTTTCCGATTCTTTGTTCATGGTTAAAATAAGATCTTCAATCGTGTTTTTTAGACCTCTCTGTTTTTGCTAAAATTAGGAATATTTTTGTAAAAGAAATCATAAATTTTCGTTCAATACTTAACTCTGAGTATACTTATCTGAGAATACATATTTCTTGAAAAAAAAGTAGCAAAAATTACAGAAAATAAGAGATAAAACGAGGCATTATATAAACATAGACATACCATTTTTTAGGGGAAAACTTTTCTTGATACATCACGGATCTAGTTCATGAAGTTTTTGTACTTATAGGAAATAGTATAATTCCACAAACAAACTCTCAGTGCAAATAAAAAAAAGCCCCAAACGAGCTGGATTATAGCTTTGATTAGCAAAACTGCCCTTGCTAGACTGTGTCATTATACGTGAGTTGATTTTAAAACATATCATTAATTTTTTTGATGTTAAAACATAAAAAAAGGTTCTAAAAAAAATTTGTTTCTCAATAAATTTTACTTATAGGGAGCAGAGAACTGCATAAACCTACTTGAAGTTTATTTCAAGTACTTGCGACTTGCAAGTATGCTAGCTTATAAGCGAACGGCACGAAGTCCGGAGTAAAGGAAAACTTGATGACTTTGGAAAAAAGCTTGAAAAGCTTGAAAAGCTGGAAAGTGAAGGCAAGTATTCAACTAAAAAGCAAGTATACATAAACTTCAATGAGCTTGTGTCGGAAAAGTTTAAGCGTATTTGGCCTTTTAAGGGTTCTGTGGACTCTGTGGTTGGTAGTTTTAGGGGGTAGCTGATTTCAGAATTGATGTCAAAATTAAAATTCAAGATGGCGGATAGAGTTGCCACCTAGATTTTTTGTATTTTTGCGAAATCTTGTAATTTTGAAATTCTGACAATTCTGACAATTCTGACAGTATTGCCAACTAGCAAAATGTATTTTTAAGAGTATTAAACATCATTCAACAGTCTAAGGGGTCTCTGATTTCGAATCTGAATTCAGAATTTTAAAATTCAATATAGTGTATAGGGTTTCCCCCTACTTTTTTAGTTTTTACGAATTCGGTGCTGGCGCATTAGGTAAAAATGGGGTCGCTGAATCTGAATCCGTTGTCAGAATCCCAAAATAATGTTCTTTTTGTAAAATAGGGTTGCCACCTAATAATATGTATATTTAAAAGTTTTAAACATTACTTAATAGTGTTAGGAGGTCGGAGATTTCGAATGTGAAGTCAGAATTTTAAAATTACTAAATGGGTAATAGGGCTGCCACCTAAATTTTTTATTTTTAAGAATTCGATGCTGGTGCTAACACTATGTAAAATTGGGTCGCTGAATCCGAATTTATTGTCAGAATTTCAAAATTATGAATTTTTGTTATAAAAGGGCTGCCACCTAATAATATGTAATTTTAATAATTTTAAACTTAATTTAACAGTGTTAGGAGATTATGATTTCGACACAGAAGTCAGAATTTTAACACTTAAAATTGGTAATAGGGCTGCCACCTAATTTTTTTTATCTGTACGAATTCTGTGCTGGCGCTAACACTAGGTAAAAATAGGTCGCTGAATCCGAATTCGTTGTCGGGATTTTAAAATTATGAATTTTTGTTATAAAAGGGTTGCCACTTATTAATATGTAATTTTAATAGTTTTAAACATCGTTTAACAGGATCGCTGATTTCGAATAAGAAGTCAGAATTTTAACATTTAAAATGGGTAATAGGGCTGGCACCTACATTTTTTTCTGAAGTCAATGCTGGAGCGAACACTAGGTAAAAATGGGTCGCTGAATCCGAATTCGTTGTAGGAATTTCAAAATTATGTAATTTTTTTATAATAGGGTTGCCACCTAATAATATGTATTTTTAAGAGTTTTAAAAATACGAATTCGGTTAAAAGAAAAAATTGGGTGGCAACCCTATAAACCATATGGAGACCATAAATCATTTCGTTACATTTTATTTTACAATTTATTCGATTATTTATTTTACACAATTACACAATATGTGTCAAACACATATTCTGAAACCTTCGAACAAACACTTATGCCTGGCCAGACCCCTATACGTTTTTATCATTTGTATGGCAAAAAGGGTACCGTAACTTTGAATTTCTAAGTATGCTCGTTTATTTGTTTTGTCTTTAGGCTTTTTTTTTTTGATTTGTTGATATATGTAGCTACATAAATTTAGAAAAGTTTTTATTCGTTTTGTGGAATGCATGAAAAACAAGTATAATCAACTTTAAAATGTTGTTGGCTCACAGGATTAGTGCATTTGGTGCAGTAAAAACGTGTCTTCCTACGCAGCTGGATGATCAATTTTCGAAAAAAATTATCTTCAGTGATGAGGCATATTTTCACCTCAGTGAATTCGTTAATGAGCAGAATTGGCGTATTTGGGCGAATGATAATCCAAGAGTGATTGTCGAAAAACCAATGCACCCACAAAGAGTGACTGTATGGTGCGGTTTATGGGCTGGCGGCATCATCGGGCCGTATTTTTTCCAAAATGAGGCCGGTCAGGCAGTTACTGTGAATGGTGTTCGCTATCGTGAGATGTTAACGAACTTTTTATGACCCGAATTGGAAGATATGGATGTGGACGAAATGTGGTTTCAGCAGGACGGTGCCACTTGCCACACAGCTAACGAAACAATGGCTCTTTTGCACGACGAATTCAATGGCCGTGTTATCTCACTTGGTGACGATGTCAATTGGCCGCCAAGATCATATGATTTGACACCATTGGACTTCTTTCTTTGGGGTTATTTGAAAGAAAAGGTGTACGTCGATAAGCCAGCAACAATTCAAGAGGTAAAGGGTGAGATAATTCGGCCCATTAACGGCATAGAATCTAAATTATGCTTCAGCATCATCGAAAATTTGGACCATCGGATGGAGGTGTGCCGCCGAGGTCACGGCGGCCATTTAGGCGATATTTTGTTCCATGCATAATTGAACTATACCAATATTATCATAATAAAAAGAAATGACAACAGTTTCTTAAATAATTTGTTTTATTTAAAATCAGCATCGGCTCTTAAAATTTAACCACCCTTTATTTGCAGAAAATAACCCAAAATATGTATAACAATAATTTATTTCATACAATTGTATAGGGGTGTCTGGCCAGGCATATGTGTTTATCGAGGGGGACTTTTTTACAGTTTTCTTCGTGTTGAAACGATATTTTAGATTTTTTTTTTTAAAATAGAAAGCCAACAATATTTTAGGCGGCTACCGGGAAATACAGGTATCTACCTAAACAAGAAGTATGTTTAATTAACGCTCAAAAATGAAATATGCCTGGCCAGAATCATGTGCTTGCCCAAGGGTTAACTTTATTTTATTATACTAAATTTAACACTAGCTTCTAGCTAAGCAAAAATCATTCAATATTATGGTGTATTTCAGCAGATTCGTCGAACTCCAATGAGTATCGAAAGAAAAAATAAGAAGCAACTAGAACAGACGGCAATCCTGGTAAAGTTAAGTCTTGATCTAAAAATAGCTACTGCTTTAAATGTCATATAATTAAGAGACCGATGAGAACGTTAAAGTTCTAACGAATTTGTTCGAACACTTATCAAATCATATAAGAATTTAACAGTAGGTTGGCCACAGCTGGAGCTATTTCCGAAGCAGGCTGTCTAGCCTCCTGTGTGATCGACTCTATATACAGTTGTTGTTGTTGTTGGTTCCTTCTTCAAACTTACTTGATCTTAAGCTCGCATGTAAAAGTTAAGGAAGTGGTTTGCTAATAAAAATATAATATTTGTGTCTAGATTTTAAAATGACCATACTTTATTAATTCATTGAGTACCCACTCAAGTTTTAATTTTTTTTAAAAGGTAATTTTGCCAGCTTTAGGAAAAAAGTATTTTTATTTTCTAAATGATGTTCCCGCACCCCTACATCGCATTTAATTAACTTTCCGCAAGGGATGGAACCCCCAACCGCCAAAACTATTTTAAGATTAAAGTTACTTTAACTACCTTTCCAACGATTGTTCAAACTTAACATTCTGTTAAGATGTGTGTTGCGTAAATATCGATTTTCGACGTTTTTTCCGATTTTTGTCAATTTGGTGCACTCTGTAACTCTGCCATAAAGCACGCCAAATTTTTGTTCTCCAAATAAAATTTTTCGTTTCCGTCAGTAATGCTCCATGCATAACTTAACCAAAATCGGAGATGGTCATTCCGTAAGACCGGTATGCTCAAAATGGAATAGCTGGTATATTTAAAAACAGTGGAGACATTTGCATCGAAATTCAAAACTTTGATTTTCAAGTCGTTTTTTTTTCATTCTAAGATAACGATGTTTTATGAATACGTCGATGTACTGAAAATTTCTAGTTTTTCTAATCTAGAAGATTTCACTGCTACCGTGCGTTGCAGCCACACACATACTTTTTTAATTATTTTTTTCAAATGACATTAAAACCATAAACTTATCTTAAAAAATATAAAAAATTCGGCAGTACTTAAAAAATTTAACTAGAACAAAAACATAACAATATTTGTTTAGTAAAAATTGTAATTGATTGAAACAAAACGATTTAAAAAACAGGAACTGAAATGTCACAAATTTTGTGGACGGATGAGTTGTAATTCACAAAAAATAGATGCTTTAGTTTCCACAACCAATTTTTCAATTCAACTTTCAACAAAGAATTCTATTTAAATTTTCATGTGCAAACTTAGGCACGGTATTATCTTTCAATATCTTACATCAATAGAAACTATCTATCAGGCTAGATTGAAAGAAATGGTCCAATTAGATGGCCTCCAAGATCATCCAACTTAACTCTACTTGATTTTTATTTGTGGGACGAATGAAAGAACTTGAGTATGTAGAACAACGGACAGCGAGAGAGCAGTTGATCGTAAGAATTATCTCAGCTGCTTCTACTGTACGACTAGAACTGCAAAGAATTGATGTTTATTTACATACTAGTAAAAAAGTATGTAAAGTTACTAATCCTACGACAGGTCCTCCGTACACTTCCTTTTTGGAGCCATTTGTCGAAAACCTTTTTTTTCATTTTAAAGCTTGATTTTGTATTCACTTGATTTTTGAAAAATACAAATGCACCACTTTAAATAACACTTTACGTATTTCGAGATTGTTAACAATCATATTCATACGCAACTTTACAAACTGGCCTTGCAACCATCATATACTTTGTAACTCAGGTGTCGTTTCGCGGCTGATAGAATTATATTTTTTGGTACAATCGACTCAAATCGAATCAAAAGAACTTCATTAAATTCGTCATAACTTTTAAATAAAAGGGATGAAAAAAGAGGTATTTAGATCAAAAACGTATTATTATATGAACCCATTATTGCCACTGATAAGTATCAAATATATTTATTATCTGTGCATGCTTTCAAGCTGAACATTTTTTAGAACAGTATGTCCTGTAAAAGTGCTTTACTGTCAAAAAATAATTACAGTTTGAATAATACATTGCTTCCAAAATAATGTACGAAATCGGAGATATTGGCAAATGACCGATTTCGGCGAACTTTGGACTCGTATATCTTCTAAAGCGTACATAGTATTATAGGAAGCTCGTGACAGGTTATTAATTATGCTAATATTAATAGGTTTTCATCCAAAAAATTGGGACTTATATTTTTCAATTTCAGATTATAAAAATAAAAGACCCTGGCAATGGAATTAGGAAACCCTCGGGCAAAGTTGCAGAAAAAAACTAAGGATGCAGAAAAATTTGTTTCGACGTGGAGATTTCAAAAATACAATATATGAAGCCGTTGAAGATTTTTTGCTTCCATACATTTCGTTCCACTCTAATATGCATACATACAAAGTAGATATTAAATTTTAATTAGATTTTTCTAAGCGAGATACTGTGCAAAGTTCTGGCCAGTTGATCTGCTGAATAATGTTTATTGTGCAGCCATCTTGCAGCTTTTCAAATTTATAGTGATATAAAATAATCAATAAATCGTTATTTTAATCGAATATTGTTTGATATTCATAGGGTTTGTATGATTTTATTTGCATGAAATAAGATTGAATGTAATAAATTTTATTTAAAATTTTAAGCTGACCATGAGATTTAAAGCAAACATTTTCGACATGTTATGTTTTAATGTAGCAACTTAACGACTTTTATTAAGGTCAAAAAAATGTATTCAGAGAAAAAAAATCGATCAAAAGAGCAAGACAATTTTGTTCTCTAGTGTTGTGGCAATATTTGCAAGCCACGCAAAGTTCCCTTTATTTATCAAAAAATATAGTGAAATATTTTTGCCTGGTGCATGCAAAAGTCGACACACTAAGTAACCACACACACACACATACTATCACACACTCACACCTGCTTGCACACCCATTTGATGTAGCGAAATTTAAATTGCTTTCGCAGCGGAAGAAAGCATTTTTAACAATTTGCTTTGCGGAGCTTTTTTTCGCAAACACACTCACTCACACTAATGAAGGTGAGAAAGGTACATGCTGCATGCCGCAGGATAGTAACACCTACCGGAGGTGAGTGCAACGCATATACGACAGCCTATTAAATTCAATGCATAAACGAATCAGGAAATGCATTTTCACTTCCGTTTCCGCGGGTGAGCATGACAACTAGTAGATGGAGAGAGGAAAATATATCTGTGTCTGTTAAGGCAAACTTATCTCAATGAATTGTTCATGCCACCACTTTAAGAATTTTAAATGCCAGTGAAGACTCAAAACTACAGACAAAGTGGTTTAGATGAACGCATTTTTTTTGCGATTGTATTAACAAATTTATGTGTTGCTGTTTCTTAGTTTACGTGTTAATGCTTGTGTCAGTGAAAATGCGACACACACAAATTTAAAGCACCAAACACGAGGATTGCAGGATGTCTTCTTTGTGATGCTTAACTATGCGCCGTAATAATGCGCATTTCTACGGCAAAGAATCAAGGCAAAGGGTTGTTGTTGTGCCGTCGAGCTTTGGATGTGGAAAGGGTAATGTTTGGAGAAAAAGACTGGCACTGAGAAGATGAACTTGGAAGTTGGGTTTGCTTATCTGGTTGTGTTTTGTGAGCATCACTGTTCAACTTGAATGTGATATGTTTCACTTTAAGGACTAAGTATTGTTGTAGTTGTTGGCAAATAAATTACACAACTACAACAATAAGAAGACGAGGGGAAACAACAATGGCTACGCTTGAATGCAAAATAATGAGATAAAATGCAAACAGACGCGAAGCAACAACATCATTACGAATGATTTAAGGACAACGTGGCTGCGTGGAACAGAGCAAGCACATAGCAAGGATATTTATGGACGCGTTTTAAATTATCATATTAAATTACGCGACTGTAAGGCACAGTGGGGCGAGTCTAGCTGTTAGTTGCACTAAGGGTAGGTGGGTGGGTGGAAGGCACTAAATTCCTCTAGGTTAGTGGACTGTATACAATGATATAATTTAAAAAAGTCCTTTAGGAATATCGGCCTTGAATAAGTTTTTATCTCTATTGCTGCATGTTATTTGTGAGACATCAGATTTATTCCAGTGGTCACATAAGAAAGGACACTTTTATTAATGTCACATTTAAATTAATTTGTGGCATAAAATTTAAGCACCCTCAAAAATTATTACGATAATATCTTTGTTTTTAGTGAC
This sequence comes from Dichetophora obliterata, assembly GCA_963920525.1. Classification (NCBI taxonomy): domain Eukaryota; kingdom Metazoa; phylum Arthropoda; class Insecta; order Diptera; family Sciomyzidae; genus Dichetophora; species Dichetophora obliterata. The sequence continues at coordinate 257,828,380 of OY986436.1, forward strand.
GTTCTCATGGGAAAATTTATGTTTTTTTTCATAAAATGCTGGTTTATCTCCTACTTTTTTCTTATTTCCCCCTTAAAATATGCCACATTAAATGAATTTTACTTGTCTTTAAATGTCAGTTAAGTGTGTCATAAATTTTATTAACCTTCACCACACCCTCACCAACAAAGTTTACACCGGCTTCTATATTTCACAGGTTTTTAGAACAAAAAATACATGCTTAAACCAAGTTACACAAGCATCAACGTACTATATATGTTGTATTTAATATATTTTAGAAGAAAAATTTAAAACTTCTCAGTCGACGTCGACGCTGTTGTCCTTGTATTGTCTTCCTCGTCAGGTTCGTAGTTTTTGTCCTTGCATGTTTTCATTCAAACAAACAACACAAGCTCGTTCGCGTTAATTTTTTCGCCTGATTTTTTTTCTCTTTCTTTTCATGTAGCTCTTCTCTGATAATAAACGAGGATATAGCAAGGTGAATGATAAAATATTAACATGCATGGCGACTATTTCATTGCTATTGTTGTTTCTGTTGTAGTGGCTGTTGTTGGCGCTCAACAAATTAGGACATTTCTAATTTTGAAATCTTTAATATTTTCAAATAAAATCCCCAGTCGTTTGGTATCTAGAAAGACGCTGTAGTGGAAAGCAGAGAAAGACGACGATAAAGCAGTGTTTGTTATTAAGTTGTAGTCATTGTTGTTATTGTTAATATGTTCTTATAGTCCTTGGGACAGCTATGACAGCGCATGCCAACTGTTGATGTCGACCATAATGTTTGTTGTGGTTATTGTTGGGCAAATTAATGATAAAAGGTTTGTTCCATCAACATCTTAATATATATTAATAATTAATTTGACAACATAATGTGATGCATTAGACTACAAAGGCTAATGAAACATTGATAAACAAGGCTTAGAAATATTAATATTACTACTTTTTTGGGTTAACTTTAACTTTACTTGGGTTAAGTAACCTTGATAACAGTTGATTATTTTATGTTTGTCATAACTCTTAATAAATAGGCATTTTGTGGGTTTTACTAGAATTGAAAGCATAATCGAAACCATATAGAAATAATTAGTTTATTTCTTGACATAAAATGCTTAGACAAAAAATAACAACAAACAAAACCATAAAAATTGCAATCCCACCACATTGTATCCAACAATCTAGCTTAAAACAAAGTCAATTTTCATTGTAACACCGTGCCACAATTATCGGCAAAAATCTCTACACGAAGTAAAAAATATACACGTGAAACTAGAGGCAAAGTTTAGGCACACTGCGTTCGAACTTTTTCTTTGGAACGTCGGAATTTATTTTTGGAGGAGTTGCATTACTTTTATGCACTGAGGCGTGGCTGAGCAGCGTAACCTCGTGGAATGAAAGGGTCAAGATTTTGTGATAGCGTGTGACATAAAGAAAAAGGGTCTTAAATGGAATACAAACATGTAACAAAATATTTGGAATATTTAAACCATTATCGAAATACACCAGCTACCCAGTAAACCAAAACTGTCTTTTTTGAATTAATTTGTGAACCTTTTCGGGTAGAAAAATTCATTTTCGGGACTCATGAATGAACCGTTTTGGACTCATTCGTTGGACTAAAATGCCTCTCAAATACGAGTCTTTTTTTGTTCGAAAACGAGTTTATTAACAAACCAAAGAAAACCACTTTTTCGGCACTCACAAATGAAACTTTTTCAATCATAAATTGCCGTATCATTGCATTGCGATAATATGCTTTATTTGAATATATTGAGTTGTAATATATCCAGGGCCATCGCTCATTAGAATGTGAGGTAATAACATTTATTATTAATGTTGATTTTTTATGATTTAAATACATATTCTAAATGTTTAAATCATACTTGATTATAAATACAAATTCTAGTTTTTTGATAGTTTAACATCGTTTATTGAGCTTTAGGTCAGGTTAGAACAATTAATTGCTCTAACGGATTTTTCCAATGAAACAACAACAACAACAACAACATTTTTTCAATATGAAAAGAAAAACATTACTAGCCTAACCAAAGAACATTTTAATGCCGACTCTAAATTTAGTATAAGCTTTTTGACAAAAAATTATGTAGAAATAATGTCAGAAATGCTCACACTAAATTTAAAGTCGACATTAAAATGTTTTTTTGGTTAAGCATAGTACTCTGTTCAGTAGTTTTCACAACATGTTCGTCAGAGCAGTACTCTGTTCCGCTGAGTGAAATGATTGCATCATGTCTCTGAGCAACATTTTTTCACGACAATTTAATTGTACTGCCTATTTATTTTTAAGTGAAAAGAGAGAGATTATATGAAACTGTCTAACTCACTCTCTGAGTCTCTCTCAGAAACGTTGCCATAGGAACTCCTCGCAACAAACTTTAAGTCAGAAATTTCACGATACAAATAAATGAATGTTGAAATTTCACGCAAGCAAACGTAGTACTATGCTTTAGGCTGAATAATACATTTTGTCAAATGTTCCTACGAATTTTTTTAAACATATTCAGTTTTTCTTTGAAGAACGATGGAACATATTTCGGAACTAGCTTTTTGGGTAACAGATACAGGATGGGTGGTTTTAAAAGAAATGTTGGCGGTGAAAAAGTTATAGGATCAGTGCATACATTTGATCTATTGAGGTGTTATTTGATAAAGGTGAACTTTTAGTGATGGTGATAATTTTATGATAGTGACTATTAATCTTGGTTAAGTTTTTGTTTTCTTTCATTGGGACTTTCAGAAGAGAAGTGTGAGATAGGTTTACGCAGTTAAAAAAAAGTAATAGGAGTAGCTCATACATTTGACTCTTTTCAGACATGTACTATTTTTACAATATTCTTTGTGTTTTTGTTGGTGGACACTTAGAAGAATTGCTAAGGATGAAAATTTAATAGAACCTGGTTTTTTATTATTTGGCATCTCTAGGGGTCGCCCTGGAGAGCCATGTGACATTAACCCCATTTGGGGCCTTTATCAGGGGGTGCAAAAATAGCAAACTCTGAATTAAGTCATGTAGTGGTTGCTTAGCAACTTATTTGCCAGTAACAGTTTTCTAGCAAGGCTATACAATGGGCTATAAAGCGTTATCACCAGGACTAGGATTTCGATGACATGTCATCTTTTTTCTGCTGCTTCTAAGACATTTCCTGGTTATCTAGAACGTCTATTTTTCGTCTATAGCTCCAAATATAAAAAATGTTTAGGTAATTTTATGGTAATTTTTTATCGGTTTTAGTTTTTAGGTTATTTTTACTAGATTTATGGCATATTTTTGTAATTTTTAGTGATTTTTGAGTTATTTTATTGTCATTTTTGAACATTTTTAATTTTTAGAGCATTTTTTGAGTTTTTAGGTCATTTTAGCGAAATTTTAATAGAATTTTTTTTCGTTTCTTTCGTATTAAAAAATATAAAAATTTTTAAGCATATTCCTTTAACAATAGAGTCTTTTCAATCAAAAGCATTACGTATAGAAAAAGCAGTAGCTTTGTTTATAGACCTCGATAAAAAAAAAATTCTGCGCGTGGTGAAACTGACGAAAGGGTACGTAGAAAGATGAAACAAGTGTTTGATAAAAGCTCAGGATATGCTAGTTTTAATTAACTCTATTTGTATGCTCTATTCCTGAAATATTAGGGAGTACAAATTTTAATACTATGAAATTAAAAGAGGAACTTACATCCTATGACATATAGTCTTTTAAATATTTTCCTATCGTCAGTGCAGAAGTAAAAAAAGTTTTTCTGCTTACAAAAACATTTTACCAGAAAATCGAGGTTCCTTCAATTTTATATGTATAAACATTTTATACAATAAATTTTAGTCTTAGTAATTTTTTATTTTTAAAACTTTATTTTTTTATTTTTTTGTGCAATTGTTCATTCGTACAATGCACTAAAACGAATTGATTTATTTTTGTATATAAATATCATTAGTATATAAAACAAATATATTCGTAGATACTACATCGTGCATTAGAAAGATCATTATGAATTCATTCGTAAAGATATCATAATAAAAATACTACATCAGGCATTAGAAAGATCTTTATGAATTCATTCGTATAGATATCATAATAAAAATACTTTGTATATTGTACGCATATTAGTAGAATGTACGAATATTTTGTTTGCTAATATCATTCGTAGAAATTTTACTATTAAATTTTTTGAGTGTAAAACTAACAATAAGGTCCCTAAAGTTTATAGCCAACCAACCCGATTTTTGAGGGGCAATCACTAAATGTATTAAATACATTAAAATATATAAATTATTTATTTATTTATTTATTTATAAATATACTTTAAAGCGTAGAAGTATTTATAATTATACTTTTTAGAGTGTTATTTTTAGCAGTCGGGTTTTAATTCTTTGAAGTTTTTTTTTTAAATTTAACTTATTTTGAGGAAAAAGTTTTATATAATCGAAAGTTATACCGCAAATATACATTATGGGTATAAAATTGGTCAAAAATTTTTACCTCATCTACCTCCCATATAAAGTGCAGTTATAAACACGGTGAAATCTCTTGAAATTCCGCAAAAATTAATCTAATGATGAAAAGTGATTGCATTCATTTTTTCAAATCATTGATTGTGTGTTTGGATCAATGCTTCAATCCGGCTTCGGTTGATTTCTTGGGACAAGATAAGAAAAAAAATTTTACAGCGTGGGGTCCATGTTTTTCTGTAACATATCTTATTACCAAAAGTATCGATATCTCTGTTGAACAAGTATTGTAAATTCATAGACTAATATTATTTTTTTAACATTTTATCTTTGTTACTTGCAAGCAAATTCATTTTTTATAAGCTATTTTTAATATTATTTTGTTATTTTTTTCGGTTCGCTCTCGCGCTCTTTCACAAGTTTAGTGAATTACTCTTTTAATATTTCAATTTCTTATACACGGTTAAAAATCTTGGAATACATTTTAGTACAGCGAAAAGTATACTGCACATTTTTTAACGTTGCAGTTTAGAATTTAAACGGTCACAAATACTAACCCAGAATTAAAATTTTTCTGTACTAAAATTTAAACCAAAGAAATATTGCAATGCTGAAGCTCAATATTAGACTACTGAAGTTATGTTGAATGTACAATAGAGCATAGTAAAATATTTGTTTATGTGAAATTTTGCTATATTAATAAATTTGTTGCGGGAAATTTTTGAAATATTTTTTGTTTCGAACAATTCCATTTGCAACGTTTCTCAGGGAGTGAGTTATGAAATTTCGTATGATCTCTCTCTTTTAGTTTCAAAATAACTAGGCAGTACCATGATACAACTATTTATCAGGTAGCCGCGCACACAACCTATTTTCTCATGAGCTGCGGATGACGAACGTCAAACGAAAGAAAACATAAAATGAACGTAATTTTTTCGAAATTGTGTTCATAATACAAAACGAGCGTTAAGCAAAATTGTTCTTTTTCAACATTGAGTTGTTTAAAATGTATTTATTTTTTTAATTTGTGTGACAAAAAACGTTTTTGATATCTCCGTTTTGCATCAGCTGCCGTAGCAACTATAGCACACACCAGTTTTGATTTTCTTTTGTTTGACTTTCGTCATCCACGAAAATGTGAAAATGTGAAAATTTCCACGCTTTAAAAATTTGGATTTTGTCACATCTACCAAAATATTTTAAATTAAACAAAAATAATAAATAAAATAATAAATAAAATATTGTTTCTTTTATTTAATATAAAACATTTTGTTAGAATATTTTGTTAAAAAATGAATGCAATCACTTTTTCAAATCACTGATAGTGATCTAAAATTTAAAATCCCAATCAGTGATTTAAAAAAAATGAATGCAACCATTGAATGGAACTTGAAATTTCTCTGCTATATGAAAGCAGTAAAATCTCGGAAAAGTCACAAAAACTTATTTATACGCATTTTGAATCTAAAATTTAGCAAAACCGAATGAAAGCTCTGTCAGCTTTTCAGACAAAGTGACGTCATCATTACGCAAAACCTTTCTAAATTCCACAAAAACTTATATAATGACTTGTATTATAACCAAAAAGTTTAAAATGAAAACTGTTCTCTGAATTTAAAATTTGCAAAAATCCAGTGAAAACAAACCTTGCATCCCAAGCGATTAATAAAATAAACATTAAGACCTTCATATATAAAAAGAAAACTCAGTTATTTATTCTCCGTTTTTAAATTTTAATAAAAGGTGGCTGTTAATACAAATTATTTTCTACCAAAAATATGAGTATCCATTTTGATAGGCTCATTTTTGCATCAAATGGAAAAACTAAAAATATAACATATTCTCTTGTGTAACAATAAAAAGTATTTTTTTTTTAAATTTAAATAAACTGTTTGTACATTATTTTCTAAGTAACACAATTTTTTTGATTGAGAGGCATAGCTACGTAGGCCGGGTGCAGCTTTACTAAATGTTGCATCGCTACTAGGATCTAATTACCAACATTAGGCTCGGTCAATTGGTATGAAGGTAAAAAAACCGATGTTGTCGGGGCGATTTTTGGTTGGGGCATGAAAAGTAATTAAAAAAAAAAGAAAAGAAAGTGTGAAGTGGGGATACACTTTACCCTATCACACCTTCAATTTTGTGAATATTTTCCTTCGGAATTTTTTTTTTAATTTCTTGTATAATAACGTACTCAGCTAGAGCACTGATTACAGAAAAGATATCCTCGCACCGGATTCTTCTTAAAAACGGACTAACATTTATGCGTTTTTATACAAAAATTTATGGTATAAAATTAAAAAAAAGTTCACGAGATTCCCCCTTTATTTTTTAATAGCTTGACATACCCCAACCAAAAATCGCCCAGGCAACATCGGTTTGCAAATCGACACAGCCTAATAAACATTGTTCATATCTTCATATCTCACATCCTTTTTATTTTTTCATATTTTATATATATTAACTATTTATTGCAAAATATAAAAAAAAAATGTAAAGCAGTTTATTCCTGCAGTTTTAACATCTACCTTTAATTCGCTTTTTGTGCACGAGTAGCTAACATTTAAATTGAGCTTAAATTTGTCGATAAATTTCAATCGATATACAGGAGACATAAAAATTAATGAATTAAATTTGTGCAATAAAAAATTCTAATGCAGCCACTCATACTGCAATCACAAATATGTGCATAAAAGTATAGGCACACACACACAACTAATCATGTTAACCTAACTCAATTGGCTTAATTGCAGCACTAAAAATTATGCAAAAAAATAGATTGAATAAATTCGCAGCAAAGTAAATATAGAAGCAAATAATAAAAAACATAAAAATATAAAATGGTGAACTTTGGAAACTAACACACACGTACGCAAGCATGAGCCCACATATGCAGTGGCACATAAACACACTTACACACAAACACACACACACTTGAATAAAAATATATAGAGAGCGCTGAAAGTTTTTGTCAAGCGCACGCGGCAACGCATACAAATTTAATTTATTTTGCTGGCTCAAGTTTTTACTTTAGCCTCCTTTTTTAAAAAAATGTTTTTACGCTTTGATTTTGATGAGGATTTTTTGCTGTTGTTGTAGAAATTGTTGGCAGAATTTTTAAAGTCGCAGTTTCTCGTTTATTTTCTGTCAGCAAAATAAATGCAACATTTTAGTTTATATATCTTGTTGTTTTTTATTTGATAATTTTTTTTTTCACTCATGTTCTTCTGAGTTAAGTTGCTGAACGCGCGCTGCTTGTTTGCGTGCGTATAAAGCTGTATGTGTGGGTCTCGTGTGTATGCATGCATGTGTTTTTGTGTGTGCCTGCGTGTTGAAATATAGTTACAGCTAGAGGGCGAAAAATTAATTTTATATATTTGTAGCCAACATTTGTAGGGATTTTCAATTTAGCTAACGAACGAGCGAGTGAGCGAAAAGTTTCAAAAGGCGTTGCCAGGGTTGCCAACTACTTTAATAACCTCGTTCGTTCTGATCATCTATAACATCATCATCAAATCCGGCGAAGACAGCATTTTCTACAATTTCAAAGATGCACTGAACGAACTCTGCCAAAAAGAACATGAACAGTGGGGGTTGTAGATTACAGGGTGGGAAAGGAAGGTTTGGTGTAGTTTGTCGATGCTTTGCAGTAAGCCAAAAGACAGTCACCAACGAGCTGCAAATGCAAATGATAAGTGCAAAGAAAGTGAAAAAAAATAAAGACGAAAAACAAAATGTCGAAAAACAAAAATTTGTAGCGAAATTTGTTGGGAAGGCGTAAAAGCTCAAATCTTTGCAAGTTATTTGTGGTGGGGTAGAGTATTATTTTTGTACATGATTTTTTTCGTTTGCTTTTTATTTTTTAAAATGTTTTTGTAATACTTAAGGACATGAATGTGACAGTTATGCAATAATTGCAGGTTGCGCTTATATTGATATGTTCTTTCGCTGCAGAGTATTGTATTTAATTTTGTGTTTATTGAAGTGAACTTCTTTAGCATCGTTGTGATTTGAAAATCGATGAAACGAAAAATGACATTAAGAAAACAAACATAAACAAGCCACCGCTTAGCATGTGCACAAACCAATTTTCAAAGATATTTAAAACGTTGCAGTAGCTGTTGATGCGTTTGACAAATTTAGAGTCTACTTTTATGAAAATGTTTAAAAGCCAATCAATTTTCTAGCAAGCCAAATGGAATTATTAAATATGCAACTTCAACCCCTGTGGTAAGATAATTGATTTCAAAGTAGAGGTTCGAAGAATTCCTTTAAAAATTTTAAATTTTATTCTTTTAGCTGGCAAAATTATTTTTTCAAATATATAAAAGTTATGGTGGAGACTCAACGGTTTTATAATATATGGCCATTTAAACATCTAAACAAAATTTGAAATTAAAAAAATGGTACGGTTAGGGGACCCCAATCAAGAACGAAGTTCCTTACGCTTTTTCTTCAACTCTAAGTTTAATACATATAAACAGTGCTTTTGCGCTTCGGAAACGACACTACTTGTTCGATTCAATATTGTTTATAGATTATAAAAACCACTTTCGAATTTTAAAGTTGGTTCGATTTTTATTTTTAACGTATCTCCGCAAAATTTGACTATCGCACTATTGTAATAAATTTACTATATCTGCAGTACATTTTTGTATGCGCTAGGAAAAGTGCAATCATCAAAACTCAAAGTCGATTTTTGTGCACTCAATTTTTGGGTAAGTTCACTAAAACGTCTGTAAGTAATGAATCCGACCTGCTACAAACCTGCAATATATTTTAAAACTTTTATAAAAATATTCGTCATTGCATTTAGTGGTAAAAACTGGAAAACTTTGCATTTTTATTATTCCTTGGCATTCTTGAACTATGAAGTTTTAAAAGAAAACGTTATTTTTTACTCTTTTATGGATGTAGTATTTAGAAAATTTCTCCAAAAATTGTTGAAACGGTACCAGTGATAGCTTAAATATAAAGTGTAAGTGTCTAATTTTTGACCATATATCGAAATTGTTTAACGATCACATTGTTTTGGAGTTATTTGAACACAACTAGGGCAATATTTTTCGAAAGAAAAAAAATACCGAAAAATCGGTCTAAAAACAAAAACCGAATCAACAGTGAAATTCGAAAGTGGTTTTTATAATCTAGAAACAATAATAAATCGAATAGCTATATCATTTCCGCCACGAACATTTTTCTAAAATTGTTTATATGTGAAATTAAAAATAACATCTGTGTAATTAACATTTTTTTTATTTTTTATATTGCATAACTTTTGTAAGGCAAATAATGTGAATGAATACTCAAACCAAAAACTTTGTTGAAGTATTTTAGGAAAAAAAGATTTTTTTATTGAAAATTAAAATGTGAAATTTTTATAAGAAACGAAAATGGGCAGTCACCGTTGCCAGCGATGATTCTTTCACGGCGTATGGAGCTTTAATTGATTGAAATGTTGGATTGAAACTGGACTTACTTAGAAGTATAAAACAAAAAACACAATTTTAGGATCAACCCTAGTGCCAAAAAACTTTTTAAATTATTACATCAGATTTGAAAACAGTGACCAGCGTATGTACAAAGAGTATTAACCCAAGAAACACATTTTTAAAGTCCTTGTGCCAAAAAATTTTTAGAAATTCTGACATCAAATTTGAAATAGGCATCAAAAAAACACATTTTTAGAGTTCACCCCAGTGTTGAAAATATTTTTAAAATTCTTACATCAGGTTCTGAATCAGCGACCGCTTAATACTGCCAACGCATCTACAAAGCGTATAAAACAAACATGTGTTTTTAAGGTACTCCCTAGTGTTTAAATTTTTTCAATTCTAACATAAGATTTGAATACAAAGACCCATTAATACTGTCAGCACAAATCCAATGAGTATAAAGCAAAGAAATACATTCTAAGGGTCCCCCTAGTGTCAACAAAACTATTTAAAATCCTCACATCTGGTTTAAAATTAGCGGCCCCTTAATACTGCAAGCGCAACTACAAAGAGTATAAAACAAAAACTAATTTTTAAGGTCCACCCTAGCGTCAAAATTTTTTTAAAACTCTAACATAATATTCGAAATCTGCGACCCCTTAATACTGCCAGCACATACACGAAGAATATAAAGCAACAAAACAAATTTTTAGGGTCCACCCTAATGTCAAAGATTTTTTAAATTCTTGAACCAAATTCTTGAAATTAAATCAAATCACATCTTGAGATCGATTTCCATTAAATATTAAGGCACAAACTAAGTCACATTTGGTGCCTCCAAAATTAAAAAGAGCACCAAAAATTGCACCAAGCACCAAACTTAATTTTTCTTGCGCCAAAATAGTCAAAATGCTCCAAATCTGGTGTAAAAGGACCAGATTCGAAATAAGCGACTAGAGCATTTGCAAAGAGTATTAAGTCAAAATACACATTTTTAGGGACAACCATAGTTTCAAAAGACTTTTTAAATTCTTACATCAGATTTGAAAACAGCGACCAGGGCATGTACAAAGAGTATAAACCCAAGAAACACATTTTTAGAATCCTTGTGCAAAAAACTTTTAGAAATTCTGACATCAAATTCGAAATAGGCGACCAGCGCATCTACAAACAGCATAACACAAAAACACATTTTTAGGGTCCACCCTAGTGCCGAAAATATTTTTGAAATTCTTACAACAGGTTTGAAATCAGCGACCTCTCAATACTGCAAGCGCATCTACAAAGAGTATAAAAAAACTCATTTTTAAGGTCCACCATTGGTCAAAATTTTTAAAATTCTAACATAAGATTCGAAATCAGCGACCAAAGAGTATTAAGTCAAAACACTCATTGTTAATGCCAACCCTAGTGGCAAAAAACTTTTTTGAAATTCTGACATCGTATTCGAAATAAGCGAAAATAATAATATTCGAAAATAAGAATAAAAAGTATAAAATAAAAAAACACATTTTTAGAATCCACCTTAGTTTTAAAATTTTCTTTTTAAATTTTAATATCAGATAACACTTTATTACGCACATTTGCTTCAGTTTTAATTTTTCAAAACTTAATTGCAATAGAGATTTTAACGAATGCTTTAAAACAATCACACAAATAAAAATAACAAATGCGATTTTAACGAAATTTCTGGGTGTCAGAACGCGAGAGTGAGAGAGAAAAAGAGAGTTGCGCACTCATCTACACGTTTGTAAGTCTGATCAAATCTCCCAAGCGGACCTAGAAACACCGCATTTAATGCGCAGTTTTGGTATGTTTTGAGGCTGCGCTCTTCATATCACAGTTGTCATTCACCTTCTTTTTAACTATTTCCACTTCTTACAACTACTTCAATTTTTAAATTTTATTGTTGCTTTTTACGTTCTATTAGCGGGATTAGCGGGATCACGCGGTTATAAATGGTAAATATTTAAATAATTTTTCTTAATTCTATTATTTATATAAAAAAATTTAAATAAATATTTGTGAGTGACTGTAAGAACAAAGAGAGAAAACCAGATCGTTTTTCTTTTCGAACTTCGAAACTCAGTGCAGCCAACTTTTTTATTCTAAAATCCACCAAAAAGGCGAAAAAATGCGCATTTTCTTCAAAAATTCACCAGAATTATTAGGGTCTTAAATCTATAAAACACCATATTAAATTTAAAAATGAACACCCCTATTCTGGCAACTTGACAATAGTCAAACTGTATTTTTATTTTTTCTATGTGTTTGTTGTAATTTTTTTATTTCAAAACAAAATTTGAAGCTTAAAAATAATACATTTAGGTAAAAATTGTCACCTGCTTTTCAGATAGCGACAATTTCATTAAAAAATTTTGTTTTTAACCTTCAAACTTTATTTTAAAAATAAAAACTTACAACAAACACATAGAAATTTTAAAAATACTGATTGATTATTGTCAAATTGCCAGAATAGGGCAGAAATTATACTCTGAACTGTTAGACTTTTTATTTTTAAAAAACAATTCACTTTACAGGTTTATATAAATTTAAAATACTTAAAATAATCTTATTTAACAAATCTAACACAAAATTTACTAAGGTCTTCATATACTAGTAACATTTAATCACATCTTGAGATCGATTTCCATTAAATATTAAGGCACAAACTAAGTCACATTTGGTGCCTCCGAAATTAAAAAGAGCACCAAAAATTGCACCAAGCACCAAACTTAATTTTTCTTGCGCCAAAATATTCAAAATGCTCTAAATCTGGTGTAAAAAGCACCAAGTTGGCAACAGTGTCGAAACTACTCTCTGTGTTGCGAATAAATTTTCGCTGCGAACTGCATCTTCAACGCTTACATATGATGCAGTATGGATGCGGACTTTTGCATACACGTAGAAAAAAAGACAATGAAGCTTCAGCAAAAGAGATGCGCAAGTAGCTTAAAATATACCGCATCATCATAAGTGTTTCAGCGCTATTTTTTGCAACTGAGAAATACTCGCACGCACACACAGCGCACTCACCTGCTAGTTTGTAGTCTGCTCGATACTTGCACGCACACATACACAACAATCTCACTGTTACGTGACGGTTTCTACCAAATCATACCACTCGCAAGCCGCGTATAGGAACTTCGTTCAAAAAAAAAATTTTTGTTTAGATGTTAAAACGACCATATCTCAAGAACTCAGTAAGTCCCCACCCTAATTTTTATTGGAAAGGTAATTTTGACAGCTTTAAGAAAAATATTATTTTGAACTTTTGAATTGTGTTCTTCGACCGTTACTACGAAATCAAATACCTTACCACATTTGGGGATGGAGCCCCCAACAACCCAAATTTCTCAAAATTATTTGTAGATTTAAGTCCGTTTTTTTTGACTTTTCAACGGTGTTCAAACTTAAAATTCGTTTGAGAGGTGTTTTAGGTATGATTTTTTGTAAAAATCGATTTTCGACGTTTTTGCTGATTTTGGTCAATTTTGTGCACCTTGTAACTCCGCCAAAAATCTCGCCAAACTTTTTTTAATCGAAATTAAGTTTCCTTCAGTGATGCTCCATGCAAAATTTAACCTAAATTGGATATGGTCATTGCATAATTTTTATTTTTCCGGGTACATTTAAAATGGAATTGCTGCTTTATGCTATTGTTGTTGTTGTTGTTTAAGTCATTTCGTTCGCCGTTACAGAAGAAAAACCACATTATTTACTCTGTTTTCTTAAATCTCACGGAAGTTGAGAAAATAAATATAAGAAAAAACAACCAGTTATCGACTGAGCTGTTAAATATTCATAGTGTTTACTTTTAAGAATAACACTAAATTCCTTAGTTTTCACTAGCCTCCGATCAATACGTCGATCAAATGTTTGACAGTTACTTTTTCAGCTGCTTGCGGTTAAAGCCGGTTAAGACAAAGTATATTCGTTTAGCTCCACTTTGCACCCGCTCACATCACTTCAATTTCCGTTTTTTTTTTTGTTTACTTAACAACTGCTGCTAATTTTCATTGAAGGATTTGAACAAGGATAAGGTGGCCACCCTTGGCTATTCACCCTGAGCTGCGTGTTCAGGGATAACAGATTGAGGGTGAAAAAAACATTGAGATGAGATAAATTGGCGACGGCTTCAAGGCTGACGTGGTTGTGGTCAAAAGCAACTCAACGACTGTGGTTCTTCTTGTTGTTGCTTTTATTCCTGTTATGGCTTTGGCTTTTACTGTTGGGTTGTAATTTTATTTATTTCTGTTGTTTTGTCTGATTGTCAGGACATTCGATGGGGTGGTTTTGCTTGTAATTTCTTTGAATTGTCATGATTTCCATGTTGCTGATGCTGCTACTGCTGTTGTTGTTGTTGCTGTTGTTATTTTTCAGGGGTTCTGTTGTTGCTCAAATGACTTTAGCTGTTATGACCCAAGTGGCCAATTTACTGTTGGGGTTGTTTTACATTGCTTTTTATGTGTTTTTTTCATTCGTGCTGTTTACTTTAATTGCTGGTATTTCAGCGCGTAGTCATTAAAGGACTTTTAAGGAATTCTTTGCTTGTTTTATGAAGAATAAACGTACTGCGGTAAGGTTAAGATTGCTCTGATGTTGTTGGTCTTGACTCAACTTTATTTTACCGTAATAGTAAATTTTTGTTATGTTTTTTATGTCTCAGGATATTTCTCTTACATGTCTGCGTTTCTTAATGAAAATTGTTCATATGCTACACTTCTTTATCATAAACCCCACCTTGCTTGGCTTTCATGTGCGTCGATGCATGAAAATCGCAAAACAAGCTTCAGCTGTCGTTTACGCTGGCAGCAAGCGTTGCTATAAAATGTCAACTATTGTGTTGGATTTTTTTGCAATGCTTGTTGTTGCTGTGCTTAATACGGATGTTGTTGCTGCTGCAGCACATGTCATCGCTGCAATATTAGCACATTTTCGCTGATATTTTGTGAAATCCTTATTTGTGTAGATGTTGTTGCTGTTGCTGCTTCGATTTGACGTTTCTTTTCATGTGCAACAATTTCATTTCGAATACAAGTAAAACTTTCTTTTGGGTGGGTAGATATTGCAAAAAGTTTGACAATTTAAAAAGTTTAGCGCTCAGAGACATCAAAAGTTTCAACTGTTCGTAAAAATGGACACAATTGTGCAAATATTAGTTTGACAAAAAAGAAAAAAAAAAAAAAAAAGGAACCATTCAAAATCAAAACCAAATCAAAATTTTGCAATTGGCACCTTGGCAAAATAATTTTATTTTCTGTTGATGAAAAATGCTAAACAAAATAAAACTTCAATACATTTCTTAATATTAAGTCAATAAAATCCATTGTTTATGAGGTTAAGCATATGTTTTTAGATAAAAAAATGTCAATTTTTTAGCCATGAAAAACAACCGTCTGAGAAAAGTGAAAGAAAAAAGTGTGCATTTTATATAAAGGTTGAAAGTTTGATATTGAAAAGAAAAGTTTTTTGATAACAACAAGATTCGTTAAACAATTTGATACTACGAATCTATATATCTTGGTTTTTTATATGTTTTGAGGCAAATATGACATAATTTGAAGAAATCAAAAACTTGTTTGAACTGAAATAAAATTAGTTTTGTTATTTTAATAAAAGGCTCAGTTAGAGGGAAAGCCTATAAAAGTTTAATTTGTTTGCAGTAGTAATCAATACTTTGCTTCATAATTATTTTGGAAGTTTTAGCACAACAGAAACTACGTTAATATATGGTACGACATAAAAAGATTACAACAATAAACTTATATTAAATAGCATGGTGCAACACTGAAAATGCGTTTTGGCATAGGACATGGTAGACATTGTAGATATGATTTAAAATAAAATTTCTGCATAGTTGGTTTTTCGCATAAACCCCCAAAATCTGGATTCATGTTTCAAAAACCGATTTTTGGTAGGTACATGAACATTTCATAACCTAACTCTTGTATATCCCAGCTAGATTTTAAAATTGAAAACGGTGTTTCATTTAAGAAGTTAAGGACTTTAAAATAATGTATGAAAAATTTGAGTATCAAGTGAATTGGCAGAGGTTATAGTAGAAAATGTACAGAAGTTTTGTATATTTTCTGCATTTTTCCACTTTAGCAACATTTTGTTGCCAATTTTTGTAGATCACTATCCCAGTTTTTTATAAGAATCTGAAAGCGTTTTTTATTCTGCGTTCAATAAATTATTTATTTTTTGATTGGGCTGTTTAGTAACTTTATTATTAAAATATAAGAAATAACCCTTTAGTATAGCGTAAAATATAATTCAAAAGAACATACTTGAAAGTTAAAATATACTAAATAAGTTAGTAGATTAAAAAACAATCTTTCTAAAAGAATAAATATTAATAAAGCCGAATGCCTGAACTCCATTTACTTGACATTTTTTTCGTGTAAAATAAGCGCAATCAATATTGTTTCATTTATGGCTTATTTGTGGAAAAACGCATCGTTCGAATAAATTTTTTCTTATGTGAAAGACAAGTGAAAATACTTTATAATGTGTAAAAAGAGTTATCAGTTTTATTTCTTTTGTTGCTTGTTCCTTGACAAAGCGAATCGCTTAAAACTGAAAAAAAATAAAGCTATATTTGAAGCATCTTTAAGGGCGTTTACATTAAAAGCAGTTGAAATGAATTCGAATATGCATCTACAATTGCTGCTAATAAAATGGAAAATTGGAATATATGACGAAAATGTTGGCCGTTCTGAGTTCAAATGGCTTGGCACCGTCAAATTTTTCAAAATGCGGAATATAAGTATTTCTTCGAAATTAACACCGTGGGCCATTGCTACCAAACTCGTAATATTATATAATGAAAAATGAAGAAAAAAATGCAAAATAACCGAAAATTTTCTTCTATATATGTGCCAATTCACTTGATATTAAAATTTTTAATGCATCATTTTTATTCTACATTCAAATTTTAATTTCACATTCAGTCCTTAGTTTCTTGAATGAAACAACGTTTTTAATTTTGAATTTGATCTGGACACACAAGAGTTACGTTATGACATGTACATTAGGGTGGGTTAAAAAATCAATTTTATTTTTTAAAGTGACACGGAGCAATGGGTTGCTAGACACCTTAAAAAACTCTCACCAAATATGAGCTCTTAATTTAAATATGAAGATACTCCGCATTGCAGTTTTTTTTTCCGTCCAATAGAGAAAAATTCATACCTCATCATTAATTGATTGTATAGAAATCTGTTTTCCAAGAATTTTGTAGGAAATTTAGTGCTCTACAGAAAAGGTATCCCATATTTTTTTCGTAAACCTCTCAATTTGAATGATATTGAAGATTTAAGTTTGATATTTTATTTTAGTTTATGAATATTATAACTTGACGATAAATGACTATTATAAAATGCGCAATACAAATTTTTGTAGGAAATTAACTGCTCTATAAAATGGTATCATATGTTTTGGCGATTAAATTAAGTGTTCAAAAGATATTCATCATCAAACTTTCATGTGTGCTGATTTGAGGAGTTTTTGATTAGATAATCAAAAAATTTCAATTTAATTTATGCATTCCATACAAATTTAATTTTTTCTCATTAATATAAGTATAATTTGAGTTCTATTTTCAAATTTTTTGAAAACTTTTTTCAGTAATTCTAAACATTTTATTTTTAATCATTAGAAACCACGATCATTTTTTTCAATAACGTTTTCAAAACTTCTTTAAAATTTTTTTCACTATAGCTGGATATTGTCCTAGGGAAAATTTATATTCTATAGAAATTTTGTTTTGTATTTTATTTTTTCTGTTTGCCTTGTGAACTAGCGCCACCTTAATTTTTCAGCATCGAAAAAATTGCCCTACTTCCAACAAAAAATTGTTTGAAAACTCATTTGAAATAAAAGACTTTTTATAACTGAAGGGACATTTTTTTTTCTAAAACTGAAACATATCATAATATATTTATAATGAAAACTGTGCTTTTTTATTAATAAATAATTAACTAAGTTATAAATAATGTACAATTTGTTTTTTTAAATGTAGACGAAGATACTTACACATAAAAAAAACTTGAAAAATATTTTGAAATTTCTTAGTTGATAAAAACTAAAATTTGTTTAAATTTTCTCAAAACTTATAAATTAAATTGAAATTTTTCGACTATCTAATCAAAAACTCCAAAAATCAGTACACATTAAAGCTTGATGATGAATATCTTTTGGACGCTTAATTTAATCGCCAAAACATAAAAAAAAATATATGATTTTTTGACCCACTGTAATGTACATGTACCTACAACAAATTGGTTTTTGGACAATGAATCCAGATTTTGAGGGTGTATGCGAAAAACCAAGTATGCAGAAGTTTACGTTAAACTATACCTACAAATTCTACTGTATTTTTCCAAAAACATCAAATTTATGAATTTTTATGTCACCGTGTAGTTATGCATAAAATTTATACATTAAGAATTAAATCAGATTAAAAAGCATTTCAAAAGTATACATTTTTGAACTTTATCAAAAACAATATAGATTAAAATTATTGATGTGAGAGAAACAGAAATTGCTGCAGAAATATACACTAAATACACTAAGAAGAAGAAAAGAAAGATAGGATGGATTGCGTAAAAATACCTCTCCTACTGATTCCTCCTATCCTACACTCTTTGAACTGACTGAGAAATCACTACAATAAATGTCAGTTCAACCGAAAGAACTGAAAATTGAAGATATTTTGAATTTTAAGAATTTGTGTCCATCTTTTTACTAAGAAACATGTGTGTCAAACAGAACCATATGGAAAATTATTCCAAGAGAACAAAAAATAAAATTTGCTTCAGCAACATGCAACAGATTTTATAGTGATACCAATAAAAAAGGTATTTTAAGTGTCGAGAAAGTTATTGGTGGATCCCAAGTAACATTGTTGGAGCAACTAGGTGCGAGTGAGTCCTAAAAGTGTTCTATAGGTGTATAATATGCGGTTAAAGCTTTACCGCAGCTTTGTTTGCTGCTAGTTGCTTTTAATTTTAAAGAAAATGCTCTAAATATGATTTTTTTACCATTTTGAGCTTTAATACTTTATACAGCTCTGTAAAGGATTTTATCAAATCTGCAAAAGAGCAGAACTCTAAAATTTACTACTTGCTCTGTAAAGGATCTTTTAAAGTAATAAAAATTACTATACAGCAGTTTTAAAACTCGTAGATTGAATATAATATTTGCTTTAATGTGTATTTTTGTATTGCATTTTTAAAGCGAATAGATATAAAATACTGTAAATTAATGCAATAAATTTTTTGGGAATAACAAGTGATTAAAAAATCTGATAAAGAGCTTCTTTGAAAAAAATGGCGATCTTATAAAAAATAGAAAATCTTCGGAGTTGAAGCAAGCTAAATATTAGTGTTTACAATAATATTTAAAATGAAATTGATGATTTCTATGATACATATATTTAAGAATAAAGTACTTAAATCATTTTTAGTTGATCTTAAAGAATATTAAAAATTTTCCAACTATTTTTAAATAATTAACACTTCTTAATTTTAATTATTTGTTAAGCCCGTTGTAGTTTTTCAAGGTACTACATTCACGTTTCCGATAAATTCAAAAGCGCATCGAAATTCGCAGCATATAACGAATACACGAACATGAGTCTGATATAATAATCACTTTATTATTTCTTTAATTTATTTGTCATTCTTATCATCACAAACACTTGTCAAATTTTATATATTTATTGAGTTTATTTTTAACACATACATACTTAAACGAATAATAAAAAAGAGCTTTGCAAGAGCTCTTATTTGGGTTTGACAGGGACTCTTTTAAAAGTTTACAGCTACTTCTACTCCTCATATGAAGTAAAAATAGTGCTTTTAAACTCAAGAAAGTAGCCTTATATATTCTCTGCAAGAGCTTTAGTAGCGCGACTAAAGCTATAGTTGAAGCTTGCTGCTATATAAGATACCACTATAAGCTCTGCAAGAATGAATATATGGCTAATATTGTTACTTGGGATGTCCTAAACATTCATTGAACTTGATAAAAAAAAAACAACCACCCCGGGAAACAATTTGTGTCCAAACCTAACTACTCAGGCACAAAAGTGCAAAGTATCAGTAACTAAAAACTGCGAAGTTTTTTGTGAACAGGACCCGAGAACAAAATTCATATAGTGTGTCAAAGTACGTGATATGTATCGAAACTGGCCCGAGTCTTAACTATAATGTACCCGAAACATACCCAATAAATACCTCGAATGTTACCTGAAATAGTAATACCAGCTCGAAAAACTAGCAACAATAAACAGACTAGTGGCCGAATCGGTCTTTGTTCGTACATTGTGCCTGCATTGTGCCTGCCCAAGGTTTTCCAGAACTAGCGCTTCTTTCGGTGCAGAGGTCGAGCATTTACCGACACGGGCACTGGACATACATACAGTCATGTGAAAACAAATAGGGACACCTATATTTTTATATTTGAAGCTGCATGAATTACATACAAAGTGCCCCAGATATAGCATTAATTCCCTCGGCTGGTGATTTTTCTTGATAAGGCGACTATAACACTTTATGGAGTTTCCTTCACATTGTAAAACTTTCAAGATACAGGGTGTTTTACGGTTTTAGTACGTGTTTAGTATTATTGATCTGGAATCTAAACTACTCACCATAATATAAAAAATAATATTTTGTATTTTAGAAAAAATATCAACCTTTCCATCAATATATCAACCACTTTCGTGTCATGTGTTGCAGCGGAGCTAAAATTTTGAGATTATTCAACGAAATATCAAAAAATTTTGTATCTTTTGTTTAAGCGGAGCTGTAATCGTCCAAATTTAAAATGTCTTTTTTTCATGTAAAAGTATACTTAATCAACAGTATTTTTTTTAATTCTAACTTTGGATAATAACAGCTCCGCTAAAACAAAAGATCGAAAATTTGTTGATATTTCGCTGGATAATCTCAAAATTTTTGCTCCGCTACAGCACATGACACGACAGTGATTGATATACTGATGAAAAATTTGATATTTTTTCTAAAATACAAAATATTATTTTTTATTTTATGGTGAGTAGTTTTGATTCTAGATCAAATAGTATTATTGATAATAATACTAAACACGTACCAAAACCTTAAAACACCCTGTCTTTTGAAAGTTTTACAATGTGGAAGGAAACTCCATAAAGTTTTATACTCGCCTTATCAAGAGAAACCACCACCCGAGGGATTTAATACCATATCTGTTGCACCTTGTGTGTAATCTATACAGCTTTGTATATAAAAATACAGGTGTCCCTATTTATTTTCACATGACTGTATATCAGCTACTTTATTGACACAAAATATGAAATTGTTCCTCGGGCACTATATCACTACCATAGGCCAAAGCCTATGCATCGACAGTTTCAATTAAGGATATGGTCTGATGCTCGAGTTTCTTAATTTTTTTTCAATGGATTTTAAAAGTGCAATATATTGAGAGTATACTGTAAAAATTGCAAACTAAAACTACAAATATTAACGAAGTTATAGCACATAGTCAACACATAGAGCCTCATGTTGCGCGCTGTGTGTTGTTTAAACTTTAAAAGCGTTTTTCTTGAAACGTTTTTTTGATCGGTCCGTGTCATGGTAGAAAAATACAGGTATATCAGATGAGAGCATACTGCTGGAAATGTCAAAACGAAGCAAAACTTTTTATTTCCTTTCTTTTGTTTCCATTCGCCACTCGAATTTGACAGACATGGCAGTATGGAAAGAGAGCACAGTCGAAAAATGCAGCGCTAGCTACCTCTATCCTTATACCATGGTTCGGGTGTTTTAAACAGTTTCACCAAACCGAATTGTTAATCGTTATTCTACACACTAATGTCTATCGCAGGTAGCTGAATTGTACATATCGAATAATTTTTTCCAATTTCTTTCCCCGGTGTTCGCCAAAAATAGGAGCGATTTTTTTAAAATTTGTGATTATGAGAACGTTATTTTGTTATTTTTAATGAAAACGTTTAGTAAGTTACCTACTAGAATGACAAACCTATAAAACAGTAATATATATAATTTTTTTGTTTCCGATTACTTCAAGTGCCGTTATCACCCGGGCCAGCAACAAACCTTATTTTTTGTGTCAACTTTGGACGTAAATTAAAAAAACTAGTTAAAGAAATTTTTTTTGTACATGCAACACATAAAGAAATTGAAACGATTGTATATAATTTTATAAAAAAATTCCGAAATAAACGTTTAAAATTAAGACAGAGCACCAGACTACATCCTTAATACTTATTTACTAAATATAGGCATTATATGAGGAAGTTAAATTTTCTTAATAAATATCTCTATTTAAATTATTAATATTGTAGAATAGGAAGAAAAATTAAATCAAATCCGAAAGATTTTTGGAGATATATTAATTAAAAAAAAATCGAGGTAATATATTCCAGTTTCGATGTTTTTGCATGACAAACAGAAGTCCGACAGTATCTTGGAAACTGAAAACTTATTTTCTGAATACTTTTATTCAAATTTTGAATGTGATTCAGACCATTATGACTGTGATAGCATGACGTCTAACTCACTAAATTTTTTTCTTTTTGCTTGACGTGTGAAGACGTTAGTATGGGTATTCTAAATTAAGAAGAATCTAATAAGAATGATTCGGATGGCTTCTTATCTGCAACTTTGCTAAAAAGTGCTCATATTCTACAGTGCAGCTGCTATTGCTAGTATTTAATAAATCACTTAGATCCGGTATTTTTATTAATGACTGGAAGGTGTCTTTTATAGAACCATTTTTAAAATCGGGAAATAAGAATAATACTGGTAATTATCGACCCATCACTAAGCTGTCAGGAGTAAGTCAGCTTTTTGAAATTGTTGTTAAAAATATGAATATTTTCTCGATAAAAAGCATTATATCAACGCAACAGCATAAGTTTTTTTCCAGTCGCTCCACTGTTAAAAACCTTTTTTTATTTTCAGATTTTTATAATTTAGCATTTAAAAATGGAAGTCAAGTGGATACTATTTATACTGACTTTTCTAAAGCTTTTGACAAAGTCTCTCACTCATTGTTTATAAATATGCTTTGTAAAGCAAATTTTATTACAATAAAAATAAAATTTTGGTGACTTTGCTTACTAAAGGGTGTTTCTTATAGAGTAATATAAGTTTAAATCATAATGAAACATAGCAATATATTTTTAATATCAATGAAATGCGCAATCTGGAACACCAATTTTCACAAACTTTTTGGAGCACTTGCGGCCGTATCTCGCCGATAACTACTCGAATGTTGATTTCCAGTTGTTCAATTGTTTGTGGTTTATCGACGTAGGCAAGTGAATTTACATAACCCCAAAGAAAATAATCCAATGGGGTTAAATCACACGATCTTGGGGGCCAATTAATTGGGCCATTTCGTGAAATTATTTTTTCGTCAAAAGTTTCCTTGAGTAAATCAATTCTAGCGCTCGCTGTGAGGCATGTGGCTCCGTCCTGTTGGAACCACATATCAGCAAGATTAATGCCAGCTAATTGAGGTACGAAAAAACTTCGAATCATGTTCCTATACCGTTCACCATTGACAGTAACATTCTGACCATCATCGTTTTTGAAGACATATGGGCCAATGACTCTGCCAGCCCATAAAGCGCACCAAACAGTAATTTTCTGTGGATGTAATGGTGTTCCGATAAAAGCTTCCTTCTTTCGAAAAAGGATTCTTCTCACTCCAAATATGACAATTCTGTTTATTTACGAACCCATTCAACCAAAAATGGGCTTCATTGGAAAATAAAATTTTCCATGGAAATTCAAAATCAATATCAATTTATGCTTCAGTCCATTCGCCGAATTGGCGGCACATACGATGGTCGTTTGGCCTTTATTCCTGCACAAGTTGAATCTTGAAAGGTTTTCAGCCAAGATCTTTTCGTAAAATCTTCCATAAAGTGGAAGGACACAACCCCAGTTGCTGAGAACGGCGACGAATTGATTGATTAGGATCATCTTCAATGCTTTCCTGTACAGTGGCTACAGATTCTTCACGGGATGCACATTATCAGTAACAGTAAATGTGGTCCAAAACGATCTATTGTTCTTCGAATTAGCAGCTCTGAAGGACGATTATGTACGCCATAAAATGGACGAAGTGCAGAATAAGTTTGACGAACAGAACCATTATTTTGATTAAAAATTTCCACAATTTGCACGCGTTACTCTGGTGTAAGTCGATTCATAACAAAATGTCGAAGCAAATTTAAAATAAAAGCTACTATCAGCTGTTAAATGGGTGGTAAAATAAAGCAGTGATGCTAACTCAAAGTTATATTACCCTTAACAATAAGCCAAAGTTTGTACTGAATAAATAACGAAATTTGAAAAATGCTCTTGACTTTGAATAGCTTTAATGCACCCAAAAATATAGTTAGGTATATAATTTTTAGAGATTTGCTTAAGTTAGTTAAAACTTTAGTTAGTTAGAAAAAACACAGTATATTTAACAGTTGCAGATCTCTTCAAACTAATATATGTAAAAAGAAAAGCAAGTATTTTAAAAGTATCCATTAAGAAATATTTATTTATGAGTCAATAGCTTCAAAAACCAATGCTTATGCAAGCTGATGTAAAAAGTAATTTTTCAATATATATCCCTCAGATTTTAACATGTATTTTTTAAAAATTTAGGCCAAAACAACGAATTTTTTATTTCGTTAAACAAAATGGTATGCTCAAGATAACATTTTCTTGCGTCATACACATAAAATGCCTGCCTAAATTATTGTAATTGTATTAAGAATACTGTAAACAAAAGGGATTTGGAAATGTATTTGGAAATATTCTTTATTTCACAATAAATATGCTTAAAGCACTACAAACCTTTGTTGTATTTGATTGTAGCTTATTTTGTCCCACTCACTGCATTACTGTCTTTGCTCACCACTCTTCACATTTGACTTCACCCTACATCAGGTTATTTTCTCATTCATCTAAACTCATCAGCATTTGCTATCATAGCTCATTGCTTCTTATCTATTTTCTCCCCTATATAAATCTCTATGCTTAGTTAATGTCATGATTGGGTTTTTTTTCTTCTTTCTTAAGAATCCTGCGATTTCACAAGCAGCTCTCGACTTCGCAGAAACACAAATTTAGCCCTCAAGCAAAGGCATCATAAATTATATTGCTCGCTATGCAGCTGCTTGCAACACTTAACAGTATTCTTACTAACCTCGTAAGCAGCACATTAAGAGCGTTGAAAAATAAAAAGGACACCCTCTTAAGCCACCCCATTATATATGCTTAAAGTGCCACCAAATGAATTATTTATGCAATAAAAGAAAAACACCCTGCAGGCGACTGGTCGGTGGGTGGATAGATGATTGCTGGGTGGGTTTTGTTCCCTTCCCAAATTCAAGCGAATGTGAAGTTGCACTTGAAAAAATTTAATGCCGGCTGCTGGTCGTGTCATCCTGCAGTGCAGTTGGAGTTTAATTTTTTTAAGGCAGCATCATCATCATTTTTTAAATATGTATTTATAGGTAGCTTGCTATAAAAAAGATAATACAAAATAAGTCCTGCTTTGATCCCGGCTCACATGCTCAGCCTAGCAGTCAACATGAACTCAGTTTAAAAAATTCCAAACTCACTCCATTGAGTATTTTTTTCTGTTAAGTTTATTGCCAAAATTTGCCATTTTTATTGGTGTTGGTGTTGGTTTTTATTATTTTCGTAGTTTAAGTTCAAATATTCAAATATTGATCTACCTGCGGGTTATTTTTCAGCAACAATAAATTTTCACCAACTACACGTTGGCATGACAACAACATCGGAAGCAGCAGCAACAGCAGTAGTATCAGCGCCGCACAATGCAATTTTTTGGACTGAAATTTTATAAAATATACGTGAGTAAAGTCAGAAAAAAATTTACTATCAAAATTTAAGAAATTTTTGCTTACTTCCTACTTGAAAATTTCCTTGAATTTCATAAGTTAAAATTTTTTCTTACTATCTTCTTTACCTTATTAGTTTTTTGCTTTAAATTTGGCTTTTTTTTAATATTTTTAACAAGTTATAAGATTAAGTTTTTTTCTCAACTTTTAAACTTGTTTTTGAACAAACCATTAAAGGTTTATTAGCAAATTGTTTTTATAATGATGAGTTCCTAAAAATCTATTGTTGTTGTTGTGAAATTTTTATATAAGCAGCTTCTTAATAAATTGAATGAAAAATCTTTATTGGTAGCGGGTTTTTATTTTACGGAATTCAAAAACATCCCGTCTAACAGACACCACACTGCGCTGATATATTTTCTTTCATGGCTATTAACTTTTTTTTGCGTAAAGAGCCAGATAAAGAACAAAGTACCAAATTTTATCACGGAACACATTGAATTTTTAAATTTTTTTAGAATTTATGAAGACTTTTTCATAAATTTGGATTGACTTTACCATTCGCAGAAATGAAATTTAAATTATAAAAATTTTGAAAACATATTTTTGCATTATAATATTTAATTTTTATTGTTTTGCTATATTATTTAGCTATTATAATTAATATATGTTATTCCATATTGTGACTGGTATAAAATATTTTATTTCGACAAGCCGAAAACTACGCTAGGAAATTTTTTTGGTATTGCAAATAAACAAAAACATCAACATAAACAAATTGCTGCTTCGGAACGATACAGGCAAACTCTCATTTGAATTCGCTTTAACAGATTATTATAACGCTCTAAAGTTGTGACTTTTGACATTTGACATTTTCTCGGTCAAGCGTGATGCTTTCTGTATATCTTATGTATGGCAACAAATTCTTTTCACTTGAAATAAATTAAATTTACTGTCTAAAGAACTTTTAAGGATTATTTCAAAAAGTTTTATTGTCTGAAGAACTTTTAAGGATTATTTAAAGAAGTTTTTTTTTAGAAAAAAGAGAGTTCTAAAAGATTTGAAGAGGTGTACATATTTCCCAAAGTAAAAACTTTATTTTTGTTAATAAAATTTAAAAACTTTTACCGCTTTCTTATAATATGTATTTAAGAAAAATTCCAAGATACATAAATATGTTCTTATAAACAAAGTTTTATTTGCAAAAAACTGCCAACTCGACGTCCTTTCAAATAATTCCAAAATTTGCTTAAGATGTTTTTAGACTAAATAGCGTACTAAAAAAAAAAGTTGGTAAAAATATGAAACCGTACAGAAATTATAGATTTATTACAAAAAATTTTAAAAAAGCTCCGCTGCGCACAGTGCTTTGCGCTGATAAAAATTTGGAAATAAATAGAAGCTGTGCTCCTATGGTAATGAAATTTTGTATGCTTAGTAAGTATAAGCTATCTAAGAAAAATATCAAAAATTGTTGAAATCGGTTAGTCCTTAGGGGTACCTCCCTTTGACCTAGATTAAATTTTTACATAATTTTGTATGGGAGGTAGACACAAAAGTTTACCGATCTTAATAATATTTTGTAAAAAGGCTTATAATATATAGTAATGAATATATATTTAAAATGCTTTAAATCGATTTTTTTAGGGGTAGCTCCAATGGACCAATATTAAATTTCTATTGGAGGTTGGAATTAGTTTTAAAGGTTTTCTAAGAGATGGCGTAACTATCAATAGATCGCATCGGGCACACCTGTGACTATATTCATTTCAAAGCACATTGTCTAAGCTTCATTTTTCAGTATGTGTCATTCCACTGAAGTGTAAACAACATATATTTTTTTCTCTGTGAACATGTCGGTTTTCGTTCCAACAAAACGCAATTTGCGGGAAGGTTTACTTTTGTGCTTCCATTTGAAGAAAAAAGCGGTTGAAGCACAACGCACGCTTTCTGAGGCTTACGGGGACTATGCTCCATCGATTTCTACTTGTGAGTACTGGTTCCGTCGGTTTAAAAGTGGTGATTTTGATACGGAAGACAAAGAGCGTCCGGGCCAGCCGAAAAAGTTTGAAGATGAGGAATTGGAGGCTTTGCTCGATGAAGACCCGTGTCAAACCCTTCAAAAATTGTCAGAATCATTGGGAGTCGACTTATCAACGGTCGGCAAACGCTTGAAGGCCATGGGAATGATTCAAAAGCAAGGAAATTGGGTGCCGTACCAGTTGAAGCCGAGAGACGTTGAACGGCGATTTTGCATGTGCGAACAACTGCTTCAACGGCATAAAAGGAAGAGTTTTTTGCATCGTATTGTCACTGGCGATGAAAAGTGGATCCATTACGATAATCATAAGCGAAAAAAATCGTGGGGACCACCCGGCCATGCATCAACATCGAGGGCCAAGCCGAATATTCATGGCGCCAAGCTTATGCTGTGTATTTGGTGGGATCAGAAGAGTGTCGTGTACTATGAGCTGCTAAAACCTAACGAAACCATCACTGGGGAACGCTACCAACAACAATTGATGCAATTGAGCCGAGCATTAAAGGTTAAACGGCCGGAATATGTCAAAAGACACGACAAAGTGGTTTTTCAACATGACAACGCACGGCCACATGTTGCAAGAACCGTCAAGGAAACGTTGGAGGCGCTGAATTGGGATGTGCTACCCCACCCGCCTTATAGCCTAGACATAGCCCCTTCCGACTACCACCTATTCAGATCGATGACGCATGGCTTGGCTGAGCAGCGCTTCACTTCTTACGAGGATACCAAAAAAATGGGTCGATTCGTGGATTGCCTCAAAAGACGAATCGTTCTTCCGGCGCGGAATCCATATGCTGCCAGAAAGATGGGAAAATGTTGTAGCTAACGATGGACAATACTTTGAATAATATACATTGTACCGTTGTTTCTAAATAAATGCTCAAAAACCGAAAAAAAACCTTTAAAATTAATTCCAACCCCCAAAACATAATTTTGTATGGGAGGTAGACACAAAAGTTGACCGATCTTAGTAAAATTTTGTGAAAAGACTTATGAAATAGTAATGGATGAAATATGAAATATAGTAATGAATGTATACTTTAAATGCTTTATATTGATTTTTAAGGGGTACCTCCCATGGACCTATACACCTATATTAAATTTTTAAAT
Organism: Dichetophora obliterata; assembly: GCA_963920525.1. NCBI lineage: Eukaryota > Metazoa > Arthropoda > Insecta > Diptera > Sciomyzidae > Dichetophora > Dichetophora obliterata. The sequence goes on from OY986436.1 coordinate 257,857,325, forward strand.
ATTTTTGTATGGGAGGTTAACACAAAAAAAGACCGATCTTAATTAAATTTGGTCAAAAGACTTCAAATGTAAAGTAATAGATGTATACCTAAAATAGTTGAAATTGATTAGTTTTTAGAGGTACCTACCTCGAACCTCTATATTCAAGCAGTTCTCAAGAAATTAACTGATTTAGATGTATATTCAAAATTGATTTATTTCAAAAAAGCGGAACAAAGCGAAATTTATCTTTAATAGCCTTTAAAATTAAAGTTCAGAGTTATCAATTAAAAAATTTTCTTGGTATTAGTAAATGTCTATCCAAGTTTGCAAAATTTTCCGTTTTTGGTAGATTTTTTTGAATTTTGGAAATTTACCACATTTCTATTTTTTTATTTATTTCAAAAATTCTCAAAAGAATTGATACAAAGTTTTTTCTCTTAAAGTTATTTTTTATTTTTTTTTTTTTTTAATAAGAAGAATTTTTCCTGTGAGCATCAAGAACAGATCGAACACTACCTTGCAAATTACTAAAAAATTAGACAAGTCTTACCTCCATTTCTAATTTTTAAGACAGACTATTTGGGACTTACCTTAATGGTAGTATTATCTTTGAAATGATATAAAATATGTACAATTCCGAGACCAACAAATTTTTATTTATTTCCACTGCGAAAAGCACTGTGCCGCGTTCGGTTTGTTTTTCATATGCTGTCGTATAGCGATGTGTGTGTTTGTTTATTAACACATGAGAATGAATGCCTATGTGTGTGTGTGTGTATGTATCCCTCCAGGAAAAATCGGAAGACTTCCATATAAATGTGATAAATAAACATTCCCCACCGTATCTTTTGGAAGCTTAAGGGTAGTTTTATATTTATGTTGTTTCCAAACCGATTCCTTATTGTATAAATTGAAAGACTTACATATGGAAGTGATGAATAAACATTCCCCATCATATCTTTTGAAATTAAATTGGTAGTTTGAATTTATGTTGTTTCCAAACCGCTTCTTTAAGAATGTATGTGGAAACTTTTACTTATTGTCAAGCGCGCTACCACTAGACTATCGAATTCTATAATAAGCGGCTAGGAAAAAATTATATTAATATTTTCTTTTGTCATTGCTTGACAATAAGTAAAAGTTTCCACATACATTCTTAAAAAAGCGGTTTGGAAACTTTTACTTATTGTCAAGCAATGACAAAAGAAAATATTAATATAATTTTTTCCTAGCCGCTTATTATAGAATTCGATAGTCTAGTGGTAGCGCGCTTGACTGTTGCTCAAGGGTCCCTGGTTCGAATCCTGGTCGAGCATTTTCAAAACAAGTGAGAGGAATGTTTCTTCATTAATTTTAAGAACAGGGGAGAGGACTGCTTCTAATTCACTTTTTAAGACAGCGGAGAGGAATGTTTCCACTTGACTTTTAACACGGTGGAGTGGAATGTTTCCCTCTAATGACATGCTATGTATGCCTGGAATGCTCACATTTCCTGGAGGGTATGTTTAGCAGGAATGTGCGTTTTCATGCATTGACTGGTAGCTTTGGGAGTTTTATGTTTAATGATTTAATATGCTTGAATGCGCTCAAGGCTCTTTTATTTTTCATTTGTTGTTGTTGTTGTTGTTGCCGTTGTTAAGGCCACTTTTTAGTCTGTTGTTACAATTTAGCTTTAGGGAATTAAGGTCGAATTTGAATATAAACGAAATTTAGGGTTTTAAATAAAAATTAATTATAGAATAGTATTGGCATGTTTTGTGAAATATCCTTTAATGCATCAAACCATCTATAGTAGCTAAAATATGGAAAATGTAAACTTGAAAGTTGTAATATATTTTATGTTATGAAATGATATTCTTATAATTATACTGATTTGCTGAAAAATCCTCATCCTTTACCAGTAGTGTTGCCATAAAGACAGGTGTACCAGTTTTGACAGTTTTTTTAAAAAGACAGACAGTTTTTCCATAACAAAAAAAAAAAATTGTTATATCCTTTTTTTAATGTTTTATGAAAATTTATAAACAGCATTTGCAAATGCTAATGCTCTGTCAATAAATTTTTTCTGTTATTCTTAAATCAAAACTAATAAAGTTTGATGCAAATATATAGGTGCACTGAACAAAAAAGTATAAAAAGCCATCGTTTGTATTTGGTTTTAATTTTCGCCGATAATAAAAACTTTTTAATATTAAAGCACTGTCACTTTTGAATTGACTTTAAACTTTAACGTGAAAAACGTAGACCTTGATGCGATACATAATAAATATATGATTTTGATATTGTCCACATCATATTAGCATGAAAAATTTTGAATGTTTGAAGGACTTCAAGATTATTTATTGTACATTATTTCGCCTAAAACAATCTTACTGGACAAAATTAACAATTGAATTGCAATTATCTTAGAAAATGTCTAATTTTTAGAAAACCAGAAATGAACAACTCCTTGCATGGAACTGCCAGCATGGAATAGGGTTCAAAGTATACCTTATGGGATGATCCTTTATCACAATGCATTATTTCAAGCAGAAAAGTAAGAGTGAAAAATAAGTGTACTAAAATCTTGCAAAAAAGTGGTTGCATAACTAAAAACATTTACTTAAAAATAAAAAACTTCAATAAACGCTAAGAATTTATGATATGACATTAAAAATCGGGTAGAGCTCAATGCTGGGGGTTTATAATTTCAGTTTAAAAAGCCTGGAGGCTTTTTTGCAGCAATAAAAAAGAATCTTCCGAAGCATCTAGACTCCGTAAGATCCTCGCTTCTAATCCTAGCTGTGCAAGCTACTTAAGGAAATAAGAAAATACCTGGACATCCTCTAGCTATGAGACCCTTGATCTTCTTCTAAGTACCCACTTCCTGGATTGCTCTGTGGATTCACCTCACATTAGGTGTCGGAGGCCTGACTTGCTGAGTAATTCTACAAATATAATATCAGAGAACAGGAGCAAATGGGCTCTGTTTTGTTTCAAACCATATAAGTCTGCTGGGTCTGATGGTATTATTCCGGCCTCTTTACAGCTGACGGTGTCTATAATCCTTCAATAGCATCTTGTCATTTTCAAAGCTTGTCTTGTCATGACATACAAACCATCAAAATGGAGGGAGGTAAAGGTTGTATTTATCCCTTAGTTGGGTAGGATACCGCGAACGTGTCCAAAGAACCTAAGACCCATTAGTCTATCATATTTTCTGCAGAACACACTCGAAAGATTGATTGACGCTCATACTCGTTGTAACATCGATTACAATTTTCTTTCAGTTCCACAACATGCTTACAGGAAAGGTAGGTCTGTAGAAACAGCTCTGTACCCCTTGGTAAAAAGTTACAGAGAATTTCCGAACTCTTAAAGCTTCGGGTGGATGAGTATTCTGTGCACTAAAAAACAACCTGCTAACCAGCAGAGTCGTCAGTGCATTATTAGCTGACTCAAAGGCTAGAAGATTTATAGTAGGGACACTCGTTAATGGTGTGATTATTTATTATGGCAGGTGCAGTTCCTAGCAACATCAACTACACTATTGCCACTTCCTTATTCGAGAATGTTTTTCACTTAGTTATCCCTAACAGAGTAGAATGGCATTGGTTATTGCCGCTAAACCAAGTCTACGCGCATATTTTTACTGACGCCAAAGCCGGAAAAGGCATCTTTTCCACGTATCTGGACATCAACACCTCATTTAGATTGCCAGATCATTGAAGCATTTTCCAGGTGGAATTAATGAGCTGTGGAATGGCTTATAGAGCTGTGGAATGGCTGAGGTATGGTTCGATATCACTCAAATGGCTAGGAGATATCTCTCCATTCTGATAGGCATTATAACAGAACACTGTCTTATAGGTAGGCATGCCCATAGAATGGGGGTCCATGCGAATGACTTCTGTAGGAGTTGCAAGGATGAGGAAGAGAATGCGATGGTATCGCACCTCCTGTATTTATGCCCCGTTCTGTCCCACAGAATATATAAAGTAGCCTCTTTTTTGATGATCTCAGGGATCTTAAGAAAGTAGACATTAACAGCCCTATTCTGGCAGCTTAACTAAGCTCACCACATTAACAAAATAGTTAATATTAACAATTTGTTAAGGTTTCGTATTCTGCTGCAAATTTAAAAGCTCTTTTTTTTACAATTTTGTTAATAACAGAAAGAGTCTTAACAACGAATGAAATGTATGTGCTTAGATAAAAAATTGTTGTGAAAATAATAAAAAAATACAAATTAAAATATAATATTGAGTTTAAATACATTAAACTGAAAAATGGAGGAATTTTTCACTTATTTTAAGTGTTGATAATGAAATCTTTCAGTAGCCATGGCAAATTTTTCAAGCGCTTGCAAAGTCACAAGCTGCACTCGAAGCATCTGTTTATATAGCGCATCTCTTCTTTCAATAGGCATATCGATTTTCACCATGCATGGTGAACTTTAAAAGCTTTTTAAGCTTTTATGTTGTTAATGATTTTTAAGAATACCAACATTTACATAACATAACAAGCAGCTTAACAAGAGCTCCTTAACTATTTCTTGTTAAGTTAACAACCAGAATAGGGCTGTAAGTCTCTACTACTATTTATTATTAGTACTTGTTGGTTCCACGACAGTACCCAGGAGAGTAGGAATGAAGAAGTAGATCCCCTGTGGTACCACAACGAGCCAAGTATATGGTTTTTCTGGGCCGGTCTTTGGACCGGCCGCCACTCTAACCTACGACATAGCAGTTTCTTCTCTCGGTGGTTTGCCTTTATTGAAAAACTTTCTGTTTGAGCTGGGGATTGAACCTGGGATACCGCGATTCCATAGCTTACTGGCCACGCTCTTTACTCAGTAGGCTAAAAATTGGTTGTAGATTACAGAAATTATTTCATTTAAAATACTTACTTAACAACGGAATATTTTTTTACTTATATAGCAGATTTTACATATTAGTCATATTTTATAAATTCTTTGCATATTATCGGATGTAGTTCGGATTTAAATTGCATGTTTATGATAAATTTCTTTTCTGAGTGATTCTTTAAAAACTTTGCTTCTCTGTGTTAATTGATAAAATAACTTGTGAAAAAATAAGATAGATTTGAATATTAGTCTAATATTTCAACGATTGAATAGTACATAAATAAAATGGTTATAAAAATAAGAACACACTAAAATAAACACGTGAATTTATATAATTTTGCTTTTTTCACATGCAAGTAAATTGTATTTCTTAAACATCTGTGCATCGCAATTTATTACAGTATTAGTTTTCTAACATAAGTATAAACTAAAGTAAAGCAAAATAAAAACAACAACAAGAAAAGGGAGAAATTGACACTAAAATCTCATCGCCACTGTTGGTGTACTGCGCTAAGATGAGCTTGCACGAGGCAAGCACGGCCCGGGTTCGATTCTCGCCAGCATCACAAAGATTTCTAATGAAGCCTGTAGCAGGGCTGAAATTGCAATAAAATCAGCTAGTAATCTTTTGCTTTTCATATTGAAAATGTTGTTGTTGTTGTTGTTTCTTTGGGAAAAAATACGTTAGAGCAATTAATTGTTCTAACCTGACCTAAAGCTCAATAAACAATTTTAAACTATCAAACAACTAGAATTTGTATTTAAAATCAAGAATGATTTAAACTATCCAACATTTAAAAATTGTATTTAAATCATAGAAAATCAAGTATTAGTTTTCTATACAAAATTCAATGCATAATCGCTGTTAAATGTTTTTTTATGTTTATTTTTGTAAATTTTTAACAGAAGTTAGAAAATTTTTTTTATGTAGTTTGAGTATGTAAAATTTTTTGTGAGAAAAATGCACTACAATGAATTTTTTATGTGTGAAATATCTTTTCCAAAATGTATGCATTTAACCTTTTAGCTACTGTACTTTCACCCTATCCCTAGTAAGCTTTTTATGTTGTCTCAAATTCATACATAAAATAAGCTTATAAAATTAATTTTACGTTGGGGGATCTTGCGAATAGTGCGATTATTGGAAAACTTTAAATTGATAAAATATATTCTGATATATGATTTTATACAATATGTACAGTTACAGCTTATTTTATGCAGTGCATACTTTAAACTTTAGAGCTTTATAAAAACAAAACTACCAGGAATACAAAAGATAATATGGTGTCATTTAAAAGAGCAAAAAGTTTAGTTAAATAAAGGTTTTTCATTAATTGTGAATGTATATATTTAGTTGCTTAAAAAAAAAATAGAGCAGAAAATACTGCTTAATTTCATCTCGCAGCTTATTTTATGCAGTCACTTCTCTCTGTTATGGTACTCTAATGCTGCGCTCTAATTTTTTTGCTTCAAGTGTCTGTTTCTATGATTATTTAAAATAGGAGCGCGCACAACGCTACAAATATGAGAATTGGTTATATAATATTTTAAAAATAGCAGCTTGCAGCGAAAAATGGCTGAAATGGTTAATATCAATTCCTCTATAGTGCAAAAGATCATCGAGCGCTTCGTCCATAAGAATCGATTGCACAATAAGAGCCAAGAAGCACCAAACAAAATTTTTAATGCAACTGACGAGCGGCATATTGTACGGAAGATAAAGGCTAACCCGAGACTCTCAGCTCCGAAAATGGCTTTTGAAGTTCAAACTGACCTGAGCAAACAGTGAATTGCTGAAACTATTCGACGTATCTTGCGCAAAAAGAACTTTCATGGCCGAGTAACACGAAACAAGCCGTTTATTAGCCCCAAAAACAGATTATGCAGACTCAACTACGACAAAGAACATATGTCCAAGGCACCAGAGTACTGGAATTCAGTCAGTTTTGCAGATAAATCGAAGATCAATTTATTCGGTTCAGATGATATGTGCTATATGTAGCGAAAACCCAATAGCGAGGTCAACAAAAAAAACTTAAAACAAACCATGAAATATGGCGGTGGTAGCGTCATGGTTTGGGCCTGAATGTCAGCTGCTGGTACTGGAAAGTTGCCGTTTATTGAAACAACAATTTACAAATTTAAGTACCTACAGATCCTGAAGAACAATTTGTTGCAGAGTTCAAAGGTTCTGGGTATAAAATTGAATTTCCGATTTTACCAGGATGACGATCAAAAGCACAAAGCGGGTATTGCGCAAACCAGGCTAATATACAACTGCCCACAATTGATGACACCGCCAGCACAGTCGCCAGACCTTAATGTTATTGAAAATGTGTGGTCTTTATTGGAAAATAACATCCGAAAACATCAAATTTCAAACAAAAACCACCTGAAAGAGATATTGAATACGAAGTGGGCAAATATTTCGCCACCTATCACTCAAAAACTGGTCTCATCAATGCCAAACCACCTTAGATCTGTTGTGGACAACAAGGGCTATCATACCAAACAATAAAAATATTAGATATCATTAATTAATACGAAAAATTTATAAATAATAAGTGACAAATAGGCTGTATAAGTGACAAATAGGCTGCATAAAATAAGCTGTGATATGAAATTAAGCAGTATTTTGTGGTTTCTTAATTTTAAGCCAACTTAATATATATTTTACAATAAATTAAGTTAATTTAGTAAACTAAACATCTTGTTCTTTTAAATGATACAATATTATTTTTTCTATTCCTGTTAGTTTCATTGTTATAAAGCCCTGAAATTGAAAGTATGTACTGCATAAAATAAGCTGTGAGCCACTGTATATAAATTTAATGTGAAAAATGGAAAAATGAAATGAATGGATACAATTTTCATATCACTTTTTATATCAATTTAAGATGACTTCAATTTTAATTTAACTTTAAATACTGTTATCTAAGGTTTTTCTTATCAAATTAATAGTTTTTTAAATAGCTTACATCAAAATTGATAGGAGTTTATATGTTTTGTGGCAATGGCATTTCAGTATACTTATTCTATAAGAACTTACTATAACTTCTAAAATTAAGGAACTAATTCTTTTTGTTTATTCTGTTCATGTTTATTATTTTTTATGTTTTGTTGATGTGAAGGAATGTTAATGAATACAGGGTTTTTTTTAGTTAAAATATAAATTTTATTTAAATATTCTAAATTAAAATCAATGGTAAAAATTTAAAAACTTAAAAGTTTTACTAAATTCATATTTTTATTATTTTGTTAATTATTTTTTTTAAAGTTAATGGCTCTTTCTAAAAGTTTGGTTTTTTTTTTCAAAAGCATATTGCTACACTTCCTTACAATAGAGGACTTATCTGACTTTTTGTTTTTTCTTTAATTTTTTCCTTCTTCTATAAAACGTCAATTTAAATATTTGTATTAAATACAAAAAACTGCTAAGCTAAGTAGGTACAAAACATAAAGAGATTTTGCTGAAGTGCATAAAGGGCCATACACCATGTTTCCAGCATTATTTCTAAATCGTCTTAGCAAGCTGTATAGTGGTTGCTAGTGTCCCCTTTACAACTCAGAATAATAAATCCTTCGCACTTTTTTCTTACTCTTAAATTTGTTTTATTGTGAATACGCTTTGATCTCTCAAATGCTGCATTACGAAAGGAACGTAATTCAATACATTAGGGATTGTATTGGATTTAACTGAACCGAATCGATTTTTCAGGCACATCCAAAGAGTTTCTGCATGAGTTGCTAGCGCTTTGTTATGTGATTTGATAGAGTTCCATCCAATTGGAGGGTGGGTTCAGCTAAGCTGAGTTAGTAACAAACTGCTGTTAGACAAAAAGCCGAAAGTTTCCATTTTCGCTTATTTTTTCGTAGCTTTTAGAATCCTTTGCATTTTTTTTTTTTATAAATCACTTAAAGAACTTCATTAGCAATGACTTTGAATACATTTTAATTGCTTTTTTAAAATGTTTTTAAAGTTGATTTTTGGAACTCGGAAAAACGCAAAAAATTAAAAAATAAAAAAATCTATTTTAACTCTGCTAAGCGAACTCTTAGGAAGTTACAGAAATGCATACCAACAGGAAATTGCAAACAAAATACAGCATCCTGTCAGCGACAATGAAGTAAAAGTTTTACCAACACATGCACAACCGCTAGCTTGGAAAAAGAAAACATAGCACAGCAACACAACACTGAGCAAAGCTTGGCTTTAGCCGATAAACTTTGTAATAAAAAAAAAATAGAAATCCAAAAAAGAGAAAATAACAGCAACCATAAAAATAGCAGCAGAGTGAGAACAAATAACAACAGCAATATAAGAAAAACAAACGCGAAAAATAGTGCAAAAACTACAAAAAAAGAGTTAAATTCGAACCATGAAAAAATGCTGCTAGCAACAAATAATATTGCAACGTGACTCCAGCTTTATGCAAACTAATGCCGCCAACATCGAGGCCATAGATGTTCGGACAACTATACGTATGTACGTTCCCGGCAAGCGCAACAACTTCCGCTAGAAAAACTGAAGCTGCTCCAAAGAAATTCCAATGCAAGTGGTTGGTAGATATTTTTATTTTTGGTCAACTGGTTAAAACTACATTTTATGGGTACAAAAAACGCCCACTAGTCACTGGCTCACTGTTTGCAGGTAGGTGTTGTTGTAGGCTTACGTCGTTCGTTGCAGGTATTTATTGAATAATAAGTAGACGTAGACAAAAAAAGAATCCCATGACAAAATACCAATGTCTGAATGCATGTACGACTTAAAATCAAGGTATGCAGATAGAATATGCAGTGTTGTGTGTGTACGGATATCGTTGATGTTTTCACTATTCCGGTGATTATCAGTTGTGATGGCTGGCTGCTTGATTATTGATTGGGTACATTTTTTTCCGAATGAGAAATTTTGGAGGTTTAGTTGCCTAGCTTTAGTTGCCCTCTTTTCATAAAAATATATAATTTTTGTTGCAACATTTTAGCGCTTTTCTAAAATAAATTTTTTATGGCTTATGTAAAAAAAAATTAATAATAAAAGATGGTAAAAACATTATCCGAGCCTTCAACAGTAACTATAACACAATGAATCAAGGGTCCTTTTTATACAGTCAAGAGATAATTTTTTAATCTTATAAGAATAGGATAACCAAAGATTGGTATTATTTATGACTAAACATTTGATCAATGAATATTTTACAAATTAAGAGCACCAAAACTCTAATCAAAAAGTATCATTGAAAGTTTTAAGTTCCAAATATCCGTGATATATCATTCAACAAATATTTTAGTACAATTCCACTTTACAATTGGTCCAAGACTAGTTTAGAAACTAACAAATTTTAATATATAAAACATTTTGCATTATATTTGGTCCCTACATAACATTTATGGTGCCACAAGTTACAACGAATTCTTTAACTAGACCGTGAGAGGTGGAAATTTCCAAAACAGTATTTCAAAAAAGGAGAAAAAATAACATCTCTTGCTGTTGTGAATTCACTCAATGCTATCTTAATTTTATTCTTGTCTAAATTGTTGCTATAAAACGTATGGAGCTGTTGTTGGTTTGAAACAGTTGCATATGCAATTCATTTAACAGAACGTACAGAGTTAGTTATACATACCCAACACATTTACCCCCAAACTCTAGTGTTGCCAGATTTATATTTCAGTAAAATGGAACAAATGAACATTTTTTTTTAACAAAAATCCCGAGTTTTAGAAACTCGTACAAAACAATTTCAAAAATAATATCTACAAAACAAAAAAAAAACAAACTTGTAAGGAACTATCTGCGACTTGACCAAAGTTAAAATACCTCCACAGTTTATTATAAGTTAGGGATGCTTTAAAATTTGATGACGGCACTTCGTATGGAGTATGTTCTTGATTTTCATTCAATTTTTCTAAAATTCAAATGAAGAATACGTGTAAGATATCGAAGATTATGTGTTCAATATCCAATCAGAACATTCACTCGAATTTATGTGGAATTTTTAAAGGTTTTCTACTTGGATGACGCCACTTTATACGGGATGTTTCTATACTATTTTTTGAAATTTTAAACCCAGAGTGGATTTTAAATTCAAAGCATAAGTGCAAAAATTTAATTCATTAAATTTATTTTTTGTGGAATTTTTGGTGATTGATTTGTTTTCATATCGTCATTTCGTATAAAAGGCAGGCATTAAATGTCAAATTTATGTGTCATTTAGTTGCAAGCCGAGGCCTTTTCCATCCTAGTTACTCCTTAGAAAATAGATAAAAAGTAATACACTTTTAAGTTCGCATAAATTTAACCATTCTTTTTTTAATATTATTAAAGTATTCTATTTTATTAGCGTATATTATAAAGCACAATAAAATAAACACAGTAGTTTTAGTTAAATTAAGTAAGTTAAAATGGAATAGAACTATTTTGACATCACACAATTGAAATAAAACGATTTAGTAAAACAATTTAATAAAAATTTACATTTATATATACGCTTTTTTTAAAAAAATAAGTACGTCTCAACACCTCAATCACTTCAACAATATTTTTTTTATTTTATTTATTTCTTTATTTAGTTACAATATGTTGACATTTAAGACTTAGTCTTTAACATGCCCTATTTATAGCATACATAACAACTTATAAGATTAAAATATTTTGTGAATTAATTTTACATTAGAAAGACAAAATACAGAATTATAAAAAATACAGAATTATTTAAACAAATATTAATAACAAATTAAAATCAAATATTAACATACATTAGTTTTGGAACAAGAAAAATATTAACTATAAATATATATTAAGATATTAAATGCAAATATTTTAAATTGGTTTCTCAGTTCATAAAATAAAATTTGAGAAACAGAGTTAAGATTTAAGAACTGGAGAAAATTTAAAGAAAGCAGATAGAAAAAGAGAGTTTAGAGAAGTGTTCGAAAATTAAATGCTTAAAGTACCTACTATTGGAAGCATTTTTAATACTGAGTAGGTAATACCATTATCTAATAAGAATGAAATTGAAATTGGTGCAATTATTTGGAATAGACTTAATTTGCTACTCATTTTCTGCAAACAAATAAACACAAAGGAGTAGAAAGAAGCGTTTTGCTACCATATATAGAATAGAACTGTTTTGCTACTAACAATCGTTGGAATAAAATGGTTTTGCTTCTAAGTATGCTTTTTTGATATCATTATTTAAGGAATGGAACTGTTTAAACAAATAAAATGATATAATTTATAAGTGTTTTCATCCGCCAAATTAAATGACACTTGTAATGAATATTTAAGACCAAGGCTTATGTGCAAAATTCCAAGCAATTATTTAAATTTATGTGTCATTTTATGGAGACTTTACTGTTTTGATAAAGTCACTTTATATAAGAGATAGGCAAAATCATCCGATTTTGCTCATTTTCGAACTTGATTTTAGTTTTTATAATATAATCATATACAACGAATTTCTTATTGAGAGCATCAAACTTTTGACAATAATAGTGTCGACAGGCGGACATGGCTAAATCGAGTCAGGAATTGATACTGATCAAGAATATATACTTTTCTACACCTATCACCTGAACTTATGGGCGTTACAAACGGATTGACAAAGTTAATATGCCACTTACTCTAAAATAAAATTGAACAAAATTTAATTTCACAAATGATATTATTCATATAGTAGATAAGTTGCCTAAAATTTTGGCTGCAAAACATCTAAACTATTATATAAAATTAAAGTGCACATTTTTTTTACCAGTAAACTGCGAAAGGACTGGGCTAATTTTTATGAAAAAAAACAGAAGTTTTAAATATAACTTTTGTGCTACAGCATTCAATAGGGCTGTTTTTCTTTCGAAATTTCATTTAAAAGTATATATAATAAAAGTGTTAAGTTTATTAAGAAATTATTCCAGATGACACGCATTTCTTAAACCTTTTCTGTTTACGCGTTTGTGTTGCGAGAATTTCAATAAACTTCATGTTGCTCTCTACTCTTCTCTTTTTTCGCTTATCTAGCACAGCGCAAAAAAATAAAAGTTTTTTTATTAGGGGTATTCACAATTTAATGCATTTGGATGTTCAATTGCAAATTATATTATGCATTTGCTTCTAACTGTGAGCGTATCTTACGAGTGTACAGTGTAAACATCATTAATGATATAAAAAAGTGTTATTTTGTGATTTAAAGGACAAGAAAAATTCAATTTATCAATAGTATTTTAATTTAACAATTATATAAAATAGAATATGCCAAGGAAAAGCGTGAAGTGATTTATTGGATGATTTAGTGGAAATTGTAAATTGTTGTACACGAGATATCATGCAGCACATTTCTAACACATTCATATGAAACTTTTGATAAACTGATAACTGTCAATAAACCATAACATATCAACCTTACCATAAAAACCTCAGGCTGCTTCGATTAATCAACTAGTAAATTAATTTTATCAATGGTTCATTTCTGAGTCTGCTAAAATGTTTTTTTCTTCTTCCATTTTTACGATTCAAATGTTAGCTTTTGAATAAGCACATGCACGGCACCTGCTTATGCACCACGGTCGACGCTGTGCATTTGTGGAAAATAGAAGAATGTGAATATATGTTCTATATATATTTTGTTAGTACGTTACGTTTCGTTTGTCAAACATATAGTTAAGTCAGACTGCTTTCTGCTCATACAAAAAAAATTGGCAATAATCTTTCGCACGCATCATATATTCTCACAGTTGCTGCTGAAGAGTTTGCCACTGTTCTGAGCTCTAATTTGGGGACTGAAAATGTCTTCCTTTCTGAGTTAAGGTCTAGAAGGGCGAACAATATCACCAGTCAGGCCAAAAAAATCTAAATAGGCTTTCCCTTTACAATCAAAATGCAAGGGGATTGCGTTCAAAGATGCTAGACATTTTTTTGTCAACTCAGAATGTTTCTGAAGATATTATCGCGGTAACTGAAATGTTGTTGAACGGAGGAATCACGGACTGAGAACTATTTTACAATAGTTTTTAAGTATATAGGAAGGACAGACATGCTGGCAGTAATTCTGCAGTTGGTGGTGGTGTCCTATCAGCTGTAAGGAATTCCTGTGTTAGTTTATTTATTGATATTCCCTGCTTTTCTAATATCGAACTTATATGCGTAAAGGTTGTGCATTGCAATTATAATGTATATGTTTTTAATGCAAACGTTCCTCCTAAGAGCAGTGTAGAGATCTATGCAAGCCTTGCGGTTTGCATAGCATTTACCTTAAATTTACTTGACGTTGATGACGACATTTTATTGTTGGGCGGTTTTAATTTACCTGACTTGAAAAGACATTCTTCTGACGATAAAACAGGCATTTTTGTGCATCTATTTCGAAGTCACGCCAAGAACAAATATTTGTTGACAATATATGCTCTGACTTATAACAAATTAGTTGTATTTATAATAGTCTGGAAAGCTGCTTGACCTAGTCTCAACTACAGACAGTAGCAATGTCATTGTTCAAAAGTTACTTCATGCTCTGGCTAATATTGATCACTACCATCCACCATTGAGTATTTGGTATAAATCCGATAAGGAGAATAAGGTAAATTCAAGCCCTGTTGAAACAGTTTATGAATTCAATTTCAAAAAAGCTGACTTTTTGAGGTCTATCATTTACTTTATATGAAATTAAATATAAGTATAGTATACATAAATAATAATAACACTGGTTTACAAATAACGCAAAGTTGCTTGTACAATGAATAAATTTATCAATTTGTAATGTTAAATCGATTTTTGATTCTGAAGATATGATTCTTTTTTATTTCTGGTGATGTTATTAAATAATCCCTCAGATACTTTCTTTTCAAAGTAATCTCAAACATTACAAATTGTGCTGATCATCAGTGTTTGACCAAAATTTGCTATCTACAAAGTTTCAAATCTTTAATGCCTTCCTAATAGATTATATAAATATTTTTTAAAATATTTTATTAGGTTTCACGACCTTTTTTTAGTTGATATTATTTTCTTACTTAAGGTCCAAAATATTAAAAATGAAAAACTTCAATAGCTTTCATTTTTAATTTTTCTTTGACTTGACGTCAGAAGAAGTGGTTGCTTTTTGTTAATTTGTTTATTAAAATTATTGTTTGATTATTTAAAATTAAAATTGTGATATTAATGTTAAATGTCGTTCTTAGATGTTAAATGTTTTTCAATTGTAAAAATGTTTTAATAATTTAAATTTTTTCCCTGAGGATGATTGCCGACGGCAATCGAAATATTGGAAATAAAAATTAAAAATTAAAGCTATTGAAGTTTTTCATTTTTAATATTTTGAACCTTGAGCCCGTTAGAAAATAATATATTTTTAAAAATCTTTTACTTTTCTATTTTGATATATTATAAACTGTATTTTTAACCAGGAACTACTTTATTAACTTTATTTTTAACGATTTAACAAATTACTAAAAATTTCTTCATTTTTATAGCACTTGTTTTTTAAAAGACATGTTTGAATCAAATTTTGTTTCATATTCGTACTTTTCTAGCAAAAGGTAGGAAAATTATGTTAGAGAATATTATTTATTTTTTGTATAAAAGTTAAGGGTTTCTATTTTATTCGCTTAGGAGCAAATTATTTTTATACTTTAAAATGTGACAGACACTACAGAAATAATAAGGTTGAATTTTTAGTGATAGACTTTTTTAAGCTTTTGAAATAAATACCTCTTTTATTTCATGTCATTTCAATCCCAAGGAAAACTTGTAAATGATTTATATTCAAATATAATCCCGGCGGGACACAAAAAATATTCTGTATAATACGGGACATTGGGCAACACTATACCACGCACACATACGCAAACACAAAACAATCACAAATCAACAAATGACTTTGTGTTACTTCTAACAACAAAGCTGCTTTCAAACTTCCTCTTTTGCAGACAGAAGAAGAAGCAGAAGCTATGCTAGTTACGCAAACACAGAATTAAATTGCATTTGTTATCTCTTTCATGCCAATCACTACTCCCTCTATCTCTCTGTCTGACTTTAATGGCATGTCAGTTTTAAGTTTTATTTCGTTTTAGGCTGAGTGAAAGTTTTTTTAGTTTATTTTTTTCTTGACTAAAATATGCACGCAAGACTGTGTGTGGGGATGTGAACTTATTTGCTTGTTTGTGTACTTCTACGAATCCTGCCACATATCCTGATAACCATGTCGAGAGATGCAAATGAAACAATCAGCAAAATTAACCCTTTGGAGATACTCGCAGGACTTGTTGATGAAGCACATGCTGCGAAAGCTAAATTGCAGCATCAGAAAATAGGATTCTTCACCATTTTAAAATTTAAACAAATATTCGGAACAAATTTAAGTACAAAATATGTAAAGAAATTTGCGCGGACTGGTTTATTCTAGCAAAAAAGCATTTTTATATTTTAATAAACTAATTATGTTGGATTATGTATTTACAAATACAATAAAAGCCTATGCAAAATATTTTCTGTTACCAGAAATAAAGTTGAGAGATGCATTAACATTAATAAGAAAAAGTAAATTTTGAAATCTTGGAAAAAAAAGTAAGACCAAAATTTGCAAAATTTCTGAAGTTGTAACACAATATTAATAAGCGATTAGCACGTCTTTAGCATTTATATTTTTGACATTAACCTGTTTTTTATAATCTAGATTTTTCATTATAACAATATTCTATATGTTATTGAAGTTGTTTTATTTTTATGATTGCATCAATGAAGTTTCTTTTTTTAATTTTTTGCATTAATACTCTCGAGTTGCATAAGGTCCTAAAAATCATTGAGAGTAGAACCAATAAAAAAATTAAAACCAAACAAATAAAACAAAGTTTCTACACGGTAAGAAATCTTGGACTAAATTTTAGTCCCACTAAAATATTAGTGCATTTTTAAACTTTGCAGTTTAAAATTTAAACTTTGCAAATACGAACTCATAATTAAAACTTTTCTGTTCTAGAATTTAAGATAAAAGAAATATTACAGCATCTATTTTAGGTTTTTGGTTAAAAGTTTAGCTTTTTGGTTTAAATTTTAGCCTTTTTGGTTTAAATTTAAGTACAATTATTATTCCTTTTTGTTTTTAAAACAATAAATACTAAATTCTAGTGCATTTAGATTAGTGGTCCCCAAACACATACTACTACAATTTTTAGATTTTGTGCTCATGTTAGTAGCTCTCTCACTCTCTGCACGGATACAAATTGTTGAGCAATTATTAAGCAAGAATTGTATTATTATTAAAAAAAACTATTTTTAGTATTTTATTATTATAAAGACACAAAAATGTGAAGCCTGTTTTTAATTTGTATCAATTTGTGAATTTTGTGAGGAACTAACGCATAACGTTATTCATTTTCCAACAAACGAATATTGAGGATCCATATCTCTATAGTGCCTTTAAAAAAAATATATTCCAATGTGCCACTGTGCGTTGCAAATAAAAAATTTTCTGCAAATAAAAAAATCATATTCGGATTCCGATTTAATTTTGTACAGTAAGCTGATAAAGTGGCGTAAACCTATTCGTTTGTAGTCTCAGTGCCAACTGAATAAGAGAACTTTGTACGTGTGATCGTGTCGGTGTAATGTTCGAATTCGAACTCGAGTTCGCGAACTATGAAATGGGGACCACTGATTTAGATACTAAATTTTGATTAAGACCCGTAAAAAGTTAGCCTGGAAATGCTGCGAATCAATATTAGGAGACTCGATTCATATGTTTGCTTATCGCGCTTGCTACATATAGGCCAATAGCCAGGTGGTTAGAGTAGTGAGTTTACAAACTGAATGTCGTGCGTTCGAATCTAGCGTTGTTTTTTTTTTTTTTTGTAATATTTTATCCAAGCTTGTACTAAATTTTAAACCAAGGCTGAATTAAAATCATTTTTTAGTATTTTGCAAATACAAGATTTGAAACCAAACCAATATGTAATACAGAAATTTTTTTTTTTTTTGTAATATTTTATCCAAGCTTGTACTAAATTTTAAACCAAGGCTGAATTAAAATCATTTTTTAGTATTTTGCAAATACAAGATTTGAAACCAAACCAATATGTAATACAGAAATGTTTCGATTTTAGTAAAGATTTCTAACCGTGTAGATTGTATACATATTAGATCACCCCAAAATGCTGGTTGGATTCTTAGCTGGTGTTTCTTTTTTCCGCTCCATTAGCATTTTCTAATAGAATTGGGCTAAAAAAATAATATCTGCATCAAAAAATCGGTATCGTCAGTGGAAAATAGCCAAACATCAAAAACGGGCTATAAATTGCTAGAAAATAGCTTAAACAATTTCAAACCTATAACTTTTTTAAAAAAAGTAGAAGTTTTTATTTCTTTTCTTTCGACAGACAATTACACAGGTTAGATGATCCGTATAAATTTTTTTTATGTAGGTGTGTTATTCAATGGTGATTTTGAAGATCATCGTCAATTTTTTACTTTATTTTTATATTCTATTTTTGTTCAAAAAGTTCGCAAAAATCATAGAAAAATCTGCGAGGTGGATATTTAACGAGGTTTGAGAAATTTATTACTTTTCATTATTTTTTTTTTGTGTTTCACTCATGAACTTACGTGTTAAAAGCAAACAAATGTTTTTTATTTTTTTTTCTTTCAATGAAAATCTTTCAAATTTTAACAAATTACTTGATTTACTCACCTTAAGGTACTATTACAGTGAGTAAAAAATTAAAAATAAATTTGTTTCGTTAGAATATGGTTTTCTTAAGGTCTTAAGAATACGTGAACAAAATTTTAG
Source organism: Dichetophora obliterata (assembly GCA_963920525.1). Classification (NCBI taxonomy): domain Eukaryota; kingdom Metazoa; phylum Arthropoda; class Insecta; order Diptera; family Sciomyzidae; genus Dichetophora; species Dichetophora obliterata. The sequence continues at coordinate 257,875,925 of OY986436.1, forward strand.
AAAAAAAATATCAAATAGAAAAAAAAAGTTATAGCATATATTATATTCATATGTCGCGTGATATTCAAGAACCTTTAAATCTTTAATCGCGTTTTTCTTGAAACAAGGTTTTTCGAATCAGCTTCTAAGATATCTCAAGTTCTGCTTGATCGATTTCGATGAATCTTAATTCATTGTGATCCTTATAGACTCTGCTAAGCACTAGGTCTATAAAAAGCCAAAAAACTTTTATATTTTTTTTTTGTATGGCTGAAAGTTTTGGCAATAAAGAGGTTTTTTGTACATATTTTTTCAAAAGCCAAATTGCAACAATTTTTTAAACACGCTAGCTTTAACGGCCTGTTGAAAATTAACAACAACTATAAAGACAAAAAAATTTTTGTTTTATTTTCTCATGAACAATTCTTCATTATGTAAAAAATTTGAAACATTAAAATACTAGGTAAAAAACATTACACACTGTAATAGTTCCTTAATCATTGCCAAGAACACATCAACTATGTCAGAGACATATATATTTAGTAGTTGTCTTATTTTTTTATGTCTTCAGTAAAAAGTTAAATTTAGAGTAAATTTTAAACATATAGTAAAAATTACTCAGGCAAAATCTTTTAAAACGCTAGTACATTTATAAGCATTTATTTTGTTTATTATTTGTAATAAAGTAGACTGCTACCAAGAGGTATAATTAGAATACTTTCACTTAGCAAAAATTATTAAAAAAATAATCCAATGAATAATAAATAATAACCAATTAATTGAGATCGAAACTTTGGTTTTTGAATTGATGAACATCACATCTGACAAAAAGATGATAAGCCACATACTGTTAACTCAACGTTGTAATGTACACATGTAGAAGAAATTCAATTTTACTTTGTTTTTTTCCAAACAATTTTAATGATCGGTTAATTAGATTAAACAGTTCTGAAATACTTTTATTTAAATACTAACACTAAATTTTGCCATTAAAATCATGAAATTTCTTTTGAGGAAAAGACTCTGAATTATAAGTGTTTTTAGTCAGATGAAGCAAGGTCTCACAGATTAACATTAAAAATTCAAAAAGTTCCAGCAAGTATCACTAAACTATACTAATGCTTTTCTAATTGAAGCCTTTCTAATGAAAACATTCAAGACAGAACATCTAAAGTCTAGACGGTAGGTGAAAATAAGTTGGTGACAGTTGTGCATAAATTAAGACACAAAATTGAATATTATTACAGCTAAATTGTTTATAATATTACATATTTTTACCTCTTTTTATTTCAACATGTTAAAACTGAAGACGAAACCCAGAATATTTAATCATATGGCAGTCTACTAGGTCAACGTGCTGGAGTATTAAGAAATTCAAGAGAGCAACCTTTACTTCGTACACAACAAAACAAACTATTTGTAATAAAAGTATTATCTTAACGTCTCTGTTTTGTTTGTGTATATATAATACGAGGTTATACATATATTTTTAAGGATTAAAATTAAAAAAAGATTTAAAAGATTTTTGAGCACCTTTTCGATGGAAAATCGATGGAGCAACTTTGGATAATTATTGATAGGGATTTGCAGGGTGTTAGGGAGGCCACTTAATCCAATGAGGCCCATTGTGATATCATGGTGTTAATTTCCCTTCTCTATTTCCATTTCAACTTATGTGAGCTGTTTACAAAGGTGTGGATTCTGATGGGTGATGGGGGACGTGGGAGGGGGGGTTGATGAAACAAAAAATATAAAAATCGATTCAATCGCTTCATTTGGAGCAGGACGACAAGTATTTATTTAAGTAAACTAACGAAAACAGACATTTTTAAAAGAAAAATATGTACTACATACATTAAGGCGCCTCATGAAAAAAAGTTGTTCGGGCAGTTCCTCAAAATAGTCCTTGGCTTATGTTACGATGATTCCCCAAATATTTCGACTCTAGCGATAGCCATTCTTGAGCTGCTATGGTTTGAAAACCTCTAAAAATCGAGTTTTTTTTAATAATATTGGGGGGGGGGGGGGGTGGGGGTGTTGTAATTAGAAAAAGTAAAATGATCTGAAATAATATTTTTGAAAAAGTTTTCCCAGTTTGCATCAAAAAATTTTAAATTTTTGCATTCGAATTAAAAATAATGATGTTTTTCGTGCAGTTTATGATTTTTTTAAAGTTATTTTTACTAAAGTTCAAAAAACTTAATTATTTCTAATTATATCCTCACTGGTTAGAATTGCTGGCCAGAATTGTTTAAATAGTGTTTAATATTGTTTGTTTATTGTATACATACATAATAATGGATAACATAAATTAGATACATTAAGGTTCATTTATTTTAACATAATTATTTAAGAGTAAACAGAAGATTACTTTTAAAAGTTTCTCTATCTTGACTGAAGTCAATTAGAGCGCAAACAGAGTTAAATGCGAATTATTGACCACATCATTGCCACCATAGTTAGTTCTATGATATGAAATACAAAATTGACCTCTTTGCCGCATATGAATCGCAGGTGCATATAGTTTAAAAAGACCGAAAATTGAGCACAATCAATATGGCACATCATTACATGTCTAGCCAACAAATGAGATAGTATTTTCTTCTTACTTGAAGTGTTTTCAACCCAAAAAATGAGCACTGATCGAGATATGTTGGAGTTTATAGACGCAAATCCTTTTAAACCTTTTTTGTACATTTTCTATTCTTTTAAGGGGATGGTACTGTTTTAAAGCCAAACAAGGCATGTTTTCATGATTTTTTTTTTTTGAGACATGAATAATGTTGGTGTATTTATTTCATATACATGTTTTAGTTTGACTTCTCAAGTATATTTGGAAAAAACAAAATTTTAAATTATCGATAAATAAATCCGTGGCAGCGATTCTCCGGAGGCGCCCCGAAAAAAAGTTGTTTTGCGGTGAACACGATTAGAGGTTAGCAGATCATCTGAAAAAAAATTCTTAATTAGTTTAAAAGGTAATATGTTTCCCGAGGTAATATCGAAGAGTTTTTTAAATGTTTTTTTTTTAGTAGCTTTTTAAAATCAAAAACTCGATTTTCGCTGAAAAATTGAGGTTATTTTATTATTTTAAAATATGAAAAAAAAATGCTTCGGCATTATCTGTTGATATATGTGTAGAAATAAAGGTAAAAAATTTCAAAACGATCGGTCAAGTAGATTTTGCGGCATCGTGTTCATCGACTTCAAAAATGTTGTTTTTCAGAAAATTGATTTAAAGTTTTTTTTTTCAAAAATAAACATCGAAAACAAAAGTAAAAAATCAATAAAATTGGGTATACTTTTTTACGCTATGGTTATTCGTAATTCGTCAAATGCGTGCGCCCATTGGTGAGCACTTGGGCCTGTAGAGATGCACATTTCATTCAAAAAAGACAATAAAGCAATTAATTAAATTCATTAATTTTTTATGCGATGCGCTGGACGCTTCCACATCGTTATTTTTATTTTGTTCAGTCGACTCAATATTGTGACAATTTCTACCCTAAATATATAATATACACAACTTAAGTTTACATACTTACAACTACTCATAAAAGTATAACATAATTTGGAGATTTCAAAATGACTTGAAGCAGATTTCAGGTAAGTGAATAGCGCAGCTGCAAATCTTTATGATAATTCAACGTTGTCAGGCATTATACATGTATGTTTTAAAATCTAGCATGAGCTCCGCTTACTTGAAACGCTGTATCTTCGTTAGTTTACAAGTTGTACATTAAAAAAAAAATATAAAAAATGTCCAAACATTTTTTTAAAACTGTACCATCCCCTTAATGTAAGTATTACAGTAGGGATCCCAAACTAAGCAACAATATTCAAGAATAGACCGAACTATTTCAAAGTGTATAGATCCCTAAAATATTGAGTGTTACGCTTTATAAATCCCACCATTGGATTCGATTTGGATAATATTCTATCGAAATGTTTTATCGAAAGCTAATATTTTCATCAAATAAGATTCCTAGGTCCAATTTAGTAGATAGCTACTCTAGACAAGCAATTGTTTAAAATGGAGAAATCAAGCAAAATTCTATTGCGGAGCATATAGAAAGATGTAACGATACATATAACTATATTGAGGTTAAGTATTCTATCATGCCACCACCCTTGTAATCGGTTAATGTCCTGCTGCAAAAGTAGGCAGTCCGCCACAGAGTCGACGGATTTAAGAATTTTCACATCAGCCGCATACATCAAACAATGGGAATGAATGACACAGTTTGGCATATCATTAAAAAAAAAGTAAAGGTACTACCTTGAGGAGCACCCGAATAGTTAAATACGGTTTTTGAAATTCTGCTACCAATTTTCACAAATTGCTGACGGCCAGTCATGTAAATAGACAACCAAATAAAATATGAAGAACGAAAGCCCATTGCAGCTAACTTATTTAGTAATACAGTGTGCTATACTCTGTCAAACGCCTTGGCAAAATATGTAAAAACAACGTCTACCTGCAACGTCAACATTCTTCAAGACAGTTTTTTAGAAAGAATAAAAAAGTGCAAAGCATCTTCCTTCATTCCTGCGGGCGACGGTCAAATTTGTTCTCTCTCGTTGCATCAGAATGAACCTAAAATACCTACATATTGTAGCATTCAATCAATAAAACTGTCATTGGTTTTTTGAGAGGACTCGTCGAAAAGTCTGTTTTGCCAATTTCATAAACCAAATGTAGGTCAAAACTTATGTCGACTTGGTGGAGTGTAGTTTGGGCATACTTTAAAAGCAATTTAGATTTTAGATAAATCAACATCTATTTCAATATTATTTGATATTGGTATCTAGGCATTATTGATACAATACACCGTTAACGCAGAGATAAACTCTCATTTACACACCCATACAAACAAACTCAGTTATCCTCAGCACCATCCACCGCCCACATATTTCATTTCAACATCGCAAACATTTTGCAGCAAGTGTCATAATTGTTGCTGTCATGTTTCACATGAGTTGCAACAAAACATAAATTCAAATTTATGTAGGAATGAAATTACAAAACAGCAAATGAAAAGAGTATGCGTATGAAAGAGCGGGTATGGTACAATAGTAGTAAGTGTGAGATGGTAGATGCAAAGTGACAAATACAATTGCGAAATAATGTAATGTAAAGCATGTGAATGCTTATTTTACAAATGCTATTCCATTTACATGGTTGTGATGAAAAAATATAGCATTGAAATGAATGCAAATAAATCAGCTGTTACTGAGGTGTGGCGTTGCCAGCCCAAGCTAATAAGCATTATAAATATTAATAGCAATAACAAGTGAACACATATGGACATACTTATAAGCAAGACGATTTTCATTAATCAAGTGAACATCGTAAGCGAATGAAAGAATTTTTGCTGTGTTGTATCCAAGCATTGGGCGGATTTTAATATTATCTCAAAGGCGTAATATGTACTTCACTGCAAAGGTGCAATAAACATAAATGTCATCATGACATTTCATCATAACTAATTTTGTTATAAGCAATTGTTTGACAGGCACATTAAAATGACGGGAAGAAATAAAGAAAAAAAAAATAACATCTAAAAAGACCAAATACTATTAGAACTTATCTTTGCTGTTAAGAGTTGGGTAAAAAAGGCGTTGCAAGAAAAAAAAAAGGACAAGTAATTAATTGTTCTGGTGTAACAAACTCTGTCATTAATAAATATTTGTATCTACTTAATACTTGTCTCTTCTTATGAACGGAACTGTTCTAGTGAAAAGACCGTCCGTTAAGTCTTGCACAACAAAAAACTCACATGAAACTGCTAGAAATACTTCAAAACAATATTTTATTAACTAGTTTGCTCAGCTTGAAACAAGTCTTTAAAGCAACCTTAAGGTTAATTAAAACATTTCATTGGGTAAAACGCAACAAGGACTCAGATAAACATGTTTTTGTTGGTGTGTGCGTGCAATCAGTATGTTTTGTTTAACACCTAAAACTATGCTGTAACAATAAGCAGCAATATTATGTTACGACCTTTTAATGAAACACCCTGTTTCTCTCTTAAAATGAGAACATGCATGCGCCTAAGCAACATTGTTGAGTTTACTTTGGATTTTTGTGTATAACTTGGTTGGAAAAATAATTTCTCTCTATTCTACACTTCCAAGAGCTCTTTTAAAATTCGCCGTAATTCCATTAGCCGGCGAGCCTCTCTTTAGTATCTTACTGCTAAGAGAAATATAGGCATTAATTGGTCTTTAATTTATTGCATGTTGCTGGCAACAAATTGCTGTAAACTTTTGCTTTAGCAACTTGAACTACATCCAGTGGCGGCAAAAAAAAAAGGGTGTGTACAGTTAGGGAACATATGATATTAGTAGAAATTATTAATTCTGCAAACACATGTAGTTTGATTTTTTAAGCTCAGAGCACATTAGCTCCTGAGGAAAGAGTTTACATATTATTTTTGAATTTTATTATTATTTTGTATTTTTTAAATGACTTACCACTGAAAGTGTCACATGAAACGGACAAAAAAAAAAAAATAAATTAAAATGATTACGAGGCTTAAAAAATTAAAAAATTAAGTCAAATTTTTAAAAATGTTATGAATTTTTTAGAACAAGATTTGATTTTATCAAACATTTTTTATTTTTAATATAATTTATTCCAAACTATAAATATTTCCTCAAAATTTAGGCCAATTTATTGGTGATAAGTCGCTAAATCTGGCAACGGTTGTTAGAACTTGAAATTTTTATTCCAAGAAATTTCGGCTGGCAAAAATGGTTAAAGTCACAAAAAATGCAAACAAAAATTATCAGAATTTTTTTGCAAAAAAGTTTTCTACATTAGAAAATAACACTGTCACACTTTTTTCCTGATCAAAGTTCCTTAGGGACTGAAACTTGCGAATGGTTGAAAAAAAATTTTGCATATTTATTGTTTATTTTTTTAACACTCACTGGAGCTTCTGTAAACGCAAAAAATCAAATTTTTGCTATTTTTGCGACACAGCATCCATTTTCTTGAACATTACAATGTATTAAAATGATGTATATTATTTAAATAAAACATTTTGGTTTTTTTGTCTGACTATCTGATAGTTCACTAGAGTTAGTGAAATATATATTTTTAACCTTCGCCTTGCTAATGCCCACCCGGGTGGTTTTTTGGATTTTGATTTCTTAATAAATTCCTGTATTTTGATCGAAACTAACTAGGGTTTCGACTCACTGAACAAATTTAAGAGTGTTTTTGTATAGTCTACGCAAAATAATTATTTTCAAGTAATTTAGTCCTTTTCAGTTTCAGTAAACGATGCACACAAAAGTGTTCCGTAAGGCGAAGGTTAAAGGAAAAATCCGAGTGTTACAGAAATTTAATTATTTTTTACTTATTGATTTTTAATCGAAAAACTATTGAAGGTACTATATTAAAATGTTCTACACCAATAATTATCAATGCATTACGCACCTTTTGGTATCAAACACTTAACTCTTAGACTTTCTTTTAACCCATACCGGCCCAACTGCTCTACTATACTCTACTTCTCTAATATACCACACTGACCTTTCGGGCTAGAATTAACCCAGTTTAAAACAATATCAATAAAAAAAAATACCATTTACGGGGTCACTTCTATATTTTTTATTGAACTCGGAATTCAAAGTTTTGGTTGGAAGGTAACATCATTGCTGTCAGCATCAAACTGAATTTTTGTTATTAAATGATGTCATCCCGCAAGTTTGAATTAGTTAGGAATGGCCCAGCAGGGGAAGGTATCATTACTGAACTAGTTGAATAATGATTACTTGATAATGGGAAGTAGTTTTCTACTGGATTACAACACACAGGCATAAGGCATTATTTACATCCAGTATTACTTATAAGTCAGATGTGAACTAATTACATCCAGTATTACAAATAAGTCAGAGTATTACTAGTTACAATCAGCATTACCTACAAGTCAGAGGTCAACTACTTACCACCTGCATTGCCCATAAGTCAGAAGAAAACAACTTACCTCCAGTATTACCAATAGGTTGCAGTGTAACTTATTACCTATCGTTTTACCTATAAATATGAGTGTAACTCATTACCTTGAGTATAACTTATATGGCAAAGAGTAACTACTTACCTTTATTGTTACCAAAAAGAGTACTTGTTTTTAATTTTTATTTAATTGCTAAGGGCAGGTTCTCATGTAGGTCGACCAAAAAACTCTATTTTATTTTTGTTTTTATTTTTCGATAGCTTGTGATGTGTATAATATGTTCCCAAAGCGGTTTGGCCGATAACGATTGCATAAGAAGTTATCACATACGAAAGAAAGCCATATTTTCATTAACGCACTCGAAACAATAATTAGCCATATCTCAAAACGCATTTTCTGAAAAATCATGTTTTACAGACTGGTCTCAACGATATCTCAAGAACTACACTATGAATTGAATTAGATTTTTTGTATTTTAAAGTAAAAGTTAAAATTTAGTGAATACCAAAATTAAATTTGGATAATATTGGCCGGTGTTTTTTTTTTAGAGAATTTTAAAGAGCGAAAAATGTGAAAAAATGCTACTTAAAATTTAAATGTCAGCCATTTTTGTAATTTTCAACTATTTAGTGATATTTTAGATTCAAGGTCCAATAAATATAATAAGGGTTCTCATCTAAGCATGTAACTAACCCGTAAACATTGTAAACCTTGCGAACTTACATGCGCGTAAACTATCTGCCAAATTTTGTATGGGAGTGAGTTTACATCATTTCCTAGCCTATTTTGTAGTGTAAACTATTGGGGGTTGGAATTAGTTTTAAAGGTTTTCTAAGAGATGGCGTAACTATCAATAGATCGCATCGGGCACACCTGTGACTATATTCATTTCAAAGCACATTGTCTAAGCTTCATTTTTCAGTATGTGTCATTCCACTGAAGTGTAAACAACATATATTTTTTTCTCTGTGAACATGTCGACTTTCGTTCCAACAAAACGCAATTTGCGGGAAGGTTTACTTTTGTGCTTCCATTTGAAGAAAAAAGCGGTTGAAGCACAACGCACGCTTACTGAGGCTTACGGGGACTATGCTCCATCGATTTCTACTTGTGAGTACTGGTTCCGTCGGTTTAAAAGTGGTGATTTTGATACAGAAGACAAAGAGCGTCCGTCCGGGCCAGCCGAAAAAGTTTGAAGATGAGGAATTGGAGGCTTTACTCGATGAAGACCCGTGTCAAACCCTTCAAGAAGTGTCAGAATCATTGGGAGTCGACTTATCAACGGTCGGCAAACGCTTGAAGGCCATGGGAATGATTCAAAAGCAAGGAAATTGGGTGCCGTACCAGTTGAAGCCGAGAGACGTTGAACGGCGATTTTGCATGTGCGAACAACTGCTTCAACGGCATAAAAGGAAGAGTTTTTTGCATCGTATTGTCACTGGCGATGAAAAGTGGATCCATTACGATAATCCTAAGCGAAAAAAATCGTGGGGACCACCCGGCCATGCATCAACATCGAGGGCCAAGCCGAATATTCATGACGCCAAGCTTATGCTGTGTATTTGGTGGGATCAGAAGGGTGTCGTGTACTATGAGCTGCTAAAACCTAACGAAACCATCACTGGGGAACGCTACCAACAACAATTGATGCAATTGAGCCGAGCATTAAAGGTTAAACGGCCGGAATATGCCAAAAGACACGACAAAGTGGTTTTTCAACATGACAACGCACGGCCACATGTTGCAAGAACCGTCAAGGAAACGTTGGAGGCGCTGAATTGGGATGTGCTACCCCACCCGCCTTATAGCCCAGACATAGCCCCTTCCGACTACCACCTATTCAGATCGATGACGCATGGCTTGGCTGAGCAGCGCTTCACTTCTTACGAGGATACCAAAAAATGGTTCGATTCGTGGATTGCCTCAAAAGACGAATCGTTCTTCCGGCGCGGAATCCATATGCTGCCAGAAAGATGGGAAAATGTTGTAGCTAACGATGGACAATACTTTGAATAATATACATTGTACCGTTGTTTCTAAATAAATGCTCAAAAACCGAAAAAAAACCTTTAAAATTAATTCCAACCCCCAATAGCATGTAAATCTACGTGTGTGAAGGAGGGTTGCCTTTGGCGTAAATTATTACATATTTTAAGTATTTGAAGTAAATTTGAACACGTTTTATTTATTTTTATATGTTAATGAAGGTTTTTAAAAGGTTTAAAATTTAAAAAGTCATAATGTTGTCACAGCCGCCATTTTGTCGACATTTACACTTTATCGCTCATCAAAAGTTTAAAAGCTATACATGTTTACATGTTTACATGCTTAGATGAGAACCCTTAATATAATGATACAATTTTTTGTTTTTTTTTTTATATCAGCTGACATGAACGCGCTGTGGTCTGGAGACCGTTTCAGTACCTTTTTTTTCATCGTGATGCTTGATGGCGTATTGACACTTCACATTAAATTTTTATGGAGAAAAAAAAAATATTTCCTATACTTCAAGAATCAACAAATAAAAATACCAAAAAAAATTAAGGTGTTCTTTTACTTCCTTCTATAAAAAAAAAAACAATCAAGAACATCTCTACGTTTTTGGACCAGACAAGAACCTGCCTTTAATATATTATTATTATATATATTAGTGAATCAAAAATGTTTTCAAAACACAAAAAATTGATAAAAAATACATTAAAATTAGTTATATAAGAAAAAAAAAAAAAATTGAAATTTATTACTTATCTAATTTAAACATATGAATATCTGTTGTTAATAAACCTGTTTTGTTTGCTTATGCATTTAATTTTAAGGAAAAAATTTTATAGTTTTTGAAGTCCTTTTTTTAATTCTACTTTAAAATCACGTAATTTTTGTTTATTTGTTTTTAAATCCTACTATTTGTACATAATTTATTTATATTATTCAAAAAGAAACACGCGAACTTTATGCACCTACCAAAATAAAAAATGGAATAACTTCAATTATGTTAAACAAAAATTAGCACTCTTTAAATTAGTGGGTATTATATGAAATGTACTTAAGATTATTAAGATCTTCTAAATATTTTGTAAACTTTATGAACGACTTTTGTTTGCGGAACACTGATAGCGAATTTTCACTTAATAACTGTAAAAAAGAGCTCAGACAAAATCGATGAACGATTAAAAATAAATTTGTAATTTAAGATGAGTGGATTACACATGCAGACCACGCGACTACTGCAGGGTTAATAAGTCATGCAAAGTTTCTTTTATAAACTTTTTATTTTTATATTCTTTTTATTATATATAAATAATAATTATTATTATATTAATAATGATATGTAAATATTTCGCATATAAAAAGATTTAATTGTAAGCTTAATTTATTTTACCAAACGCATTGATTTTTGTTTAAAGATTTTATTTGTTTTGTTTGATTTATTTGGTTTCAATACAGAAAGAATTTAATGCACATTTCTTTTCATTCTCTTATTTTGTTGTTGTTTTTTGAGCAGAAAAAACAGCATGAATGCAAATTCAAATAATTACTTAGTTGTGGCGAAGTTGTTGTTGCCGAATTATTAGGTATTACAGCTTGGGATATTTATTTTCAAATCGTCAACGAGGAGTTTTCCTTGACATTATTTATGTAGTTAATGTAAGTGAAGGCGTAACGCCATGTGCTTACAGGGCAACTAGTTACTGAGCTAGTTATGGCAGTAATAACTTCTCATATCCCCACTGGGGTGTTATGTAGCCTCTGTCACCGTTTTGACGCAACTTTCGACGTAGGAATAGTTAAGCATTAGCCCTGTTCACTAGGGATATAACTTTGTTTTTGAGTGCAAAAGCCCATGGTACCAGTCCAGTACCATGTGGGGAATGTTGTTCTGATAATAAAAAACAATTTTTTTAAGTTGATTCGCTGAGAAAGTTTCCGCACCGAAAGCGATTTATTATAAAATTGAAATACTACCTTCTTAGATAAGAAAAATTAAGAAAGTTAAAGAAAGGTACTATTTCTGCTTAAAATATCGCGATTTGATCAAACTTTTGCATTAGACTTATGAAAAATGGTTTGGTATTGAAGATTATGTAAGAATTTAAACAAAAAATAACTTATTTAAGATAAGAGTAACTGTTATAATGAAAAATAAAATAAATAAATCAAAACAACACTTCAACGCTTTCGGTGCGGAAACTTTTTTCACGATAGAGGAAAGGTGATACCATATTTTTTATATTTTTTCATGCCCCACACGGCTATGCGGTGGTATTTTTGATATTCGCAAATTTTGCAAAAAGTTATATCCCTACTGTTCACACTTCAAATCGCTCATCAAATCGTTTGACCACAAAAGTGTTCATACTCATCAAATTTTTCATCAAATTTAATTTTGTCTTGAACACAGAATTTAGCAAGCACATAGCACAGTAGTTTGTCCCCATTTGTCAATAAATATAAATAATAGTCGTAGAGTAATAACATTAAGCATTTGAGTAAGATTTAAATATACAAAACCATAAAGCAAAAAAAATGTAAACCCGTCCAACACCACGCCCACCTTCCATACAATAAGAAATTTTAAAACACCATATATTCCTTCATATTAGCGTTTATCTATAATTAAATGATATACATTTATGGGTAGAATTGAAGAAAATATTTTCGGTCACGCCCACCTCCCACATAAAATTTTTCTAAAGTGTACTTTTTAAAGATTGCAGCTTCATCGTGACATTGCATCTTAAAAATATGAAATAGAGGTTGTCGTTGATTTAGAAAAATATTTATTATATACAATTGTGCTCATACAATTAAGAAAAAAAAAAAAGAATTTGCAACTATAATTGTTATAATATTTTCTCTGATTTTGTACATTTTGTACATGATTGTGTACATAAAATGATAATTGTATTAATTGTTGTAATATTAAAATTTGATTTGGCCTAATGGGAAAAAAAAGAGCTCGACACCTTGTGAGAGGAAACTGGTAAGGTATTCCTTCCAAAACACTGGAAACGTTGCCGAAGTAGCTAAAAATTTGAGTGTCTCGCGAGCCAGGGCTTATAATGCCTTAGAATATTTCGAGAAACATCAAAGTTTTAATGATTTGCCACGAAATAATCCCCGAAAAACGGCAACAACTGATGATAGCAAATTGATTAGGTTGAGCAAATCTAACCCTTTTTTAACCTTCAGCGAATTAAGGGCTCAGATGGAAGCAGATTATAATGTTAAAATATCCTCGCAAACAGTTTGAAGGAGGTTAAAAGAAAATTCGTTAAATGGGCGAGTTGCACGGAGCAAACCAAAAACATAAAAAAAAAAAAATTTGCGAAGGAGACTTGAATTCGCAAAGAAACATTTGGGTAAAGAGCAAAAATGTTGGGATCTTATTGTATGGAGCGACGAATCTAAATTTAATGTCTTCGGAAACGATGGAAGACCGTATGTTAGGCGTCGTCCGTTGAAATAATTAGACCCAAGGTACACCAAAAAGACGGTCAAGCATGGTGGCTCTTTCGTATTGGTTTGTGTTGTTTCACTTCATCTGGCGTTGGTCCAATACAACAAATAAATGGAAAAATGACAGGTGAAATGTATAAGGGTATTTTGGCGGAGCATGTGGACGGAGACTACGTTGAAAATTTGCCACTTGCTTGGACCTTCCAGCAAGACAACGACCCTAAACATTGCTCCCGAACAGTTACAACTTGGTTCGAGTCTAATCGTATCCAAGTCTTGGAATGGCCAGCCCAAAGCCCGGACCTAAACCCGATAGAGAACCTTTAGGCTATTGTTAAAAGAAAGGTTTCAGCTCGAAAATCCAAAAATAGGGCTGATCTGTGGGATATTAATCAACAGGAATGGTGCAAGATAACCCCTGAGCAATGTCGGACATTAGTATGCTCCATGAGCAATAGATGTGCAGCAGCTTTCGCCAAAAAGGGTTTCCAACTAAATATTAATATCGTTGAGACATTTGGTAAAAATAAAACACAAATTATAAAAAGTATATGTGTAATATTTTAAATTCTTTTCAGATGTCCTAATTATATGTTGCTTTCAATGATGACGATATAAACTAAAACTGAATCATTTTCTGGAAAAATGAAATAATTTTAGAAAAAAAATGCTTACATAAGATAAATGTTTAAAAAAAAATATTCTAAATTTCTTCAAAACATATATTTATGAATTACGGTCGACGTGTCTTAATTGTATGAGCACAAGTGTATATGTTTATATTTATATTTACAACTAAAGCCTACAAGAATGATAAACAATTGGTATTTAAATCAATAAAACTAGATTTTTTTACACAAAACGCATTTAGTTTTTCTTTCATTAAAACTGTTTCGGCAACTTTTTACAGCTATCTTTTTTTGATTTTGAGTGTGAATCCAATAATGATGCTTATCTAAACGAGTGCACACCGGTCGACACCGGAAGATAGTTATTCTCTGCCAAAAAAGTACATTAAACGGTTTTTGGAGTTTGGAATATAAAAAGTTCTTTGGCTTAAAAAAAATAAAATTAATTCTATGTATAACTACGCAAGTTTGTTACTTTAGATTATTTCTTTAAGACTAGAAAAACCAAACCACATTTTTTCAGTGGTTTACGTGCTATTTTATTTGAAATATACCTCTTGTTACCAAGAATTTATTAAACGCTTTATATATAACAACTTTGATGGTTTCTGTACAAAAATCCTGTAAAGATTTCACCAAGACCTTTTAGAAGCATGATAATTAGACAATTTTTAAAAATAAAAAAAAATAATATCGGCCATATAAGACGTTATAAATTTTCATTTTTTTTTTCCACTTTTAAACCATTGTGCATCGCGATGACTGAAAATTTTTAGTAGAACTTGATATTAAAAGCAAATTGGAAGAAGAAATTATTTTATGCATAATTACAAATTATTTTCCACACTTATTTATTATTATTTTCTTACTATTTTCTTCCGTTTCTTCTTTTGCCACGATGTGATCAGGTTGGAAACTTTTTTCAACTGACAAAATCGTCAAATCGCCATCAAATCCAAATATATATCTGTTTTGATCAATGTGTACACTACATCGTATCACCAAAGCTAACCTATTTTTGACACCACCTCAATCGTTAGACATTTGAATGGCATTTTCGAAATGGTTTTAAAATGGTCCCTATAGTGCTATTTTGGTTTAATCATTATATCTTTGGTGTTTCTCGTTCGATTCAAAAAATTATATATCTGTGTGTTTGTTGATTTTTTAAAAATTTTTTGTGATAATTTTTAACCGGAAATTATTTTTTTTTCGACTAATTACCCAAGTTTTCACAGTTCTTTTTAAAAAACGTAAGTAACTTTTATCTTCATGGTAGCCGAAGTTATATTTGATATATATTTGTGGCATCATTTCGACAGTGGTAGTACCAGAAAACTTCGAGCAAGGAAAGGTTAATTCAACACGTATATAAGTGAAAGAAATACCCTTGCTATTTTATAAAATTTAAAATATTATAATAATAATTATATAACAACAGGGAGAGAGAGAGAGCTATAAAAATAGAAAGTAGGTCGGAGAGCAAGTATTGAAGTATCATTCCAATAAAAATAATGTTCAATCCGAATGTTCTAATCTAAAACCATTCCTTTAAAGTTCATATCTTTTCAGCTTAAAAATAACAAAATGTTTACAAAATTATTTATGCTTTTAATTATATGATACAAATCAAAATACATATACAACTTCTAACTCTTAAAAATGTACCTAACTAATATCCGTAATAATAGGTATTATTTAACAGAATAATTTCAATGACTTTCAGACCGCGTTCGTGCTGTCATCTTAATTAGGCATAAATTTGATATTATATCCGGTATATCCGATCCAAGTTACTTAAATTAAGGGCCTTAAAATAGAAAAGACGAATATAAATTATTTGCCTGTTTCAGGCTGTGTCGCTTAATACAAAATCTATGCCAATAGATTGCAACGCAGAAGAGGCTTATTTTTAGCTGTTTTGCTAAATGTTGTTGGCAACAAAATAAATACACAAAAAACATAAATGGAGGAAAAAAAAAACAAAAAAAAATTGACACATTATAAAATAAAGCCCCAACCTCTAGGATGTCAACAAATTTGCGGATGAAAAATTAAGAAGAAGAAAAAAAAAATATTATTTTAAGGTCTAAACTGTCGGCTTTGTTGTAGGCTCGAGTACAAAGAAGGAAGCGTCTACGATGTGGCAAATTTTCGCCTGATTGTCAGCATCATAAATCACGTTTTTTCTTTGGTATTGGCTAGTGTTGTCTCTTTCTTGGTCATAGTTTGTTCGCTTGCCAACAAAAACACGCACATACTCATACTTGATTCAAGTTAAATGGTGAGAAATTCTTCTAAATGTGTTTTTGGTAGGTTCTACTTTTGTTCCGTGCTGCAAGCATGACATACTGACAGGTACTCGTACGGACTGCCTGCTGCCATTAGCAACTAAACCAACGACAACAACCACAACAATAACAACAGCAGCAGATGGAGTAACGAAGAGGAATAACAACAACAACAACAAGAGCAGGAGGCAAGCAAAACATGCTGCTGCTCGTTCGACTCTTTGGCCATAAATCGAAAAAATAGCAAAACATTAAACTTGATTTGGTCACGTTCACAAGCTTTGTTCCACTTATGCCTCATTTTGGGAGCATTCCTCATAGCTCATATTCCACAGTAGAGTAGAGCAGAGCGGAGTGTGGAGCATTGAGTGCGGCAGGATAAAGCGCATTCCAAAAAAAGGTACTAACTACAACTGGCTCTTGTTTTCTACAATGTCTGTGATGATGTAATATGCTGCTGTCATAACATAATAGGCGATCACCCACACAAATACACACACACACTTACACATTGACACACATGCACCTACACCAGCATTATTAGCAGTAAAATACCTATAGCATACCAAATCGAAGAAATGGACATCCCCACTAGAGTTGTCAAACCCGGTTTCGGGTTATTCGCGAAACCGATTTAATATTTATTTTTCGATTTTTACTTTTTCGAAGTCATTTAATAAACTTATGATTTTTATTTGCCTAACTCCATTAATTCAAATATCCTTCAATAATCGACTAGAAGAGTTTGTTGACATCATCCGTTACATCCAACATTATTAAACAAAACCCACCACGCTAACCTCGTTTTCTGAACGGTCCCGCTCAAAGTCAAGCACAACTGAAACGATTACCATCTTTTAGTGGTCGTCTGACTGCTTCCTTTTCTGAAGAACCTCGGAGGAGAACACACACCATTTCTAGGATTAGTCTTCATTTACAGTTTTTTCATTAGCAACCTTACCCCAACCCAGTATCGGACAAATTAGCTATTAAGTACCTATATTTCTTATTTTTCTAGATTTACATATACCAATTGAATTATTAATTATTTTAAACTCTTAATAAACTGTCACTATGAATTTCCATCAACAAACTCTGCGTCCTTATCATCAATTTCACAGAGTTATTTTTGTTAACGAAAGATTTTGAAAGTGTTAATTTTTAATACAAATCCCGCAACCCACCAGGTTGCGCCTTGCTACCAAAATCATATACCTAGGTAAATTTAGAAATATGAAAATATTAAATACTAAGTAAATAATGAATTACAGTGCTGGACTTTAATCTTATTATTGCTTAAAAGATATTTGCGAAGTATCTTATTGTCATAAGTGAATACAGAAAAAATTTGCTGAATACGCTACGGCACATCTTATACGTAGGCTTAAACCTTAAAAATGAGAAGTACAATGCGTAAAACATTAATACATCTTGCAATTGTTATTGAAAAAGCTATTCTTCTCATTAGAGAACTTTTAGAAGAAGCAACTGAAGCAGTATATAAACATTTTCGCAAATATCGACAAAGATATGCAATAAAAGATTGTAATATTGATGTATTTCTTCGATTGATTTTAACTTTTAAGAAACCGAACAATTTCTTGAAGAAACTTTGAAAATGCTTTTTTCCGCGGAGCGCTCACATAATAATGAAATATAAAGTGACTCATCTTCTGAAGATGAAGAACCATGTTATTATGACTTCATTATGGTTTGATTTGTGTGACTGTGATATGGATTTTATTAAATTTTGTTATTAGTGCCTCATTTTCAAATCTTGTTTATATAATTTGTATAAGCCTAGTCATCTCTTAACGCTTTTTGTTATTTATAATAATAATAACAAAATACCAAGGAAACGGAATTGAGAATAACACAAAAAAAAAACAGAACTTAGACATGATAAGTGAATGTTAACACAAAAAATTCTTTTTGTCCATTTTTACTACAAAAACATTAGAGGTGGGCCTTATATGATCCAATTGCAGTACATGGTTAAAATTAGAAAAATAAAAAAAATTTTGATGTCTATGCATTAAAATAAGTAATTTTATTTAAAAAAAAAAATAGAGTGGCTCATAAATGAGCTATGACTGATAGAGGGTTAAAATAAGTAAAAATTCAAAACGCAGACATAATTTAATAATAATTCTCCAACAAAATCAGTTTAAGATCTACTTAAGAAAAAGTTGAGGTGGGTAATTTATCTCCCAGTGATCGCACAGGGTTAAAAATAAAAAATCAGCAAACAACCATCACTGAATACTATTTTTTCAACAAAACAATTTTAGTGTTCATAAAAAAAAAATTGAGGTAGGTGGTACATGGTTAAGGGTATCGAAAATTAAAAAAAACATACATGATTAGAAACTGTTTACCCAACAAAATAGTTTCAGACACTTAAATCGATCAAATACCCCATAGTGCGTTGCCTCCTTACTCAACGCTTCATAACATTTGATGACGCTGAGTGAGGCAGCTAGCATCAACGTTATGAAGCGTTGAATAATTAGGCAACGCACAGTGGGAGATCGTGGCCATAAATAAAAAAAAGTAAAATTTTTAATAAATTAAAAATTTTTTTACTAATCGACAGTCCATACATCAGATAAGGAAAACCAAAAAAAATCACTCAGAAATATTTTAAAGTTTGCTTAGAAAATGGCTTAAAATTTTAATTTTTTTTTATGAAAAAATTTGAGTATATCACTTCTTTTTACTACCTGCAGTTGTAAGTGTTCCACTTTTTTGTTTTTAAAATAATGAATTTAAAATGAAGAAATAATAAAACAGTGATGTTTAATGTTTCTTAAACCGTTGTTTTTTTGTTGTTATTAAAATATTTATTTATTTAGATTTCTTAAAAATAAGTATTTTTAGTGCATAGCAGATAAAAAATATATAGCAAAAACTATCTTTCCAAATTTTTCAAAATGATATGCATTAATATATATATTTATAGAAAAATATCTTGCCGCCAAAACTTGCCCGAATGGAAGTTTTATGTGGTTTTTTCTCGTGGAATATCATTTAAAAAGCAATTTATTTTATTATTTTTAGCGCATTTTCAAAACTAAATTACCTTAAAAATAACAAAAAGTGATGTAAATCATTAAACAATTAAGTTTTAGGGAGGACTAAACAATTTTTTAGAAAATAGTAGGTGCTTATTGCTACTTATGTCTACTTAAACATTCTTTTTTTTCTTTAATGTTTTGACTGTATTATGTGTACACTCTAAAAAAAATCTGCTTCCCTTAAATTAAGAAACAGTGGCTTCAATTAATAGGCATGGGGTTTTCTATATTCTATAGAGAAAATTTTTACATGATTTAACTACCTCATGTC
Organism: Dichetophora obliterata; assembly: GCA_963920525.1. Lineage (NCBI taxonomy): Eukaryota > Metazoa > Arthropoda > Insecta > Diptera > Sciomyzidae > Dichetophora > Dichetophora obliterata. Next base: position 257,895,596 of record OY986436.1, read on the forward strand.
TAAATTGTAATGTAAATTTAAGAGATGAAGGTATAAAAGACATTTTAAATTTTCAAAAATTTTATACAAGCAGAAATAATGTAAAGAAAAACTGTATTGATATCAAGTACGCTTGCAATATTCTACATCATGATTTCTTAAATTTGGAAAAATATAATTTACAATATTTGGATATTTCATAGAAATAAATGTACATTTTTCTTGTTTTGTACACCACAAGTTTAATTATGCTTTTCTTATTTTTCTTAAAAAAAATACTTTCAAATTACTAATAAAGCGAACGATTTTTAATGAAGCAAATTAAGTGACGATTGTTTAACAACTGCAATGGTCGAATGGATAAGCCCATGCACTTACACTCACGCGGCAGAGGTTCAACTCTCCGAATAATGGAAATTTTTCAATTTAATTTAATGTTAATAATAATAATGTTACAGTTTTTCGTCAGTATAAAAATCATTGTTCTCACGGGATGTTGTTTCCAAATTCCAAAATTTTTCCAGTGAATTCGATGAAAAATTTCTTATTTTCAGAGAAAATGTTTCTCGTAGTTATAGCCGATGTTTACTAAACGATAGAAAGTTTCTTATTTTCAGAGAAAATGTTTCTCTTTGTTATAGCCGATGATTAATAAACGGTAGAAAATTTCTTATTTTAAGAGAAAATGTTTCTCGTGGTTATAGCCGATGATAAATGGTAGAAAAATTTACTAAAATGTTTTAAAATTTCAACACGATAACGATAAGTTTCTTCAATTTAGTGAAATAGTTCGTAAATGATTGGATAATTTTCTTATAATATTTCACACCTCTGATGTCAATTTAACGAAAAATATATACCTCATTTTTAGAAAATCAGCCATGGCGCTAAATGAAGCCCGATTTTTTAACAATTGGGTGCTATTTTTCTAGATTTTCTGGAAATTTTTTCTGAGTGTAGTCCACAGATTATAGAAGTATATATAAATTATATGTTTGTATGTATAAAATGCTAAAAATATTTGGTATATATGCTATCAAAATAGTTATTGAACTAGTATTACAAAGGACTTAAATGCTTTAATGCTTTACCAAGCGAAATCAAAAATTGTGATAACAAAAACCGTTTTAAAAATTTATTATACATATACTGCAAAACAACACCTGTGAGATAACTTTAAATTATGTTAGGAAATTAAGTTAAAATTCGTTAAAACATGTAGAAAATAAGGTTTTGTAAGAAATTATTAATATATAAATAGGCTTATTAAAGCTGTAATAAATAAATAAAAAAAAAAAAAAAAAACTAGTAAGGAATGATCTTCGACTGGGCTTTGACTTTTGATAAAGTCGCTTTGTGCGGGAGGTAGGCGTGGTTTTTATCCGATTAAGTTGAATTTCATGCTTAAAGTGTATATTAAATATCAGAGCTCATATGCAAAATTTCAAGTTCATATATAAATTTTTGTGAAATTTAAAGAGTTTTAACTGTTTTGATAAAGTCACTTTGTGTGGGATCTAGACATAGTTTTCATCAGATTTTGCTCATTGGACCTTTATTTTTTAGATACAAGATTAAGTATACAATTTCATTACGATAGCTTCAAAATCACGATAGTGATAATAAATCGTGATCACAGAAAGACAGAGGACAAACGTACAGAGCGACAAGGCTAAATTGACTGGAGTGGCGATGCTGATCAAGAATATATAAACTTTTCTATACCTACCACGCCTCCTTATGGGCGTTACAAATACAGTGACAAAGAAATTCGTATTGAAGCTTGGCTTGTCTGTGGGCGGATTTAATCCAAACTAATATATATATTTCATATTTAACTGTACAAAGCTCTCATACAAAACTTTAAAGCCCTAGGTTTATTTTTACTATTTTTGGGCAAATGTCTGTGGGCAAATTTGATCCAAACTTATATATATCTTATTTTTAACTATACAAAGCCCTCATTCCAAATTTCAAGGCGTGAGGTTTATTTTTACTATTTTTTACAACAAAATCGTATAGAAGGTGGGCGTGTCTGTAGGCGGATTTGATTCAAACTAAAAGAAACTTCATATTTAACTTAACAAAGCACTAAAACTAAATTTAAAAGCTGTAGGTTTATTTTTACTACTTCCTCCCACTGTGCGGTGGAATAAATTTGTGTGCAATATTTGTGTTTTTTTCGGATTTTTACTTGTTTCAGAACATACTTTTTTCGCAATTTGTTTTAACAATTAGTTATTGATTAAATATTGTTATAATTGATGCAGAAACAAATATTAATATCTATATACATAATTTTCCCTAAACAACATACACAAATTTCCTGAAAATCGGTCAAACGGCTATAAACCGTAGTCCTACGTTGAGAAAAATGATAATAAATAGCTTTCGATTTGTAGTATTTTCATTAAAAAATCAAAATAGTTAAAAAAAGTGATACGTTTCACGACTTCTGACCCATATACCGAATTAGAAAATGAAAAAAAAAGATTAATGAATAGTTTTTCAACTGTTTATTGGAATGCTGCTATTGGAAATACCAAAAAGCTATGGAATTATATTGATTAATTTCCTAAAAAACAATCTTAACAACATAAAATATTTATAAGTACGTAGATATGTGTCTCCTCAAAAATATATAAAAAGAATAAGTCAAAATTTTTAAAATATTACTTTTAAATTTATTACTATTTAAATGTAAGTACAGACGTCGAGAATACCACTACCTTATAAAAGTTTTTTTAATGACATGTAAGTTTTTTTAATGTGAACCGGTTATAAATAAATCGCCTCTTCGGGTTATTCGAGAAACCCGTTTTTACTTTTTTGTAGAAAACTTAACAACTCTAGTCCCAGCAAACAGGCTTGCAACCAAAAGGCAATAACAACTACAACAACAGGACAATAGAATTAAGTTCGGATTCATCGGACGACCGAGGCTTGTTTCGCCAACTCGTCTTCTTTATGACAAACAATAATAGCACAGCTACAGCTAAAGCTTTTACTCGTGCAACACCCACACCTATCTTGGCCGCAATTCTGGCCATCGATATAGCTACAAAATCCTGTACGTCTCCAACGGCGCCATAGCATGACGTAGATGTAGCTGTAGCGGCTCAGTGCAGGCTTTTCATTAAACGCAAAGGACAACATTTGAGGTAAGTTTTAGATTTATCAGCAAATAAGCGTTGGTGTGGGTGTGTGTGCGTAGAAGTATGCAAGGATTGCGATGCGTCCATCGCATGAGCCGAGTAGCGTGAGTATCGTTTGTGCGGATGTGCTGATGAGGATGATGCCGATGTCTGTTTTTAGTGATTTTGCAATGGCGGAAATTACAAGGACTCAAAAGAATAACCGCACACATAATCATTGGGTGAGGTGGGGGAAAAGCTATTAAATTAAGGCAATAATTAATGACTGTCGTTGGCATCGCATAACATGATAATCGAGGCACATCAGGTGCGAAAATAGGCTAGAAATTAATCCATGTCCTTGAGGTCAAAGTTAGAAGAACTAGAAAAAAAGATAAATAAAGATTTTTTTTTACAAAACGCTGAGTCATTCAATTTAATGCCTGTTGTTTTTGCTTTTAATTTAATTTGAAATCGCTCAGTTAATGCGCTTTTTACTTCAGAGCCGTATCCTTTGTTCTTTTTATTTATTTTCACTTTGCAATACATTGCCGTTTGCAGTCGTTTAAATTTGAAAATCAAATGCGCACATTATTCGTAAACGTGTTCATTTGTCAGCAGTTTTATTTTTTTTTCCAAACACTTCACACAGCAACAAGAACAATAATCAAAACAACCAGCATCATAAACATCCATTTATTTTTCCCTTTTGATTTTATTTTTTCTATTTCTTTTTTCTTACTGTCAATGACCATTTCACGCATGCCATCGTTTGACGATTTTCATCATTTGTTGCCCCTTAAAGCAAGGCTACTGACTATTTTTCATCATTGGAAATCAACTGCAGGCTAGTGCAAATCATCCACTCCAGCATTTGCCATTTAATCACATACACACACACACACACGCAAACATTTTATACATTGTGCGTAACTGAGCGACATTTGTTATCCTTTGCTTCTACACGTTTGCATTCTTCCATGCTGAATTCTTGAAGGACTTGGACACGTAGTGAAACGCAACGAAATGAAATAAGCAAAAATAAACCGAATCATCAAATTATTAAATTAAATCCGATTTCCGAATCATCATTGATACAGTCCACTGACCGCCAGAGACCAGCCCAGTCAGAACCCTTTGCAGCAAACTACAGTCGAGTTAATAAAAAATAAACCCAAGAAAATCTAACCTTTAAACCATTTATGCGAAGGAAGGATATGTAAAAAATAGCACAGTAAAACTGCTATGTTTGACCAAAGGCAGAACAGCTGGATGTGTTCCAGGAAGAGGAGAGAAAAAATGGGTACTATTTCAGTGTCATACAGAGTACCATTGCTAAGTAAGAAATTTTAATAATGTCACAAAAAAAAGCAATGCTGGTAACTTACTGCCTCAAACAGTTTTTGCATTAGGGGTTAGGCACAGTTTAACACAGCTTAAGACAAGCCATCACACGTGCACACGCACATGCATACTTGTGGTAAATTTACGACACACAACTACAGCCTCGTTACTGAGTTGCTTTGGTGATATTGAACTTGAATGTATTTGCTTTGTTATTTAAATGCCCGAAATAAAGTTAAGCATATTTGGAAAAATATCTTCCATACAAGTTAAAAACTTATGATAGTAAAAAAAAATTTACACAAGAGTAAAGTCCAAAAAAAAAAAAAAAAAATGAAAACACTTTAGAATGTCTGTCAAATTAAGTTATGCCCATCGTATATTTATGTTGAAAACTTAGCTACTTTATTCTATATTCAGAATATTGTTTGAAAAATATGTATGAGCTAAGGCTGAGTTTGAGTTTTGCTTTTATTATTTAAATTCTTTATGAAAGAGAAAGAACACTGCTTAGATTCTACAAAAGAAACTCAATTTGTAATCCCCTTTGAATAATTCAGGCAACAAAACATGGAAAAAAAAACATATAAAAAGAATGTCATGGAATAGAATGCTATATTCTACACTTCAAACTTATTCGATTAATGTGCTTGAAAAATCACTTGATAAAGGAAATGGAAAAAAAAACGAACAAAAGAAAGGCATAGCTTAAAATATTAGTATCAAAATAATGCAAATAATTTCAGGGGAGATACGTTGAAGATACCAGATTGAAATTTGATTAATTTACGGGAGTGGCAGTTTAAAGAACATTTATTTTTTTTTAAAGAAAGCAAAAACAATCAATTTTGTTTAGAATTTTGACTAAAACAACAAAGCCAACTGCTGTTGGGACAATACATGTTCATATTGAATGCAATAATTCATAGAGTGAGATATAATTTGTAAATATTCTATGATTGATTTGATATGATTTAAATACAAATTCTAAGTGTTTGAAACTTTAAATAATACTTATTTTTAAATGCAAATTCTAGTTGTTTGATAGTTTAGAATCGTTTATTGAACTTTAAGTCAGGCTTCAACAATTAATTACTCTAACGAATTTTTCCAAAGAAACAACAACAACAACAACAACATTTTCAATATGAAAAGAAAAACATCACTAGCTGGAAAACACTTAAATGCAATGCTTCTATACCCAGTTGTAAATGAATACATGGCTGACTAGGCTGGCCCTTGCTTGTATGGGAAAATTTTATTTTAGTGGGATTGTTAATCGATCCCCAAAAACTATGTAAATGGAAGAGAACTTATGAAAAATGAAATTTCTGAAGGGACTTAGTGTGTGGGATAGACGAAAAATATTTTTTTTTGTATATTTCCAATCCAAAAAATAAATGGAACCCAAAAATGTTTTCGAATGTAAATTAGAAATATTTTCTAAATTATTGAATTCATTTCGAATGAGAAAAATATGTTTTCCGATTTTTTAATTGTTTTTTTTTTGTGTTCGATATGCCAGGAACCGGACTATGAGGATTTTTAAAAAAAATTCAAGTTTCAACAGCTACAACTTTTTTCCGAATTTTGGTTTTTTTTATTTTTTTGCACAAAATAGCTCAAAAATATGCTGCAACCACTTGTAATTTTGGTTTTAAAAGTTATAAGTTTTTTGGATTTTTTTTTTCGTAAAAATACTCAAACTCGAAATTTTTAAAACGATACACTTCAAGGAAAAACTTTCACAACGACCAGGTTATTCAACGAAATGGAACAATATTTTGTGTTAAAATAAGTCATAGTTTTAGAAAATATTTACACGGTTTTTTTTTTAAATACTGCCATATTTGAAATCTTGCAATTTAAAAAAAAAAAATAACATATTTATTTTGTATATTCCACCCACTTGAGAGGCCTCTAAATCACTTCGAAAAAATAAGAAATTTCATATTTCATCATTTATTTTCTATTCGCATATGTTTAGGGCGATCGATTTAAAAAAGACACTTTTGCAGTCAGACAGTTTCCTAAATACGATGTAGTGCGAGGCCTCCAGCACCTGTACACAATTCTAAATTAGATTCGTTCGGACATGGCTACCTCACTGATGACTTCTACCCCTCACAGAGCAAGCGACAATGTGAATAGGTGTGCTACCAATGACGTACAGTGGTTGAATAAGCAGATTTTTCGGCATTTATTGTTAAAAAATCTATATTTTCTTAGCAAATAAAAATTTTTAATACAGTTTACAGCCAAAAGAAAAAATATGCACCTTTAAGGCCAGCAAAACATAAAATTAATGTTAAAAAATAAACATTTCTCAAATGTAAGTTATTGATCCGCGTAAACGTATTGAACTTACATGCGCGTAAACTATCTGTCAAAATTTGTATGGGCGTGAGTTTACATCATTTCGAGCCTATTTTGTAGTGTAAACTAGCATGTAAATCTACGTGTGTGAATGAGGGTTGTCTTTGGCACTAAATCATTACATATTTAAAGTAGTTGAAGTAAATTTGAACACGTTTTATTTATTGTTCTATGTTAATGAAGGTTTTTAAAAGGTTTAAAATTTAAAAAAGTCATAATGTTGTTGCAGCAGCAGCCGCCATTTTGTCGACATTTACGCTATTTACACTTGATCGCTCATCAAAAGTTTAAATTCTAAACATGTTTGCAAGTTTACATGCTTAGATGAGAACACTTATTATGTTTCTAGTTGATTTTACAATGATTTTTTTCTATGTGTACTCTTTTTTGTTGCAGTCGTACTCAACTAAAGTAGTCGAATAGTCTCTTGTTTTGCTGAGAGGTCAAACGAATTTGAAGCAGGAATGGTTTCTCCAATATGCCACATATCTTTATTTTTTTACTAAATTTTCCAGCTTTTAAAAATCTTTATGAGTATTTCTTTTTTATTTGCATAAATTTAAAAACAATTTACTTAAAGAAGCAAGCTTATTTTGTCACAAGATCAGGGACCGTACCGGTTATGGTTTTTATCAAAAAAATCAGATGTTAACAGTTATCATTTAACTTTTATTTTTTCTGACAAAAATACTAGTTATTTCATGCCTTTTATTTTTTCGGGCAAAAATAACTGTTACTTTTGACTTTTACTTTTTAGGTCAAAAATAACAGTTATTATGTGCCTTTTATTTTTTCGGTCAAAAATATCAGGCAATTAGAATTTTTTTAAAGGCCTCTTGAACGACAAAAAAAGTTTAATGCAATTTTCATTGTCTCAGCAGTGCGCACATTTTGAGCTATAACACTTTTTTTGTTTTAATAGTATTTTATATAGTCAAGCGGTCTTTGAAAAAATACAAATTGCCTGATATTTCTGACCGAAAAAATAAAAGGCACGAAATAACTGTTATTTCTGACCTAAAAAATAATAGGCAAAAGTAACAGTTATTTTTGCCCGAAAAAAATAAAAAGCAAAAAATAATAGTTAAATTTGACTTTTATAGTAACAGTCGAAAATTTAAAAGGCGTTTAATATTCTCGAAGCTGCTACAATTACGATTATAATGGTTTATTTAAAAAAGTCCACCGGCAACTTTTTCGTTATGCCTTTTTCATCTGAAAATTGTAAAATAACAGTTATTTTCGGTCCCTGCACAAGATGCTTATTTAAACTTATCAGAATTTTAAATGATGAAAAATTAATCGATTACTTTAGTTAAAGGTAAAATAAAATACACACAGGTGGTTGATTACTGCTGCAAAAAAGATTTAAAAAATACTAAAAATTTCTAAAAGTATAAACACTTTGCAATTGTTTTTGGCTTCAATTAAAATTTTTCTCCTTGTTATATATGGCTACACTCAAATCAACGACTTTGTAACTACTATTTATAAAATCGTTGCTCATACTAATAAATTTACCGAAAAAGGACATTTTTTTGCAAAAGTTTAAATGCTATTCATGTTTACATGTTTACTTGCTTAGATGAGAACTCTTAATATTAAAGAAAAATTATATTTGATAAAAACACACCACGCTGCGTAGACGTTTATCTGCCAAGCAAGATAAGTCAAGCACGCAAGCACTTCACTGAGGGAATAAGATTAAACAACTATGCGATCAAAGAATAGTCAAGACAATCATTCAAAATTCGAGTACGTTTGTCTCTATCATAATATTAACATATATCATGTTTGACAGAACCACAACATCTTTGCTGCAACTAATAGTTGAGACGATCATAATATGTTGATGATAATCAACCATAATGCTATTTTCGGTACCACAATTAGATTGACTATTGTGATACGGCTATTGTGATATGGTCGGGTAATGTAATGTACCTGCATATTTTGTAAAATACACAAATTTTGACTACAGTCAGAAAAAATTATCCTATTAACATGCGAATAGTACGCTTATTGCCGTGAAAGAACAACATTTTCAGGTAAATTTAATAGTTTTACTAGTATTTTCTTAATTTCGTACCATTGTTTCTGAAAGATTCAAACTATTATTTTTATAAGGTCATTCAATAAGATTTCCTATTAACTTTATTGTTTTAATCGTATTTATTCAGTAGTTTTGTACTGCAATTTTCAAAGTTATACACCATTACTTTTGAGTAGGACATTTATTATAGTATTTTTAATAGGATACTGCAATAAATTGATGTTCAATACATTACATATTAATGTTTTTTTTTATGTATTCTAAGTTTTTTAATAGGATATTGTAATTGAAAGAATAAGCACTAAATGGTTTTAAATGATGCACGGCATATAGTTTTATCCATCCTAAGATAGTGTACGGAAGTAGCAGAAACTGAACAACAAACAACTTTACAGGTAATAACATAAATTATTTGTCGTAAACTATTCTGATCCTATGATTTTTTTTCTTTTTTAAAAGATTATCTACCAATGATTGGGCACATAACTTGAAATTAGCTACAAGTTGCAAGCGACTAGAAGTGTAAGTTTATTAACAAGATGTCGTCGAATGCGAAGTGCTAAAATCCACTGTTTCTGAAATTGCATTGCCAGTAGCGCTGCAAGCGAATCAACTCTATAAGTAAATAAATAAAAATAATAGCAATAAATAAATAATTAAAAATCTTTAATTGAATTATAGTACATAAATGAATAAATAAAATTTTGTAGATTTTTTACCTGATTGTTTTTATACGATATGATAAAAGTGTTTTAATATAATTCCATTATTAATTTAATAGGACTGTCCTATAATTTGTTTTGAAAAAATATTTTAATATCAAGATCATATTAATATTATAGCATGAACAATAGGACGTGTTTAAATAGGATGTACTGTAAAAGATTAATATGACATCATTTTATTTAGTTTAGAAATTGTATCCTATAGAATTAATAGTTCAAAATTTATTTTTTTTTTATGGTGCAAGTCCCATTGACTAATTTCAATAGAAGAAACTATTAAAATCCTATTCAAATCAATAGGATTTTTTTCTGAGTGTAGAACAAGCATGTAAAGATAACGTCATAACGTCTCATACGCTGCATTTGCTCTTATTGTTGGGAAATTGTTTCATCGGTATAGTCGAAGTACGAGAAAACTGAAGCAGAATTGAAAGTTTAAATACATAAACTTGTTAGTGTCTGAAGAGTATTTTATAAAAATAGCCTGATTGTTTTGAAAACCGAATTTGGATATTGTAATATAGTCACAGTTTTGTAATGTGATAAGCCACTCTGAATTATCGATTATAAATTATTATTATAATAAATTGCAGATGTTGCCAAACAAAGGGCAAATACTTAAGTGGGGTCCAGGCCTTGTTATTATTTATTATAAAAAATAAAGTTACCCGAAACAATTATTATTGCGGTAATCATGTCTCAACTATGTGTTTTCTCTGCGTGTAGCATTTGCAGATGACATGGCTTGCAACTCTTCAAGTAGTTCTACTTTAAAATTTAGTAGGTGCAATTAATTATGACATCCTATGAAGTCCTTCGGCATTGATTTGCTATGCATAAGTTGGTCATAAGTTATAAAAAAACTCAAACCCCTGATTTTAATATTACGCTCAATGCCATAAAACACACTTTAACAAAAAATATGTTTTCACAAAATCATTGATAGTTCGAGAACAGGTTTCGTTATTACATAATGTCTTATAAAAAACTACTAATATCATCCAAATAGTAAGTTGCAATTTGTTCTTAAATTTGACTGACAAAATGAATGGGTCAAAGTGCTTTTTTTACAAGAAATACTTTTTAATGCATTTATTTTATACAAAATTTTCACTAGTACTGAAATGAGAAGTTGTAAAAACATAATTGCGACTTAATTTTTACTTGTATTCCCTTAGCATAAATCTTATTGTTTTTGTATTTACAGACTTTGTCTCTTGTCTTCACAGACTTTCAGAAAAGTGTAAACTTTTTTAATCTTATTTTCTTACACCCACATCAAATTACAGCGCCTTGCTTTAAATAACATTTTTTAATTGGCAAAAATAAAACAAGAACTATGTGGCCAAATCCATTTTCACACCAATACAAAATACTGTTCATATTTACTTTGAGTCATGAATGGATGGATGCATGGATTCATTTATTCCGCATAGATTTCAAATTGTTTTCGTTCGTTTGTTGAATTCCTTTTACTGAAATGTAATCAATTTAATGTTTACAACTCATAACATTCTGCAGTTGACACCATGACAAGCTGTCACACTTGATCTCCTGGAGTGAGAGAGTTAGATAGAGTGCAAAATCCCTGCTCAAATGTTGAACCCATTTCAATGCGACCCAACCTGACCCGACCAAGCATCATAGAATCAGATCGGACGCAAACGAATGACCAAGCGTCAGCTAGACTGTTCGACCAGTCTACCACCCAAAAGTTCGACCTCAAATAGACCATGCCAGAGCAAATCAAACGCGACTCAACTGAAATCGAATGGAATTGAATCGATTGAAATGAATAATAATAAACTATACAGACTGAGTGAGAGCAACTAATTCCCAAATGTTGAATGCTGTAGCATTGGGTTGGTTTTACATGTCATGTTGCAGCAGCACTCTGGAATTCAATGTTGTATTTGGGTTTGTGTGCAGCTCAAACAAAAAAACAAAAAAAAAAAGGGGTATTCAAATGAAATTGCTGAAAATTTTCAAAATATGAAAATCAAATTATAAATGTAAGCGCCAAAAGAACGTTCGCCACACTCACGCTGGGATTGCATGTTGTCCCCGATGTACTGGGGGCCAGAATTTATAATTTTTTTTTTTTCTATAAGGACGGCAGCCTCAACTATGTAAATATGTGGTGAAGTGTTATTCCAGTTTTTGTTGATATAATGACAGCAAAGAAAAAAAAATGCATTACATTCACTTAGTTATCAGATGTTGGTACGTTCGCTCGGTTGGTAAGGCAATTCGATATGAATCAATTGATCGAATTCCAATAGGAATTCGAAAAAGAAAATGTTAACTGAAAAGCATGACAGAGATAGAGGGGCTAGCAGAAGACCGAGCATACCAAGGTTGGCTTTTTTCGCTTGAATTAAAGGACTGAAATTTGAAGAATTGTAATTTATGGCATTGAACTTTAATCCTTTGTTTGAACAAAATATTAAAATATTGAAGAAGTGTTAATACAAGTTGCAGTGTAAAAATTGTCCGAAAAATTATCTTATATTGATTAATGATGTTTTTACTAACATGGGTTTAAGGGTTTGGAGCAAAAGTAGCTTGCCACAGGATTCTGTAGTGGATAAGCATATCTCTGGGCTGCAGATGAAGCCTTAAAAGAAATTAATTCGATTTACTGGTAAAAATACATTTGCCACATATCTAAAAAAGTTTTAGGCCACTTTCAAACACATTGCTTTTAGATAAGTGACAAAAAAAAAACAAAGAATGTGTTTTCTGAAGTTAAATTATAGGAACTAAATATTTGACACCAAATTGTTTTAAAAAAATAACTTAAATCAGGGGTGCCAAAAAGTTTCTTATGAAAGTGGAAACACCAATACAGAGAACCATTAATATAATAAAAAATTCAATTTAATACATACACTGTTAAAATAATAACAAATTAAATTTTCTGCAAAATTCACTGCAACGAATAAAATTATCTCATAAATAAAAATTTCTTTGGTCATTCCAATAAATTATACTAATTGAAGTCAAAGTCAGTCAAATAAGCAACGAAATCTTCATAAAATGTTTAAAAATGCCTTTCAAAATTATGCTATGTGTTCGTCTGAATAATCTGATAACATACAGTAGGTGGTCAAGCTATTGGAACGTAGAGTAATTAAACGAAATTTTCAAGTTCGAAGTCAAGTTATAATTTTGTTCTTATATCAATGATAAAATATTTAAATGAGTTTGTTAAATACATCAATTGTTTGTCGTTAGAAAGTATTTTGATTACATTTTTGTCAGTAACGACTATTTCCGCCTCTAGCTTTTACGACAGCTCGCACTCTGTTGGACATACTTTCAATCGAAGCTTTAATACATAATTTTATTTCCGAAGAATTTCTCCAAACATCAATGATTTTCTTTCAAAATACTTATGAAAGGGTTATTCCAAAGGTAAACATGGTAATTGAGGGTGTGCCAGACATAGTTTTAGTTTTTACTGTGAAATTCTTCGGAAGAGCCAAATTTTGTTTTTTACACCAAAAACTTTCTATTAGCTTGCCCACCTACTGTATTATACATTGTGCTTCAGCCTTTAAATTATGAGTTAAAAAGAAATAACTTGCCCACTTTCCTTCTGAAAATATGTTATTCATTTTGCAAAGTTCAAATAATTTAAATTTGAAACTTAAAACAAACACCGATTTTTTCAAGTGCTTCCCAATTCATAGCTGCGAACTTTTTTAAACGAAGTCATACTTTAGACAACAACAAATATACGTTTAAGATCAAAGTCGTCAATGTGTACTAACAAAATATTCAAAATAAAGGTGTTGTTGCTTGCTGCGGAGTGCTGTGTTTGTGCATTAGAATGCACAGTAGGGTGTCCCAAAAAAAAAACCTGTGTTTGATGACCGCGGCTTTTCCACTTCCATTTGACCTTAGAACCACCCTCTGTGAAGCGCATCTCACTTGGTAAAGGTTTGGAGGTCGCGAATTCATATTCTAATTTTCCAATACGATTTGTATGGGGAAAAACCAGTTTTGCTGGTAAATTGATTTTAGAGCCATTATCTTTAAAGCAAAATGGTTAAAAAACAGTGTTTCCTCAAATTTTGTCTGTTATGACATATCCAATTTTAATTTTCATCTGATTATTATTTGGTGGATGTGCCTCACTTCTTAGAGCTACCTATATAAATGAATACTTTTACTTAGAATTATTTCATTAAAAATCAATATCTCTTAGAGTACTCCATTTTCATTATTGTTTGGTTTTAAATTGGTTTGTTTGGATCATTATTGGTCTTAAATTTTCGATAATGACAGTTGAAATACACAATGAAAAATGATTAAAAGTAGTAGTAAAAGAAGAAGTAGTTTTTTTGTATATATATTCTTATTTTTTAATTGTTTTTGGCAGCTACCAAATAAATGATGAAAATTAAATTTGGATATGTCATATCAGACAAAATTTGAGGGAACATATAATGGCTCTACATTCAATTTACCAGCAAAACTGATTTTTTCCCCCATACAAATCGTATGGGAAAATTAGAAAATCAATTCGCGACCTCTAAACCTTACCAATTGAGATGCACTTCACAAAGGGTGTTTCTAAGGTCAAAAAGAAGTATTAAAGCCGCGGAAATCTGTCAAAATAAATAAAAAATATATTTTTGGGACACCCTAATGCACAGCCTATACCTAAGTGGTTTTACAAAAACAAATTTGCACCAAGTGCATAGGTCTTTGGTGTCTCTGAAGTAAATCATATACGACTTAAACTAGAGGAAAAGTAGAGTAAAACTAAATGACGCAGCTTGTGTCGCAAATGTGACAGTAGTCTATGAACATATCGAGAGCTTATATTCAATATGACCTATCTACATTTTTTACGAAAATTAGTTTTTTTATGGTAAAGAAATCGTTAACTCATTTGCCACCTGTGAGATTTATTTTATTAAAAAAACGAAAGTTTAGCAAAGTTTTCCCTTTAAATTTTTGACTTATCTACAATACATTATTCTGTTTGTGAATACGAAAGGACTCATCTACGTAAGTTTTCGGAGATATTCAAAAAAATTGTATCAAATTTGCGTTAGGCTATGTTCAATGGCAAGGCAAAATAGAGAAGGAAATGCATTAAAAAGCATAGAAGTAGATTATGCATCATCAGTGGAGGAAAATGTTGGATAAATAAATAACAGTTGAAAAAATCTGAATTAAATCGTCAATAAATTAACGATAAACTTACTTTTCCTATTGAGTAAAAAAAGACTTATTCATTTCAAAAAGACCGATTTCATTTAAGAAAACAACTTAAACAAAAAGTACGACATTTCTTGTTTTTTGTTTATGGAAGCTTGTCATTCTTTTAATACAATATTCTAGTACTATGGGTAGTGAATATTTGTACACTGAGAGATTTAAACGGTTTTTTGCTCTCTTGAAAAAAGGTTTTTTTTTGTGGATAGGTTATATTGAATATAAGCTCTCGATTTGATAATTTACAGAACTAGTGTTGCATTTAAAGTTACTACGCGGGAAATTCAAAAAGTCACTGACTTCTCAAACTGCCTGCGACGAAATAAAGGGTTACTGTTGTAGTTGAACAAATTATCAAAGATGCATATAATAAGCACTCAAACTTAAATTTAATTTTTTTAAATCTATCAAGAAATCACTTCTGATATACATATTTGTAAAGCATTGGTTGTAAAAAGAAAACTTTTGAAATTGCATTTGGTAGATATATCCGAAATTTAGAATTATTAGACAATATTTATTCGTACTCAAATATTGAATATATACACGACTAGTACGAGAATCTGGTTATCTGGGTTTCTTTATATGGATTAGATAACTCTTTCTTAGTACCTTTGGTTAAGTTCCTAAAACAGGAAATTTAAAAGTTTTGATATTCGAACTATATCACTTTAACACTTTCAATTATTTTGAGACCTGAAGAAGATAGTAACCCAGCTAAGAAAAATCCAACACATTCAACTAAAGATTTTACAGGATTAAGACCCATCTACTCAAAAACATGCTGTTTTTTTAAACAGAGTTCTATTAAACAATCATTATCAAAAGTATTGCAAAAACGTATTAGCAAATTTATGTATGAACTCAACTACTTTATTGATAACGACAACAAGAAACAAAAATTCCTGCATTAAAAAGTGATGGTACTGATGGCAAAAACTGATCGCAAAAGCGAACCTAAACGAATCACAGGTAGCAGCAGCAGACAGTAACTTATTGAAAGGCAGAATAAACAACAGATCAAAACCAACACAACACAACAGCTGAATGAAGAAGCATCCAAGCCAAGAATGACAGTTGAAGTTGATATCGAACGCTGACAGCCACGATCAATAATGAAATAAACGATGCATGGACAGACGCGCAACGAGCCTTAAGGTATTGCAGAAAAAACGTCCTAAAGGAAATAAGCAAAAAACCGACATCAAATACTAAAACAAAAGAATTGGCATTCGAAGAAATCTGCAAATAAAAGCCAAACAAGATCGTTAAAGATGTTACACACAAGGTGATGGGCGGTAAAACGAAAAGGTGTGCAGCATCATGTTGCTCTGTTATGTCTACCAAGCCATGAAGATATATTTCTGCAGACTACAATAATGATGATGACTCTGCTTCATTGACTATTCAGTTTTGACTTCAGCAAAAAATTCTGAAGATTGCAATCATTATTATCAAGTTTAGGTCATCAGGGATTGAATGCATTCAGTAGAAAAAGAGGAAGATATAATTTATTTATTTAAGCCAGGAATCGATTTAAAGGTATTTGGACAGATAGCAGAGCAAAGATCAGTCAGCAGGCAGCCACACGTTAAGGTTTTACACAACTTTTTTCGAGTTGAATATTTTTTGCCACCATATGTTGTTGCGAACAGAACAGCTTGCGAGCTGAAATTGATACCTTTCGTGCTATTGCGATGAGCTTCGCAAAAATTTTTTTTGTTTTAGGCTGGCATTGTGTGCGCAAAGTACTGAAGCAGCAGGTACCATTTTTTTACAGTCAACCAAATAAACTTAAGGCGCACCATGATCGCAAACAATGTTGAGTGCATGAAATTCTTAATTACTTGGAATATTTGGCAAGTTGGGTGGTCTTCGAGGAAGTGCCATTGGGATAAATACACCGCTTGACGTAAATATCACTACATACAAGAGGAACACGATCAAAGGGGCATCTATTTATAGCGATTTTAAATTCTCTAATGATGAATAATTCTTTGAATTTCACACGTTATCGCAAACTCAATTTTAAATTATAAAGTAAGCAGTTGATGAAAGTTCCGAGATTGCAGTGGAAAGTCCATGGGAGAGAGCTAATGATAAACATAATAACACGATATTATTAATGCGATTTTTTTTTAAACTCTACAATGTAGAGGCTACATGTCTCCTTTAAAAAAATGTCGCTAAAAAGTGGTATGCAGATCTCAATTTAGAGCTATGAGACCCAAAAATAGGGCAAAACTTAGCCCAAATAAAACCGACATACATAATAAGGCACCTCACGAAAAAAAGTTGTTCGGCACAGTTTCTCAAGATAGTCCTTGGTTTATGTTATGATGGTTCTCTAAATATTTTGACTCAAGCGATAGCCATCCGTGAGCTGGAATGATTTGAAATAACCTCTAAAAATCGAGTTTTTTGCAATCATATTGGCTTGTGCAATAGTTGTAAAAAATAAACTGTCATTACAAATAAAACGAAATTACAGCCTGGAACAAGCTCTTCCAATTTGCATCAAAAATGTAAAATTTTTTGCATTTGGACTAAAATATTAATTTTACAATAAATACGTACTGAAGAAATTTAAAAAAAAAAATAATGATTTTGAAAGTTTTTGTATGGAAGTAAAATAATAAAATATCAAAAAAGCATGAAAGGCAGCGTAATGTTTAATCTGATTGCAAAAAATTATAATTTTTTGATGCAGATTGGAAGAGCTATATGATTATCGGCCTATAATTTCTGACAGTTAATTTTTTTTCGCAATAATTATACTAGCCAATATTTTTACAAAAAACTCGATTTTAAGATTTAATATATTTTAATACTGTTATATAAAAATGAAACTTTTAAAAACTCAAACTCAAACTCGCCGGTAAACTCAAGAACCGCTGAACGGATTTATGTGAAAATTTTACTGTTCGAATCAGAATTCATCATAGATGGTTCATGTATACTTAAAATTTTGATATTTTTTTTAGCGAACAAGGTATTGACTGAAAAACTGGCTTAAATCTAAATTTTTGGTAAAATTCGGTACATTTTTCCATTACCTGCCTTAACAGTAAAATATATCTGAAAATGATTTATAAACATATGAAAGATCTTCCCGATTCCAACAAAAAAATTTAAGGTGACATGCATCTCAATCAATGGTTTTGTCATAAAATTGACATTTTAATAAAAAATTAAATCATTTTCTTGCAAGCAGTACGTTTGTTGATTGACTTTGATGCTATCACTGCTTGCGGCTTTGGTTCCGTTGTTGTTGCGTATTTCTTTGTAGCTTTTACAACAGCTGTGCGTTGGGATGAAAAGAGAGCAACGTAGTTTTTATTGCATTAGCTTAAAAAACCACTAAATAAAGCAATGATTGAGCAAATAAAATAATAAGTGACATATTTTCATTGCAATATTTTGTTTGGGAAATACAATTTTAAGACTTTTTGAGAACTTGAAAATTTTAAATAGAGTTTTTGCTATTCGCTAGTGTGGTTCAATACTTTCTTATTGTTTGAATGGAATTCTTTTAAAATAAAATTTGTCAGTATTTAAATATGTTCAAAAATACGTTTGTTGAAAGTGATACTTACTCAACGAACAAACCCGATACTGATAGCATATTTTAGATTAAGTGTTGTTTTAGCTTTATGATTGTTTATACTTATATTTTATAAGCACAACCTCAGTATATTTACCAATACCAATACCAAAAAGTTGTACAAAAGAACCTATTTTGACAATCTTATTGTATTCTCTTTGTGTATTTGTAATATCCATACAATTTTCATTTTAAAATTTTAAAATATTTTTACCTTTTTAATATTGAACTTATTAGATTCCTTTTTTAAATAACGAAAAATGGGTGTATTGGCATAAAGCTGGATGACTAAAAAAGGGCAGTTTAATAATTTTAAAAATTGTAATTAAATTAATCAAGTTATAGACAAAATAATTAAAATATATCTTAAAGGACTTTTACCGAGCTTATGATCAATTGTGTTGTGTGTACAATGATTCAAAAACTGGATCCTCAAGTTTTAAGCACACTCTGAGGATAATATCTACCTTTTTAGAGGATTTATTCAGAAAAAAGGAAAGGTTTACTAAGCTTTACTTTTTAAATAATAAAAAATTACTGAAATGCAGATACGATGAAAGACATTTAAGAAAAAAAAAAAATCATGTCAGTATTTTAGTTGTATATGTTTTGGTCTTATATGTTTATAGTTTTTTTCCATATACTTGAAAAATTAAATAAGTTTTTGAATCCGAGTCAACGGATCATTTTCTTGCCATCAAACTGTTTTCCGTGATCCCAAGGATTTAAGAGCCACGATCTAATGCAAAGCTTTGAATGGCAGGCAAGTGCGCTACCAACTGTACTACCGAGGCCGTCTAGATAAGGTTTTAAGTTGTCGGATCAAACATTATTTCAATGCATGTCAGTCTTATTAAATTTTGAAATCAGTTATATGAACATTGTTTACTCTATGATTGCTAGTATAATAGTATAGTATAGTATAGTATAGTATAGTATAGTATAGTATAGTATAGTATAGTATAGTATAGTATAGTATAGTATAGTAAAGTATAGTATAGTATAGTATAGTATAGTATAGTATAGTATAGTATAGTATAGTATAGTATAGTATAGTATAGTATAGTATAGTATAGTATAGTATAGTATAGTATAGTATAGTATAGTATAGTATAGTATAGTATAGTATAGTATAGTATAGTATAGTATAGTATAGTATAGTATAGTATAGTATAGTATAGTATAGTATAGTATAGTATAGTATAGTATAGTATAGTATAGTATAGTATAGTATAGTATAGTATAGTATAGTATAGTATAGTATAGTATAGTATAGTATAGTATAGTATAGTATAGTATAGTATAGTATAGTATAGTATAGTATAGTATAGTATAGTATAGTATAGTATAGTATAGTATAGTATAGTATAGTATAGTATAGTATAGTATAGTATAGTATAGTATAGTATAGTATAGTATAGTATAGTATAGTATAGTATAGTATAGTATAGTATAGTATAGTATAGTATAGTATAGTATAGTATAGTATAGTATAGTATAGTATAGTATAGTATAGTATAGTATAGTATAGTATAGTATAGTATAGTATAGTATAGTATAGTATAGTATAGTATAGTATAGTATAGTATAGTATAGTATAGTATAGTATAGTATAGTATAGTATAGTATAGTATAGTATAGTATAGTATAGTATAGTATAGTATAGTATAGTATAGTATAGTATAGTATAGTATAGTATAGTATAGTATAGTATAGTATAGTATAGTATAGTATAGTATAGTATAGTATAGTATAGTATAGTATAGTATCCGCAAGGGTATCCTCAGAATAGGATAACGGGAGTAACGACCCCGCGGACCCTAGTTGTGGCAGGTATGGAGGGCGTACTAAAGTGGTGCATGTGCCCAAAGAAGTCCTGTGACAGGGCGAGTGGATACCGCCCTTAACTAGGTATCCAACCACAAGGGTACCTTCGAGAGAAGTGTAATTAGGAAAGTGACGTCTCTGTGGTTTCCCTAGTCAAATACCCGCCGAAAGGCATTAGGACCAAGCCCAGTACGGTTCTAATTATGGCATTGCTGGATACTGTTTTGGATTTGAAGCACCCTGGGCTGACAACTGTGGCAGTCTACGACCTCAGTAAGTGGAAGTGAAATTCCAACGAAATGGCTTATAGGTTAATGTCACAGTTGCCCTCCGTCTCGTTAAAACGTAGCGAGTCTCGGAGTACGTTCAATGTTTGTCACCATTGAGTTGGTGGTGTAGGTTCAGATGGATATTTCCTGATTAGTACGGATTCGGCACTGGCATAATACCCCATAAGGATCTTATGTCAACCCTCGCATGGCCTCCCTGCTTGCATAGATAACCATGGGATCAAAACGTAACTACACTTCAAACGGCGATAGCGGCTTCGAGTTGAGACCCAATTGAAATGGAGAGTTACAACAACAAACAACAACAAGAAAAAACAAAACTAACCTACAACAAGGGAAACGGAGATGAAGACTTGTACACGAGGAACGGTGATGAAAATGTCTTAAAAAATCCCTTTGTGAAAAGCTCGGTGATAGTAAGATCACCGCAAGCAAAGGGGTCAGAAAAACCACCTGGTAAAAATGTGTGTACCATAAGAGATTACACGAGCACACCTGTGAATACTCGTAAAGCAGATAGCTTAGAAGGCGAAAAAAGACATCAAAGTCAGTTTAGAATTTCAGAAGAAAAAGCGTTTATTGAGTTAGGCAATAAACTTAGCGCAGCAAATGGCATTGTCTCCGGCGCAAAGAATATACACAAGACGTTACGCGATAATCTTAACTGTGCTTTCGCACTGTACCAGCAACTAAAAGAGTACAGGGAAGCGATAAGTAGTAACCCAGTTTTGTCATGCGACGAGCGTAAGCAAGTGCTATCTAAAGCCACTCAAGTTGACCCTATTTCTCCTGCCCAAGAGAGGAAACGAAAAGTGCCGAAAACACCTGCAACAGTCAAAGCACTGCAGACCCAGGCTGAAATAAATATTCCAGAGACTCCGGCTGTGGCAAATGATTGGGAGCTAGTGAGCCACCGAAAAGCAAGGAAGAAAAAAGATAATCAAAGTAACAAACGCCGTGAAATGCGAATCCAAGGAGAGGCAATAACAATTAAATCCAACACGTCTGAGTCATACGCAGATGTTATAAAAAAGATGAAGCAACAAGTAAATCCCACTGATATCGGTGTGGAGATAAGGGGTATCAGAAGGACAAAAGCTGGAGACTTACTCGTTCAACTAAAAAAAGGCGAAGGCCAAGCCGAAAAGCTCAGAAACGCTATAGGTAACACGCTTGGTGAAGATGTCATGATTAGAGCGGTTACCAAAAATCATATTCTTGATATCAGAGACATGGATGAGTCAACAGATAAAGATGAACTTGTTAATGCTCTTATGAAGGCAACAAAAGTAGAAGAACCCACAACGTTCAAAATATTAAATTTTAGAACATCGTTTGGAGGAACCAAACAAGCGCTCGTTCAACTACCTGAGCACTTAGCAGCTCCACTACTCCGTACGAGGCAAGTCAGAGTAGGATGGGTTATGTGTAGGCTGAGGAGTAAGATTAGAGTTCAGAAATGCTTCAGGTGCCTAGAACAGGGTCATATTTCGAGCCAGTGTAAAGGGACAGATAGAAGCAATCTATGCAGAAAATGCTGCAATCCGGGACACAAAGCTAAAGAATGCAAAGCGGAAACGAGATGCATACTATGCCATGAAAGTGGCTCAATAAATTCTCAGCATTATATTGGTAGTACAGCGTGTGCAATCAACATAAGAAATAAAGCAAGAAAATGATCACGAAATTTCTACAGATCAATCTAGGACGGGGTAGAGAAGCGCAAGACCTGATGATACAGAAGGCGACAGAGATTAATGCAGACATACTTTTAATAAGCGAACCGTACAGAAACCCACCATCTCAAGTTTGGTACGAAGACAAAAACATTGCGCAGCCATCATGGTAAGAAACAGAAGATTAATAATAAGCGAAGTTGATGAAAGCAACGCTGGCTTCGTATATGTCACAGTGGGCAAAATTAGGGTATATAGTTGCTACTTTTCACCAAATATAGACTTTAATTTGTTTGCAGAAGCCCTTAACATACTTGATGTTTCTATCAGGTCCTCAAAATATAAAGTGATCATTGGAGGAGACTTCAATAGTAAATCTACAGAATGGAACTCCAAAAAAATGGATAAAAAGGGTACTACAGTGTGTGAAATGGTTGCTAGTCTTGGTCTTACGATATTTAATATCGGAGACAAACTTACCTTTCGGAGAGGTACAGGTGGTAGTATTATCGACATCACCTTTGGAACGACAAACCTCTACAATGAAAACATGAATTGGATAGTGCTGGAAGATCTCACCTTAAGTGACCACCAGTATATCTCATTTAATATAGATGAACGTCCAAATATGAGTGTAGAAGATGCAAATTTCCCAAGATGGAACGTCAGAAAACTTGATGACAAAAAATTGTCCGATTATATTACTCGGGCTAAGGATAGAAATATGGATAACCAATCCGAAAATATAAATGTAGAAAATGCCGCAGAGTCGCTGACGAAGATACTCACAAAAGCGTGTAATGTCGCAATGCCAAGAGCTCAAAAATACAATAACAAGCGCCCAGTATACTGGTGGAATGCTAAAATACGTGAGTTGAGGGCGAAATGCCTTGCAGCACGTCGAGCGTCAACACGAAACTATGATAACCAGCTCTTAACGGTTGAGTATAAAACGGCACGTAAAAACTTAAGAACAGCCATAAAAGAGAGTAAGAAAAGATGCTGGACAGAGCTATGTAACGAAATAGATTCCGACCCATGGGGCAAACCGTACAAAATTGTGATGAAAAAGCTTGGTAGCATTAAACCTATACCCGGCATTAAAGAACCAGTGTGGGCAACAACAATAGTAGAAACACTATTTCCATTCGATGAAGATGGGCTAAAAAGAGAACCAAATTATCAAGTCGAAGGTTTCATCCCTCTGAACGTAGGTGACATTACACATGCATGTAGTAAACTAAAAATAGGTAAGAGCCCAGGACCAGATGGTATACCAAATGAGGTCATAAAAGTAGTATGTGAGATATGGCCAGATCTTTTACTTGAAGTCTTCAATTCATGTCTAATAAACGGAATCTTTCCAGCTAAATGGAAAATACAAAAGTTAGTTTTGTTACGAAAGGGAAATAAACCATTAAATGAGCCTAGTTCCTATAGACCACTCTGTATGTTGGATTCACTAGGAAAATTATTAGAGTACGTAATGCTAAAACGTTTGGAAGAGCGCATAGATGACCTTGGCGGACTATCCCCTATGCAACATGGCTTCCGCAAAGGGAAGAGTACAGTTGATGCCATTAGCGCAGTATGCAATAAAGCTATACAGGCCAAAACAACAGGAGAATACTGCTCAATAATAACACTAGATGTTAAAAATGCTTTTAACACAGTAAAGTGGAAAGTAGTACTACAAGCTTTCAGAAACCGACGTTTAGATAACTATCTCTTTAACATAGTATCAGACTATCTGGATAACAGAATTTTAATCTATGAGACGGAAAATGGTATAAAAGAGCACCAAATAATAGCAAGTGTACCTCAGGGCTCAGTATTAGGACCATTCCTGTGGAATGTAATGTACGATGGTCTACTGAATTTGGAATTACAAGAAGGTGCAAAACTAATAGGTTACGCTGATGATATTGCTCTGGTAGTAAACCAGCGAACTGCCGAATTAATCGAGATAGTGGTAAACGATAGCTTATGTCGTTGTAACAGATGGCTGCGAAGAAACGGTTTGAAACTTGCAGTTCCAAAAACGGAAGCAATTCTAGTGACAGATCGTAGGGTCTTCAAAATACCGAAAATACGTCTACAAGATAGAGAGATACCCTTTAAACGAAGCTTATGCTATTTGGGTGTGCAATTAGATGACAAACTTAGCTTTGGACAGCACGTAGTAAATATTCGTGACAAAGCTTTGCGAACGGCAGCATCATTGGCCAGAATAATGCCAAACTGTGGTGGCCCAAGGCCGCAGATGAGAAAATTAATAAACAGCGTAGTACACTCCCAGCTTCTTTATGCTGCTCCAACCTTTGTCAGGGCACTGAATCTGAAGAATAATATGAGGGAACTACAGAAAGCACAGAGAGTTAGTGCTCTCCGTATTATATCAGCGTACCGTACAGTGTCCACAAGTGCGGCTTTAGTGCTTGCAGGTCTGCCACCAATAGACTTATTAATACTGGAAAGAGAAGAAATATATACCCAAACTAAACTTATAAGTAGGGCGAACACTAATACACAAGAGCGAAAGAAAAAAATTTCAGAAATAAAAATTAATGCCAGGGACAATGTAGTGACTAAATGGCAAGAACGTTGGAATCAATACATGAACGGGACCTGGACATATAGCCTTATCCCCAATATAAAAGTCTGGCTGGAAAGACGACATGGAAACATGGGATATTTTCTGACTCAGGCTATGACAAACCATGGTAGTTTTAACAAATACCTGCATAGATTTAAACTTAAAGAAATAAGCAGCTGTGATTCATGCGCAGCGCTAGAAGAAGATGCAAAGCACATACTTTTCGAATGTGAAAAGTGGTTGGAGGAGAGACGAGCTTTAAATGATATGCTAGGTGTTACATTAACTGAAGAGAATCTGTTGAACGAAATGCTAAAATCTGAACATGCATGGACTTTGTGTGAAAGACACATAAATAAAATATTAAAGGAGAGAAACTTCAGTAGTTCCGAACCTCCTTGCTTAAGGAGGACGTAGGAATCTTACGAAATCAAACCCCCGTCCTGATGAAATGCTAACGCGGTTCCGGGGTGGAGCTGGTGGAGTATCGTGGGGCCACTAGATGATAGCGCGCTATCACTACGTCCAACAAAAAAAAAAAAAAAGTATAGTATAGTATAGTATAGTATAGTATAGTATAGTATAGTATAGTATAGTATAGTATAGTATAGTATAGTATAGTATAGTATAGTATAGTATAGTATAGTATAGTATAGTATAGTATAGTATAGTATAGTATAGTATAGTATAGTATAGTATAGTATAGTATAGTACGCAGTGGTGGCCGTAGCCTAGTGGGTAGAGTGCGTGGTTCCTAAGCTAAAGAACTGCTGTAGCCCGGGTTCAATTCCAGCTCAGACGGAGTGTTTTTCAATTGAAATAATTTTTCTGTTCGGTCGTCACCTCTCTGCAGACAATGGCAAACCTCAGGGAGTAAAAACTGCCATGTAAAGCTTCTTGAGAACATAAGCCGTTCGGAGTCGGCATTTAACTCGTAGGTCCAGCTCTCGATCATTGGTGTTCAAACATTTAAAAACACGCACAACACAATTGATCAGTAGAAGCTCGTTCAAAGTCCTTTCTAGGGCTGAAATGGCCAATTTATTTTTATTTAAATCTGGCCTAAAGCGTTTAAAAGAATGCATTTTCCTTAGTACAGACCACATCAGTACCATGGAAGGGATCTTAAAAAGGCACTGCCTGATTTGCAGACATTAACTCTTGGTATCACAACGGGTCTCATTGGCGTAAATGTGTTTCAATTGAGGCAGCTAAATTTACCTCACCCAACTTAATATAAAATGAGAACGTTTTAAACTAATTAAAAGATTTTTTTATTTTTTAAAAGTATTACTTTGTATACATCTTATCAAAATATATTTTTTTCATACTTCTAATATTTTAGTTTCCTCACACCATCTGCGAAGATGTGGTATATTATGAATACTAACTGAACTATGCTGAACTAGAAAGAAATCATATTCTTTATTTTGAGGCTTTTATTCGAAAATTATTTATTTGATGAAATCGAACCAGCAACACAACGTTTTTTACGTAGTAAAGAGTTAATTGGAGAAAGGTAAAATTTTCTTTGAACACCAACGCACCTGTCACCTCTAGATTTAAGTAAATCTTTCTCAAAACTGTTTTTATTTAGTGCTTTTGACTAGATTTTTCGACGAATCAACTTAGGTAAATATACTTTTAATTGGAACTTTAAGCCTCCGACGCACAAAAGAATTTTGTACGAAGTATGGGTATTATTAGACACATTGCATCGTTTGTGATGCAAACTCGAATACTTTAACGTGTGTTCACGGCGATTCGAAATAATTTTTATCGCCAATTTTCACTTTATTTTATTAATTATGATTAATTCTTTTGTTTTCCTTCACAAATACACGTTTTACATCAAAAATTTGAATTTTTTTCTCAATCAACAAACGGCAAATAATTCCCCAAAACACCATTTTTAACATCAAACTGCTGATACCAAAAAGAAGGTTATTTCTCGTACTACGAAACCAAGAAAATTTTAGAGAAAGTAATTTTTTGCGAGTTTTTGGCGGAAATAAAAGTGTGTTCAAGAATACCCCTACTTCCCCTATTATAATAAGATTCATAGTTTTTCTTTTAAAAAATTTATTTAACCGAAAATCTTTGGTGTTTTCATTATTCAGCACAGCACATTTTAATAACTCCGAAATTTGCTACACAACTTGACCACACCCACTGAAGCCACATGTTTTACTCGCGGTTTCTTTACACCCTGCAACAATCAAGCAAACCCGTATTTTAAGTTGTTTTTTATTGGTGCTACTTCATTGCCTTCTTTTCACATATTACTGCATTTTTCAAAAGTTGCTTTCATCATTTCATGCCCGAGGTGTTTGCATTGCATTCCCTTGGCTGAGTCCGTCGCAAATTGTATAGCTTGCAGCAAACGTCTTGTTGGCATTATTTATGGCCAACATTCTTTGACAGGCTAACATTGAGCTGGCTGCTAGTACATGTTAAGCTATGGTTTAGCTTTTCGTATAATGTTGGAGGATTGCATTTTTTGACGATTATTTATATTTTATTTTTTTCATTTCGTGCAAATAACAAGTTTTGTATAAATTTCAATTTTTTCACATAAAAAAAGCTTATTTCTGAGTTATGAGAAATGTTTTATGCATATCAATTGGGATTTTATATAAAATCGAATATCTGAAATTAAATTTCTTTAGTTCATCGTCAAGTAAACAAAACAATGAATGTCCTTTTAAGAAGACAGCAACAACAACGACAACAACAACAACGTCAAGTACAACAACAATGAGATCTACATTCAATCTAATTTGAATTCTTCACGTTGCTGCACAAACAACATGTTTTCAGTAAAAGTAGTAGATTTGCATTCAGATAAAATAAAATGCAGTGAATGCAGATTAAAACTCAAACGCAGACAAACATAGGCTAAAACACAAGCATACGAACTTATTTTTACACCAATGCGAAAATAGTACTCTGGGTTTTTAGTATATAAAATAAATAAGGATATATTGAGATTTTCCATTTGGCTTCAGTTATATTATAAGCTTTATATTGTAAGAATACATTTGTTACATTTACATATGATCCTTATACCTAATTACGCAAAAAAAAAAAACATTCTGTATGAGCTGGGGTTTGAACAACGTACTCTTCCAGTAGGCTATGGACACCTTGCGATCATACATTTCCTTATATTCGGTAATTGCTTGAAAAAACCAGGCTGAATGATTTCCGCTGTTAATTTTTCAATCTCTTATAATTTGTACATTCTACGAATAATACGTATCGTCAACCTATGAATGAGTTTTTATACTAAAATTATTTTAAATTCGAAAATAGTACGAAACAATTAGTAAATACTATCTACGAATGAAATGGAATAAATTACTGTATATATTTACTATTATTCGATTATTCGTCAATTATTCGTAAAATGCACTCATATTTATTGATTTATTTTTGTTTCCCAATATCATTAGTATATAATAAAATGAATAAATTCGTAGATACTATCGGTGGTATAATTAGCACTTCACGAATAAATTCGAAAAGATATCACGACACAAATACCTCGTATATTTTACGAATATTCGTAGAATACACAAATATTTTTGCAAAGACTGTCATTCGTGACCATTTTACTAATAAGTTTTTTGAGTGAAAGCGTTGCGTTACATAAGTTAAGGTTAAGTATTAAGGTCAAGGTTAAGTTCAAGATACAAAAATGGCAAAAAAATCACAATATCTGACGTTACAAAAAAAAAATAAGAAAAGTGTATGAGGTACACCAAAGTTTCTTTTTTGCGCAAGCAATCTTAAATTTTTGATTCGTATAAAATATGATAACAAAGTATTTTTTTAAAAAAAATTGATAGGGTTCTTAATACTGAAAAAAATAACTTTAGTAAATTTTCAAATTTAAAAATTTTATACATATGTATAAAATATATCGAAGAAGTATTTTTTACCATGGGATTTTAATACTTAAAAAAAATTAACTAAGTATAATAAAGAGTCCACAATTTTTTAAAAAATAGTTTCTCTTAAACAAATAAGAGAGTTCGACGAAATTTTCCATTTTACTCTTAACTTTTTTAGCTTAGCTGTAAAGTTGCACAACTATTTCATATTTACTGCTATTTAAAAATATATGTATTACGACGAACTATAAACACACACATACACTCACACTCACAAAATGGCATTTGCCTTAACATTTTCCAAAATATTTCGTTGTGGTTATTTGAGTTGTAATGTTGTTGTTTTTGTGGTACTTTTTTTACTCTTGTTTTATTTTACTGGCATGTGAAAATATCCCTTTAAGGATAATGTTTTCTGTGCACAATGCTAGAAATATGAAAATTCAAAAATCAGATTTTCAATTTTGGCATACAAAATGGTGTTAGTTCTTAGAGCCTGTGTTTATGTGTGTGTGTGTTTGAGTCACATACTTTGCTGCAGTTGTTTGATTTCATATATAATATCTTCATGTTTGCAGAAATGTAGTCATATATGTATGTATGTATGTTTGACTGTAATTGTTTGTGTGCCGTTCACGACTTGATTACGTTTTTGTCGTTGCATACATAAAGTTTGGAAGTGAAAAATGAAGAACATTTTCAAGCTTGGAAAATTTTATGAGAAAATAAAGCGCAGGGTGTTGAGCATAAATAATGCATTTTGTTGAGTATTTTTTTGTCTTGCTTTTTTCTTATGTCTCTGCATGTCCGACGTTCTAACCAATATGTTCCAGTAAGCTGCTGTTGCTGCTGTTTTAAATTAGAAGCATGAGTTGCTGAGGTATGCATATGCACCATTGTTAAGTGGTGTAATAACAATGTCATGTCCTTGGCAAGCCTTAGGCGAAAATTCAGAAATTAAAATGTCCTAATAAAATAGGGGTATGCGAATAGTTGCAATTCTCTTAAATTTTTATGATTATTATTTGAGCACTGGTGAATTTTTTAGAGATGATTACGTTTTTTTTAAAAAGTGTGTCACTCTTACGATATTTTTTTAAAAATTATTTTATTTAAGTGAGATGTCGACTGATCAGTAAATTCAAATGATTTTATGCGAAAATTTTTGACTGAAGTAATTGATTTGAGAATAAGACACAGACATGAGTTAAATGAAATAAGATGGTTGTTTGGAAAATATTTTCTGATATTTTATAAAGACAACATAAAAATATGGCAATATAATGCTTCTTACAAAAGTTTTGCTTCTATAGACAATTTTTGAATAATTGGGATAATAATAAGGTGGGTTCTCAACAATAGGGAAGGTGTCAAAGTAGAAATAATGATATGACACTTTGGAAATACTGATTTTATACACTGTATCACTCAACTTTTTTTTTTTATATTCATGACACAAAATTGTGGAAGAAATAAATGTAGTAGAAAAAAATTTCTCTCAGATTTGTGATCAACACTTTCAAATTATATTCAAACTTAAATAAAAATATCTGGTTTTTTTTTATTTTCAGTCTACTCTTTACTTGAATATTGCCACTGAATTTTGTAAGAACTATATTTCAATCAGATTCGTAAAAAGCGCTTTAAACACTTTTTCCAATACGGTCAAAAGTTGTCTTTTAACACTTTTGTGTTTGAATATTTCCCAAAACTATTGAGATATTGAATAATTTTGGTAGATGAATGAACACTTAACAATTAATAATAGTAAAACTTATAAGCTAATATTAATATAAAAATAGTAAACAATTCTTCTCGAATGGGTCAAAATTAAATAACCCCACCATTATATTCAAAATTATGCATGCTTTGATAGTTTAATTACGTCACTTGGTATAGAGGATAGGCGTGGTGTTCAAATCTTGAATACAGAACACTTTTAAGATATGGAAGATTGTGTGTTATATATGCTGTTTATACACTCATTTTTGTGGAATTTATAAAATTTATGATACTTTCATGACGTCACTTTGTATGTGAATTTGACTGATTCCGAACTCAAAGTGAAGTGCATAATTTTAATTCATTTAGTTAATTTTTAGGGAATTTTTAGATTTTTAAGGGACTTAGAGACTTTTTTCATAGAAGGAAGTAAATGAACACCTTGAGTTTTTGGGCAATTGTTTTTTGATTTTCGAAGTGTAGGAAAATATTTTTTTTTGTCACTTAAAAGTTTAATGTAGAGTATCAATACGCCGTCAAACGCCACGTTGAAAAATAAAGGTATTAAAACGGTCTCCATCGCACAGCATGTTCAAGTTATCTGATACAAAAAAAAAAATCAGATAGCGCATTTTAAGATTTTGTTAACGACTTTTACCAGAGCGTTTAAGCAAAAATGGGTTCCTTTTGTATGCAATAATTTTTTTTATGCAATCGTTATCGGCCAAACCGCATTGAAAACGCATTGTTCGCTTACGTTCTTAGATGAACATTAAAAGGGGAAACGAAAACGACTCTATTTCTATATTCAGTTTGCCGCTCACATTGCGGTCTCTTCTGAGTGAGAAAACTGGTGGCTAATTCATTAGAAAAGTAAAATTTATACTAAAGTTTTTATAATAACATATGTTTATGGCATTCATCTTGTATCGAATCAACAGAGAAGGTACAGATGGGAAAAGGTCAAATCGACTGCTGGCGAACTCTTGCATTAAAACAAAGCCCTAAATTTACATTTTTTTAACTATGTTACAATTCGCAAAAATATGATTTAGTATTTTACTTTAAGTTTTAATAAAACATAAAAACTCATTCTATAAAACTTCTGTTACCTTCCATTATTGATTTAAATAAAGCGAAATGCTGAAACTCTTTAAATTGTATCATTAACGTCAAAAGTGTCACATAACTCATTTAACAGTAAAAAGGTTGTGAAAAATGTTCATTGGACATAGAACTAATGAAATTATTTATAGAATTGAATGGAAAATAAAGCATAAAATATGTGGCCTGAAAAGAACTACCATAGCTTAAAGGATATCGTTTTGAAATGGAATCATTAAAGGGTCCATAATGTGTTGATGTTGTTAACTTAAACATTGCCCAATGACTTTTATAGGCTATATACAAAAATAAAAATACCAACGATATGCTGCTGTGGTTTCTTCTTTATCAACGCCAACGTCATAGCAATTCTTACATTTCGAATTTAATTGGCATCCTGACATGCTGGCATTCTGGTAAGTGAAAAACTCGCACACATATACACACACACACACACACACACACACGCAGACTAAGGGATTTTCACTGCAGCACATCAATGTTTATTCAATTAAAAACCGCAACACATTCGCATTTCAGTTGCATTTCGAAACCAATTTCAAGCCAATCATCATCAAGCCTTATGATGAGCATTAAATATTGTCAGGGCGAGTATGAGCAATGATGAGCTCGTTGCTGCTGTTATTGTAGTTGTGGTTATTGGTATGGTTGTTGATGAGCTGCCGTTTAAATCTAAAGAATTAAGTGAATAAAATCATTTTTATTGACTGGTCAACGCCATAGAGATGAGCGCAGTGGTTATCAGCAACCTTGTCATTAAGGCAACTCATCGGGGAATGCAATGATCCTGGTAGATAGTATGTACAACTATCATCAGTGTGCCTGCTGCTGTACAGTGGGTTAAATCAAAACGTATGCCGCAGACGGTGGTCCTTTGAAACTGTTGGCCACACACATTGATTTGTGCGTTAATTTCGTGTGTGGTCACAATAATTAATTTTTTGTTAAAAAAATTAAATACTTGGTACACGTTAAGAACGGAACTCAATTCCATTGGGATCCACGAGAACTGACTACATTGCAGACATTCCTGATATGGCAATAAGTGGCTTGCAGTTTGGCACGCATGCTATGTTGGCTTTGAAGCACCTCTTAACAATTATTTTTTTCAGAATGTTCAGAAATGTTTGTTTTATTGCGAATTTGATGCATTCTCTCAATTAAATTCAGAAGAATTATAATATAATGGAAAATATAATAAATAAAAAGAACGCTGAAATGATTGCAGCTATACCTTGAAAAGCTCAAATTAAAAATTGTTACTCAACTTCTATGATAGAGTCTAACAAAACGGTAATCCAAAACAGTATAGCCACTTGTATTTTCTAGATTCCGTAACATTGAAACATATTCTCAAAAAGCTGAATAGGAGATTAGTAAAGACAAGAAGGAAACCCAGATAATATACTGCATTAGATACTGCTAGCTAGTAAAAATATATAACTACTGTGCCCTCACTCCATCAGTTAAAAACGGTAATCGGCATTGAAAGATATTCTCCAAAAACTGAAGGTGACATTAGTAAAGACAGAAATGAAACCCAGATAATATACTGCAAAATATACTGCCAGCTAGTACAAATACATAACTACTGTGCCCTCACTCCATCAGTTAAGTGAGAATGCAACTTATTGAAGGATAATATCACCTTTAGAAGAAACACTACAAAGAGGCAGGGAGATATGTTTGTAAAAGGAAATTTGAAATAAACTTTCAACAACAATATAATTCCGAAGAAAACAGATTGTTTTATTCGGTATTTATTACTGCACGTGTTGCAGTGCTGCGCGTTTAGCCCATCCTTTGTTTGTGTGTTTCAAGGGACATATTCAAACACTTACTCGTTGTTGTATTTACAACAAAATTTGCAACAATCATCTTAACAACTAGTCTAAAATCTCAAATGTAGCCAGCATCACTCTGGCAACCACCCACTCTTTTACTACCTTTGATAGTTTTGCTTGTTGTTGCTATAGATTTTAAGTCGCTTGTGGTTTTCTGCTACTGCTTTTTTTAGCATGTTGGTTTCCGACAGAATTTTTATGGCCAACAAACACAACTACACTTTATTCCTACTCATACACATTCACACACACAAACACACACAAACTATGACACTCAACGGTCTGCTGCATGCTTCATCTTCAACCTCAACTTAAGTGACCTATAAATAAGCAAAACAACAACAGCAATAATATTTTAGTTAAAAGCAACTTTACGAGTTTTTTACCTAAACAAAGCTTGCTTGAAGCAGCAATTGCAAGAATGAGAGCGAGAATAAAAGCAACAAAGTGTAGCTGAAAGGTAGAGTTGTGCAGTTGGCCAGAGTTGCATTTTAAAAAACGTATACGTTTTTTGGTTCCTCCTTGAAATTAATATTGTAGAACACAAGCAAGATTTACGAAAAAGACTTCGCTTTCTGACATTTGAGAGCAGTTCATCAGCCACGTGAAAGCTGGCATGGATAGGTACACAAATGAGGAAACAGTCTGAAAGCTGAATTATCAAAGAACATTTTTAATAATTTTTTTGTTAAGAAAATTCAATACAATAAATTTCCCCAGATTAACCCTAAAATTCTATACATCACTTCAGAGTCCATTCAATACGATTGATAAAAAAGTATTAAGATATAAGTTTCACAGGTCTTGGGAAATTGCAATCAAAGATTCGAGTTTAATTACTAATTTTTAAAAATTAAAAAGAATTAATTAAATTTTTTTATAATTAAAAATAATAAATTGACCGTAAATTTTATTATAGCTTGGAGCTATTGTTATTTTAATAAAAAACTATAAGTTAATGTTTAGCTTATGTAGAACTTTTAATTACCAAACAAAATACAACGATTGTCTTTAATAAAATAAAACCTGTTTATGTGATATACCCAATATTTTGTAAGGCAAATGATAAATAATTATGCAATTTATTTAAATTAAAAATTCTTTGGATTAAATAAAGAGTCCAATAAAACTCCATAAAAACTTTGCAAATACAAGAATATTTTCAAATAAATATTATGGAAAAGATCTAACAAAAAGCAAGTAAGCTATTATACTAAAAACATTTGTAATTTACTTATAAAAATATTAAAATCAATATAAGAAAGATATCAGATCTTAAAATCAAGAAAACAATACGTCATCACTGTTATTTTATTGAAAACATTTTTGAACCTTTAATTTATTGGAATTGATTTAAATAATTGCATTATGTAATCTATAGATCTTTTAGTTATGTCATTGTAAACACCTTATTTGTAGTTTTCCATAAATCTGCTTTGTCGTGTCATTTTTGCTCATAGAATGTCCTTTTTGGAGTCAAAGAAAGTTCCTCTTCCCAAAGTTTAAAAGATTGTGAAACATTTCTATCCCGCTGAAAATATAATATTGTACGGAATACTTTAAAAACCAAAAGAAATATTAGAAAATAGAATGAGCTATTTAGAAGACACAGGTTAGGTAAGGTAAGGTTAGCTTAGTTAAGGTAGGGTTAGGTAAGGCTAGGCTAGGTTAGGTTAGGTTACGTTAGTGTGGCTGTCTCAAAAGAGATACACTTATGCCAATGAGACCCATTGTGATACCAAGGGTTAATTTTTCCTATCTATATTTAAACCAATTTGAGCTGTTTACTAAGCCTAGAATTCGGTACACCGAAGATGCCGAGAGTGCGTCAAGGTAATCGAAGAACCAGTTGCCTAAGTGGAGGAAGCGTTTTTCAGCCAGCGCTGGGCAAGTGCAGAGGAAACGTACTGTAGATTCTTCCTCCGCACGTCTCTACAGCATCAGCAAAAGAAGACACGAAAAGTTAATGATGGCATATTTTAATTACAATATGGTTTTTTTAATAATTCTAAAAAAAAATATTATTTTTTAGAATTATATTTGAGCTTAGTGCCAATATAATTTTCAAAAAAACCTTCTTCACGCCTTCTATGGTTTATACCAGCAAACTGTTGGAGCCTAGATTGATTCGTGATAAAGAAGTAAACAAAGAGCACAACAAACAAGTCTTTGCAGAATCAATGCAGTCGCTTATTTGAACCTTTGCTTTTACAAAGTAGTAGAAAAACATTGCTTTGAATGCGACATACAGCACATAATTCTGTTTTAATTTAACAGAAGGTGTTCGTATAGGCTTATCAAAGTGGATGGTACTGCAGAAGCCACAGAAGACTACTGATAAGTTGATGTAGCTATCAACGAAACAGCTGTCTAGTCTGCTTGGTGGTTTGTTCTGCAAATAACTTATTGTTGTTGCAACCTATTGCTTCATGAACTTAATTGGCATTAAGCTCAAATATAATTCTAAAAAATAATCTTTTTTTAGAATTATTAAAAAAACCAAAAGAAGACACAGAAGAAAATTAGAAATTGTATTTCATCATTATTTTCAAAAATATAAAAAAAGAAACTATTAGGTTTTTGTAAACACACTAACGATAAAATATTTAATATATAATGTTACAAAAAATCAAACAGGCTTTGACGTAACCCGATACCAAAAAATTTTACAGTAAGGCAAAATTCATTATTTTTAATGTTACAGAACAAAAACAATTAAGCATATTTTACTACCTTATTTCCGTCCAGGAATTCATGTGCTCCCTACGCCATTTTGTCAATTTTTAGTTAATGTTACGGTAAATGGTGCAAAAGTCACACAATTTTTTTATTTTTAAGGAGATATAGAGCGATACTATAAGAGAGAAAAACACGGATTGCAGATTCGAAAAATTTGGTATTAAAAACCATGAACTTCAAATTGATAAAATTGTGTATGAAGCACATGAATCCCTGGATGATGATATGAATAGCAAGATATGCAATTTTGGGGAAAAATTCAAACATATCAAAAATGCATTAAAAAATTGCAACAAAGAGATTTCTTCAATTTTGCCACATTTTAAAGCTATACATCTTTGTCGTGTTTGCAGCAATTTAAATTTTTGAATAAAAATTGGGTAACGATAAAGCTTGTTGGTTTTTTTGAAGCTTAAAACATCGAAATAATGGTTAATACTCGTATTTAGCACTCATGAAAAAAAGGTTTAAAAGGTCTTTGCCCTTAATGTAAGACCTTAAATGTTAAGACATAATGAGAGTACGATATTGGCAATTCAGGAGCTTAAATGTTTAACAAAAGCCTAAACAAAAATATTGAATGACAAAACTTTCAAAAAAGGTTAATTTTGTATAGAACATTTATTATACAAAATAGAGAGAAAACGCTCAAAGGTGTTTCAATTATTTACTTTATCA
This sequence comes from Dichetophora obliterata, assembly GCA_963920525.1. NCBI lineage: Eukaryota > Metazoa > Arthropoda > Insecta > Diptera > Sciomyzidae > Dichetophora > Dichetophora obliterata. The sequence continues at coordinate 257,932,436 of OY986436.1, forward strand.
TAAGAAGTTATTTTGAAGACGGATACAAAACAACCCAACACAAAGAAGATACGCTCTGCAATGCGCATATAAATAGTATATTTTTTCTCACAACACTGATTTTGACACACGCATATCTAAGTATAATATTGCATAATATTCACAGATTTCTCAAAAATCATTCATCATCCGTAAACAAATGCAGAAAACTATTTCCTAAAAAAGGGCAGATTAAGAGCGAAAGTTTTGACGTTGGAGAATATGGAAATTTTAGAAAAAGGTTCGAACTGTTGATTTCAGATAAAAATGGGGCAATAAAAACAAAGCAGTAATGTCCTTATTTTAACACCGCTGACTGTTTTGAGACATTTCGACTGTACTTTGAAAATAATGTTTTGCTTCTATAACAGTTTGAGCCAATTTTTCATATATTATTCAAATTCTTACCGAAACTTTTTGATACTAACAGAGTCAATCCTCAGTGGCTTCTGAGAGCTGTTGCCGAAACGATTCTCACATTTTTTTAATTTTTCGCAGAGTTCATAATTCAGAAAAAACGCTTATATGTGTCAATATTCCCTTTTTTTTGTTTGTTCGGGATACTCTCATATCAAATAGATATTTATGAATATTTCTAATGCCAAGATTTGGCTTTGATATGATCGGTCCTTTTTCTCACCAATTTTAAAGGATCGTCAAGAGTACGGAATGAAAAAGAGTTAATTGAGATACCTGATCACTTTTTAATTTTGTTGAAATGGAAAATGTTGCATTTCATAAAATATTATTTTGTTGCTTTATTCTTCATTAGAATATATGTTTTATAGAAAAAAAGTTTTAATTTCATTATGTTTTCTAGAACAACACAAGAAATAGCAACAGAAGCCCCAATAGAATAATAGGTACAAAGTGTTTTAATCTTCTGGCTATTATTTTGAAACAACAACATTAACCACAATATATACATGTAGAAGCCATGTAAGGATATGTGCTACTTACACACTGCATTGTGGTTGCACATCCTTACAAAGGATCGCCTCACAGCATAAACGCTTTTGAATACGAATCAAACAACCGATGCGAACGATGAAAACCATTCAAGGCGGGATGAGTAGCAACAGCAGCAAAACAATTGAAACAAATTCGCAAATATTTCCTTTAGTGGCAACTAGCAAGGGTTGCCAATGCCAGCTAGAAAGGACAACGCTGGAACCTCAAAGAGCAGAGAAACTCTACAAAATACAGGAAACAATAACACAAAAAGGATTAGAGAATTTGATGCTGCTGAAGGTTTGTCGTTATAACAATAGCTAGTTTGTGAAAAGTTTCTGAGGCAACGATTTGTTCAGGACAGGAAGGAAATAAGGACAGTGTCAAAACACAGGTACAAATGGAGCTTGCTGGATGTATAGCTGAGCTGAGCGGGCTTATCAGTTTTGCCAATCAAAACAAGGATCATGTTTGTGACGATTATCCTTGTTATTTTAGAATGTGCTTAAATGTGTTTTTTTTTGTTCGCTTTTTGTGTGTTTGACATAGCAGCAAAGATATGTTTTGCAGTAAAGTGGGAATTAATGTAAGAATGAATGAATGAATGAATGAATAAATGAAGTAAGGAGCTGCAAGCACAATGTGCTGAATTTACGAACAACAATGTGAGGGCAATGTGTGAGGGAAATATGTAATTTAATTACACATTTCTAAATGCTAAATGGTACGCGTAAAGACACCATTATTTAATTTGTTTTTTTAATTTTTTGCAAGTTGAAAAGAAAACATAATTCACAGCACAATAACAATTGTCAGCAAACGCTTTAAGGTGCTTAAATTATTTACTTTTTCATCAGAAGTGATTTTGAAGGCGGATACAAAACGACCCAACACAAAGAAGATAAGCTCTGCAATGCGTACAAAAAAAAGTTGTTTTTTTTACTCACAACACTGATGTTGACAGCTCTGGCAATCAATGAAAATATAATTTGAAAATTATTATGCAGCCTGTAAGGACTGGGACAAGCCCGGATAATATTGCTGCAATTCAAGGCAGGGTTACTTGCAAGCGAACTTACACAAACCCAAGCACAAAATAATTCAACAGATGCAAAGAGTTGTTTGAAAGGGTCCTTAATGTCCTTTTTAATTTAATAAAGCGAGCGCGCACATAATAATAAATGCCTTAAAGTAGCTGTTAAAAGTGCGTTAAGCATGCTGACGGTTAATGCGCTGATGCTGCCGCTGCCAACTACCACTCTACTGTGCAAAGCTTTGGCCGATGCTGACTCCTAACAATCCTGTACGTCCTGGCGCAGCAGCTGTTTTAAACAGTCATTTTGTATTAATTATGACTTTGTTGTTCTGGTTTGCATGCGATTCGTTGCTGTTAATAATCGCTGATGTTGTTGTTGCTTTTTTAAACTTGCCTGCCACCCTTAGAATTCATTCATTAACACTTTATGACCGGTAACTTAAAGCTTAAGAGGGCTTTAGTGTAAGTATTACTCTTTTTATTAAAACTATGCGTGAATTAAAAGCTATCTTAATCTTTTTGAGCCAGGCAGGAGAAAATCAAAACCTAAGTGGTTTGTTTTACTAAAAAATTTTTTTTCCTATGTATTAATAAAGTAGTATTCTACATTTTTACTGCGCTTTAAAATAGACAACAATTCCGATGTCTTTACCACCCCTGCAGACAAATGTGTTACTAGTTATTAAATTCCGTAGTAAATTTAATAGTCAAAATGTAATTTCAGGTATCTGACAGCATTTGAAATTTAATTTATAAAAAATTAAATTCTAATTACATATGCATTCAGATTCTACTGTATTGTTCTCGTGTGACTTAGCCCCATTACTTTCATTATGTGATCAAAATTTGCACTGATTATTTACATAATGAGGATTTCAACCTTTTTTTCTCTGAACAAAATTAAAACATTTTTATGAAAAGTTAATGATGGCATATTTTAATTACAATATTGTTTTTAATAATTCTAAAAAAATAATATTTTAAAAAATAATATTTTTTAGAATTATTTTTAATTATTTTATTTAAGAATTCGAAACGGCAACTGGAAAGAATAAGCAAATTGCTATAGTGTTGGTCAGCAAAGGTCCTAACTTTTGAGCTCGAGATGACTCAAGAAATACATACGGTGGCCGACAAAAGTCTGCATACAGCATTGTATTTTTAATTTCTGTACAAATAAAAACCTAACTGAAAAAAAGCTATAAATTTATATTTATTTTCTTTACATTATATACGAGAAACTAACTTAAATTTTGTTTCAACCGATCGTGCTCACACCGAAGCCAAAGTGAACTACCATGCGAAAATATAAAAAAAATGTAGAGGAACCTTTTAGTAAATTATGATATATATAAAACTTAGTGTAGCCAGAGTATAGACAATGTATTTTATAAAAATTTAATCAAATTACAATCTATTTTGATTCAAAATCACATCGGAATACTTTCTCAGAAGCACGTTTATTCATAAAATGTGCAAAAAATCTATTGTATAAAAATATAAATTCAATTTTAATATTAACATTTATCTATAGGTTTTATCTAAAAAGAGTGTCTTAAAATTTTTTGGCGTTTAACACAATTTTTTTTTATATTTAATATCGTTCTTTTTTGTGTCAAAATTAAATATGGAATCAATGCATACCTACATATATTGAAAGCGTAATTCCTCAAAAATATGTTAAAAATATTTGTGCCATAAAACAATTTTAATTGGATAAGAATTTGAACTGTTAATTGAAAAACTCAATTCCTCGGAATAAAAGTAAAAAATATTTCAATTCCATTACAGGAAATGTAGTTAGTAATTGAACACTTCAATCTTTCAGAAATGAAATATGAAAAAATCGTCTATTTCATTACAAGTACTCGTATTGCAATTAGAAGGTGAAATTTCATTTACTTTTTCATTGACTCAAAACTACTTTATTATTTATAAGAAAACTTTATTCGACTCGCTCTGTTAGTAGGTTAATAAAATATCTACAAATAAATGAATAATCAAAGGGACCATCTGATTTTTCGTCATAACTCCCAAACCAATCATCCTAAAAGAATAATTTATGCACCAAAACATTTCTAATACATATACCCACAAGACTTCATTCTTAGAAAAAAATTTTTTTTCAAGAATCTTATTTTTATACGTCATTTTTGGTGATTTCCTAGTTTTTATTTGTTTTTTTGCCATAACTCCCAAACCATACATACAAACCATCATAAACGAACGATTTATGCACCAAAATGTTCGATAAGCTTTTTTTTTAATTTAATGCCACATTTTGAGTTAGAGTGAAACGCTACCTGATCTAATACAGCCCAATTATTGCAAGGTGCTTGAAACACAACCTCCCGGTCAAAATTACATTAATCTACTAACAAAAAGGTGTTTAAAAATTCTATTCCTGAGGCATTGAGGCGTTCAATTACCAATTTTAGTTCTCGCAATTTTTTTCCAATGCCTTTCCGAGGAATTGAAATGTTCAATTACCATTTTCAATTCCTCTAATGAAATTTACGATTTTTTTCCAATTCCATTCCTAAGAAATGGATGTGTTCAATTACTAATTGGAATTGAGAGGTCTAATTACCAATTACAATTTCTTTTGGAATTGACGATTTGTTCCAATTCCATTCCTGAGGAATTGAGATGTCCAATTACCAATTACAATTCCTCTCATATAATTAAGAAGTTTTTTATTTACATTCCTGAGGAATTCAGATACTTACATTCCTGAGAATTCAATTACAAAGTCCTTATTCCAAGGAATTGAAATAAAGGCGAAACTAATTTCATTAAAACCCAGCTCTTGCTGAGATAGAAAAAATGAGGTTTGTAAAAAAATAAAAGCTGATTTTTTCCCCTCTATTATCATAAAAAATCAAACCTTTTTGTAGAGCTCGTTTAATAGAACTGAATATACTTAATCGAAGTAATTTTAAAATTTGGTTATTTAGACGTAAATATATGTTCTTAGAGATAAAAAGAACTTAGAAATGTAAATTAGCATAAAACTATTTCGAACTAAAAAAATAACTCGTATTCAGCTGGATAAGATAATTCAAATATTGAGAATTACGTAGAAATGTGAGTTTGCATCGCTTGGGTTTTTATTTAATATTAGAAATTTGGTTTTTCTAAAAAACATCAAAATTGTTCTATTGGATTTTGTACCTATTCGGTTGGATCTTTTCTCTCGTCAGAAACTTGGTCAGGTAGGATGGTCAAATTAAACTCATAAGAACTTTATTAGTGTATTCATAGATGGTTGAATTCATACTAGCAAAATACTAGTTTAAATAATACTAGTATTTTGCTGTTAAAAAAAGCAAGTCACGTTAATCGTACAAAAAAGGCTAGTAAAAATACTTGCTCAAATCATATCGAGAAGTGAGAGAGAGAGAGAGAGAGTGCTAGTATTTTTTGAACATACTTAAATTAACTGGTTTTTTTACTATATGCCTACACGACAGGGGCGTTAAATTTAATGTTATTTCCGATTGTATGTGATTCAGTCATGCGTTTGTTTACGTAAGATTTTCTAAAGAAACTTGTATTTTTTCAACTTCACTTGACTTTATATTAAAAATGTAAAAAGAAAAGATTGTGAAAAATACACTTTTTTTATCTGGTGTGTTTAGTGTTTCTTTTTTTTTCTTTATTCTTTTAAATATTCTGAATAGGCTTGAAGGCAGCTTTGATCTCTGTTGCTTTGGGTATTTAGCTGTGTTGCTAGCCATCTATACAGAAAAAAAATATTATGAAAAAAATTACACAGCTCTTTGTAATAATTCTAAATGTCACGTGAATGTCAAATATTTTAAGTTTCACTTTGAGTTTTTAAGCCAAAACCACAGAAAATGCTTGTTGAGCTAAAAATAAGTCAAACTCTACAAAAAAAAAAAAAAAAAAAAAAAAATTTGAACCGAAAACTAAAAGATTAACAACAAGTGCAACAACAAAAACAGTAAAACAATAAAATCATAGAGCACATTAGATCCATTTAAAATGAGTTCTTTGCATTCAAATGCAAACTAATTAATTTGTTCAAATATCCTTTTTGAATTAAAAAGTACAAAACTGCGCAACCTTAAAAAACCTAAAACTACCACAATGACAAGAACAACAACAAGAACAAGAATTTGAATTTGAAAATTTAATTACGTAAGGTGATATTAAACCAATAAAACCAAATGGTATGGCAACGCTGTCCCATATGCTGCCACTTAAGAAACTAAATATATTCAAGTCGAAATAAATTGGATTAGAAAACCGCACAAATCCAATTGTTTTCTGTGGTCGAAATAAATATGCACAGAGCTACCGACAGCCCGAGCATACGAACAAGCAACGGTAACACTAAATGTCCTTTCTGCGTGTCCTTGCTGTCTGTCTGTGTGTCTGCAGCTCCGTATCTAGCTACACAAAAAGCTGCCTTGGCCGAAACTAAGCTCTAAGAGGAAGAAATAAGTTAAAGTTACACAAATAAAATGGGACCAAGAAATTGAAGAAGCAGCAGCTAGGTAAGCAAAACACAAATACAAATACAAAAACAGATTTGCACATGCACGTTAGTGTGTGTGTGAAAGTCAGTTTGTCAATGCTTAAGTAGATGAACAGACATGTGTTCCGACTGTCTGTGTGTCCGTACGTTTAAATCAAATACTAATTGGATTTTTAGCTTAAATTGACAATGTGTGGGCAAGTGTGTGTGTGTGTGTTTGTGTGGGTTTGAAAGAGCAAATACGCCATATTGTGACATAATATGTATGAATGAACTAAAGCAACAAAGTGATAAATGCCCGATATGGTGACAAGACGCACACACAGGCACATTTAGGCCCAATACAAATACAAGCAAACGCTCAAGCACACAGATTTTGTCTGTTTCACTATCATCTGCCTGTCTGAGGACAAAAACCAGGTGCTCCGCTTTGCTTGGCCAATAAAAACTGACTGCACCTCAGTAACCTCAATCTCAATCTCACCCGAATTGCTTTCTAATTTAATTCTACTTAAATCTCGTTTTGGTCATCATTTTAGCTTAATTGTGCCGACATCAACTTGTCCCTAACAACAACAACAAAAATCACCAAGGGACCATAACAAGAGCAACAACTACAATATAGTCTTCATTGTATGCCATGCTGTGCTCTAAAATTTTCAATGAAATCACACAAAGAACACACACATACACATACACACTCAAACACAAACACCAAGAGAACCAAGCTTACCTCACAAAATGTCCTTTTTTTGTCATTAGCAAATGACATTCAGCTCAGCTCAATACAAGACGACATCACGCGCGCATTTACGCCACATTGAAATGTATAGATGTGTGTGAGTGCGAGTGTGTGTGTGCGTATGACTGCGAGTTTGAGTGTTTGTGGCAATTGTACCCGCAGTCATCACACAAACACTTTGAGTCCGTTCTACAAATAGATAAAAGTTGACGACGCAGGAGCAACACGTTAGACACGTTCGTTGTCCAACTTATTTTGGCCCAGTTACCAGTACGATTTCCGCCGCTTTCTGCCTGGTACCCTATACCAAAACGAAGCAACAGCAAGACCGGGAACTTCTGCAGAAAATAAGAAAAAACTGCTCTAAAAATGGTTTGAAAAATCTTTGTTGTGCTCCTCATCGTCTGCTGTTGGCAAAATGAAACTGCAAACAATTCTGTCGTGGATACAACGAACACGTTCCAGCTACAAAATCTGTTACTTTAATACAAATGCACGCACACGACTCCAAACTCGCTAATATACGTATACGCTTAGAAACACACACATGATAAGCAATGGTGCACAATTTTGCACGTTTGCAAGCTTTAGGCATAGAAATTAAAGTCGAAGCATGTTACTAGCATAGAATTGTAACACCCTGTTTGTGTTGTGAAATATATGCGTATGTGTGTGTCTGTGAGAAAAAACTCGTTTGTACCACAAAGCTAAAGGTGTTGGTAAGATGTTAATTGCTGTACTCGTCAGAGGCTCTGTCAGTGGTTCTGTTTATGGAAAAGCTGCAGATGCCACTAGTTTGTCATTGTTCACAGTTGCTTCGTGTGTCCATCGTGTAAAGCTACAGATTTTAGCTTCTTTAATTTTTTAGTTTTGGTATTTTCTTTAACCTCATATTTTTAATTCCAAGCATAAAAGCTGTTTCATGTGCTTTAGTTTTGATTAAATTTTTGCTTAAGTCTGACTTGAATTGTCGAATTTTAAAGAGTTGTAGCTTATAATTAACTAGAGAACCTAATCACTTTTGAATTTTAAGGTAACGCTTAACTTACTCTATTAGAATCTATTAGAATAATTTGGGGAAATTACTGGAAAATTATAAGTTAATGAAATATTGTAATGAGCATTCTTTACAGCATAGTAAACAAATTTTATTTTTATCGAACATTTTTAAAAAAATTGGCTATTTTAAAACTCTGTAGTAAAGATAATTTCTTACCAATCGCTTTGTTGCCTAAAAAGATTTAATTAAAAATACAATGCCAACAAAATGCAATGAAAAATAAATGCGCTATTTTATCATTCATGGCAATTTTAAAATCAATTTAAAAAATAAACTTCAAAGATCATTTAAATTACTAAATTTTGCTTTTTCCTCTTTTTCAAAGCTAAATATGCAAGGAAAAAATATTTTCAAAATAATATCACAGTTAAAAAAACTTAGAATCGCCTGCATTTAGTAAACAACCAAAATGTACTTAGATTGAAGGTAAACAATTCTGTGGCGATAAGCAACAATAGTTTTAGTCTGATTTCAAAGTTTCGAGAGATCTTACTTCAAAGTATTCAATAGTCATATAACTTAAACGAAAGAGTATTTGATGTTCGTGTCATAACTTTGGCTAAAGTCATGCTAGATTTCCAGTTTCGTCTGTTTATAGTGCTATATGCGTGAAATCAATTTTAGTACATCAATCAATTAGTTACAACAATATCTCATCTTTTTTGATGCAAGTCAATTTTAAAATTTTGGAAAAAAATATTTTTTAATTAATGATAATTTATCTAAGTTCTCTCAAAATTTCAGCTTGAGACGACAATGGAAATACTAATAAAATAATTTTCGAAGTAAACTTACCTTAAAATTTATGCTCAACACAGCAGATTGCGAGAAAGCAACAAGAACTGAACACACGAAAGAAGACCATATGTGTGTGTATGTGCACAGTGCAACATCGGTGCTTTGGTCTAAGCTAAGCGGAGTTGATCAAAATCTTCAATAATAAAATAATAATAAAAATACGACTTTTAATTTTGGTTTATTTGTTTTTTTATTTTGGTTTAAAGAATTATTTATTCCTTAACACCATCTCAATTTTACCCTCACTTTCATTTGAATATACTATTGTCATTATTTTGCGTTCAGTCAGGAGTATAAAAGAATAACGTTTCTGAGTTCCTACGATTCTGCAGACTTTTCCAAAACGCTCATCTTATTTCACTTCTTCCTTTAAATTATCTTTAATTGTAGTATACTCGAAACTTATCCCTTTTATATTTTCTCTTGCGAATATAAACAGTTGTTCAGGCGTCAAAATTTGTTCTGCATACGGGCGCTGTAAGCTTGCTCGAGTAGCCAGTCGCTTCGCCGTCCCACTAACACCATCACTTGTGCCTTTACCATGTGATGTGGCTGAAAAATGCCACTAACTTTTTATTTAGAACTCTTCATAGCACAGGTTAATATAATTTTTCCTGTTTTTATACTGCGATGCCGCTCCATCGAAAAAGTAAAATAATATCTGAGGTTCTTTACCAAATTTTTTTGTTATTATTATTATTATATACTAGCTGAAACCCGGCGCGTTGCTGCCATGCTCCCTTGCATGTTTAAATTGAGGTCGAATACTGAATTTTAATGCTGTGCTACCTATAAATCCAAAGCTGCTAGATATCCCAAATTTGGGTTGTATGGGAGGTGCAACGGCCCCTTGACCAACGCCCATTATATGTGATCAATGAAACTGAATGTGTAAATTAAGGTCGAATACGGAATTCCGACACTGTGCAACCCATAACATCAAAGCAATTCGATATCGCAAATTTGGGTCAAATAAGAGGTCCCTTGGCAAACGCCCATAAAATTTAATCAATGAAAGTGCATGTATAAATTCGGATCAAATACTGAATTTCGACGCTGTGCGACCTATAGTTACAAAGCTATTCGATGGCACAAATCTGGGTTGTATGGGAGATGCCAGTCCCCCTTTTCCTACGCCCATAAAATGTTATTAATGAAACTGTATGAATGAATTGAGGTCGAATACTGAGTTCTGACGCTGTGTTACCCATAACTTTAAAGGTATTCGATTTTGCATGTTTGGGTTGTACTTGTCCAACGCCATAAAGTGCTTTCAGTAAAGCTGCATGTGTAAATTTATGTTGATTACTGAATTTTGATGCTGTGTACCTATAACTTCAAAGCTATTCAATAACACAAATTTTGGTTGCATGGGGGGAGGTGAAACACCACCGTTTCCAACGCCCATAAAATGTTATTAATGAAACTGCATGCATAAATTGATGTCGAATACTCAATTCCGATGCTGTGTGACCTGTAACTCCAATACTATTCGATATCCCAAGTTTTGGTAGTATCGAAGGTTCCACTCCCCCTTGTTTAACTCCCATAAAATGTCATCAGTGGAAAGACATGTGTAAATTGTGGTTGAATATCGAATTTCGAGGTTGTGCGATCCATAACTCCAAAGCAATTTGATATCGCAAATTTTTTATATATTTCTGGGCGGTAAAAGGGGGTGTGCCAAATTTTTCTTAAACCATCTCGTACTCGAAACAAATCCACTGCCTAAATTTTAGCTCTTTCAGACCAGTAATTTCGAAGTCTCTTTATCTTTTCTTAAAAGTAGGCGTAGCTTTAGTGGGATCACGCCCATTTTAAGTATAGTTACCGATAGTTATCATACGAACTTAATTACCAAATTTTAGTTTAATACGACAAAAACTGTCTTAAATATAGCATTTTTATTGATTTGTGGTCGGTAAAAGGGGGTGTGGCAAATTTTAAATATGCCTATATTGTTTGCGTAAGTGCAAGCAATAAGTTGACAAAGTTTTATCGCAATCGGATGAACGGTATTGCAGCGCATAGCGAACGAACAAACAAAAAAACAAACATTCATTTTTATATATTAGATTTAGATAATGTTGTACAACAAGACGAAGTCTTTTATTGTACACCAGAGTGGGGAAATTATTCATAAAAACTTATTTACTAAATGCAATTTTTTATCAACTGATTCTTAATGTATGTAGGGCAAAGTTAATATCTTAATTAGTTGAGCACTTAATAAGGGGTCGTCCATAAACTACGTTACTGATTTTCCGGTTTTTTACCCTCCTCCCCCTGCGTTACTTTTCGTAGTGCTTTTCAAAACCCCTCCCCCTCCCATAAAGTAACGTGACATATGAAATTAATTCATTCGAATGATTATATATTTTGACTAGCTCTGACAATTTTCATTAGTATTAGTGACTAGTATGACTTGATACATTAAAGGAACAATTGGAAAAAAATCAATAATTAATATTATCTGTAAAAGCTATTCCATCTGCGATCCAAGATTCGATGCTCTCAATCACTGGGATAGAAGAAGCTGCTAGCTTTGTTGAGGATTCTTCAAAATAAAATTTTTCATCGGATTCTATGTCGACCCACTCAGGTGAATCCTCATTTCTAACGCAAAGAAATTCACCTGGTCCTTGACAGAGTACCCGTAAAGGCTGCACCCGAGCTGCACCAAGTTTTGTGTTTTTGTGTAAATGCTTTCTGAAAATTGATTTATTTAAATAGTATATTTTATTCCGACTTATTGTAAACGATATAATACAAACTTATGGCAATTCATAGAAGTTTTAAAAACAAAATACAAGCCGCAGGTAGGACACAACCTTGAACCGATTTCTTCTTTCTGAGAAGGACAGTACATGTTATACGGTTTCTCCTTTGATCAAGAACATTCAGGCCTTAACGTCAAAGCTTGTCGCAAAAGCAAAGACCCAAATTTTTCAGACGTGTGCTGAGATGGTGAAGGAATACCAAAAGGTTCCTGTGTCGAGGGAAAAGGTGGTGGAAGAAATCGTTGAAACAAAAGTTAACCATTAATTTAGACGATCAAACATAAACATGTAAGGTTAAAAATTTTTGAAATGATTGTGTTATTAATTAGAGGTTTTTCGTCGATTTTTTTAATTTTTGGTGACGTTACAATATCTTAACACCCCCCCCCCCTACCGTTACTTATCGTAGTGCATTTAAAAACCCCTCCCCCCCCCTAAATTGGTAACGTAGTTTATGGACGACCCCTAAGATATAGTTATAATAGTTGAGCAAAAATAACTTAATAACTACAGAGTAAAAAAAAAGAAAAGTAGGGAAGTTATAAAAAAGATTTACAGAGAGAGAAGTGAAAGAAATAAAAATATCAGACTTTAAAATAATAGATTTTAAACACGGAAAAATTCATAAATTTCACGTGTGAAGCTGGTTCTAAAAGAAATAAATTTTAAATTGCTGGGTCTTAATGAATTCCAAGGTCTTATGGTGCTTATAAAGAAAAATATACTGCTATTAAGATTGGAGTACCTAGAAACAATTAAACTAATAGATTGACTGATTGTAAGAACTGAAGTTTTTCATACAGGTATTCAGGGCTTTTAGTATAAATAAGTTTATGTAATTTTGTGGTCAAGAATTCAATTAAGTAAGACTGGAATAAATGCACAGCAACTCTGATATGATAACAAGACTTGCGTGCCTCTATTCTACGCCTTCTTTGTAATAGACTACAAAAGGACCTATCGTTGCTGGCGCGTTAGTCCAGTGATATGATTGAAATTCATCCTGCACAATAAAAGTATAATTTTCAGCAAAATCGCAAATTACCAAGAACTCATTATCTTTTAAATCCATTTTTAAATTTTTTTGAAAGGATGATTGTTTACTGACAATAAATGAATGGCTTCTTATCGATTCCAATTTTTGAATAGAGTATCAAGAAAGTCATCTGATTTTTTTGTAACTGTTTCCAGGGATGTGGAATCAACAGAGAGCCATTGTTTGTATGTAACCTGGTCAATATTTTTACACTCCAATAGATCTTGGATATACATTTTGAGTCCCTCTGTTCCAGGATAGAGTTTGCTAGCACCAATGTAACAATCAGGATGTGATGACTTGCAAACAACTCTAGAAATACAGACCTTGTATGTTGTAATTGGACTAACATTATTTGCTTTCAGACTATTAATTTGTAACCTACTCAATATTAATTTAAAATTTTGATGGATAGTACATACGCAAACGCTATGAGTAGCGCTTCCTCCTGTTAGAACACAATTTTTGGTTGAAGCTCCGCAAACTTTGAGATTTCGAGTTGAGCATAAATTTTAAGGTAAGTTTTCTTCGAAAATTATTTTATTAGTGTTTACATTGTCGTCCCAGGCTGAAATTTTGAGAGAACTTAAAATATCATTAATTTATATATATTTTTCCAAAATTTTTAAAATTGACTTTCATCAAAATATTTTTTTTTTAATTTTTATGCAAATATTTGAGAAATTTTAAAATTTAATTATAGAAAATATGCCTTTTGAAAATATCTTTAATATGAATATAAAATTGTTGCTCTATCTCAAACTTAACCGAATTTATAATCAAATGAATATCAGTCCTCAAGAAAAAAAACCGAATTTTTTCAATTTTTGCGTACTCAGTAACCACTCAAAAAAAAAAAATTAAAATTACAAATTGATTTTCTCATTTGTAGCCAACACTTCGTGTGTACAAAGTTTAAACCAAATCGGAGTGGGTCAGGTGGAGAGTGTTGTTGAAAAGCAATGTGGAAGGGGCAATCACTTATTGTGGAAGGGGATACTGATGGCCCTTTTTGGAGGAAAAAAAAAAATCATATTTCCGGATTTAACTATTAATTTTTCACAAAATCCACTCAATTATTTTTTTGCTAAAAAGAAACATTTTTTGCTGATACAAACACTTTAGTTTAAAAATAAAAAAAATTACACTCTAATATACAAAAACAGACGACGTCGTTTTTTTGAAAAACTTTTTTTACCTGTTTTCCAACTTCTTGTTGGAAAAGTATTAATATTTCGATCGTATTTCCATTGAAATACCTATTAAAACAAAATGTGAGTCTTTTTAGTTAGAACAAAGTCATCGATGTCTTTATTTTGATATTTTATATTTGTTGTTTTCATGAACACAAATAAAATTCGATTTTGATATTTTTCGTAAATGTTAGTTTTATGTAAACAATGTTTATATGCATAAACATTTTTAAGATTTTCACTACTGCTGTAACCTGCAAACAAATTGTTTTTTTTTTCAGGTTACAGTTAAAAAAATTAAACTACAGATATAACAATTAAAAAAATCACTCAAATGAAAAATGACTAATGAACTGAATGAAAAATGACCCAAATGTATACAAAAGAGATGTCACTCAATAAAAATAAAAAAATGCAGAAAAAAATTGGGAAAAATGCTTTAATAAAAAAGAAATTTCTCACAGAAAAATTAAAAAATTACAAAAAAGTTCCGAACTATTGTTATAGTAAAAAATTTATTGATTAAAAAAAAATCTGCCACGATGGTATTGTTAAAAGTCACATATATTTTTGAGTGATTCTAAGCTCTCTTTAATTTTTTAGTCTATTAAAATAAAAATAATGGAAATATTTGCGGAAAAAAACAATTTTATTTCTTAGGCATTATGAAGTGGTATCACAATTTTAAAGAGAAAGGAATGGCGCAAGTGAAGTTGCAGAGTCGCTTCATGGGCGACACACAACCCAAGATTTAAGCAAATTACTAATTTGAATTTTTTTAATATACTTATTACGACCAAATAGTTAATAGAAGTTAAGTTAAAAAAGTAAGTTCAAAAAACTAAAACCCGACTACTAAAAAGGGCTCTCTAAAAAGTATGAAACCAGAAAATATTCTCACCTGAAATTGTTATGTACAAACTATTCAATTTTTTTTTGTCTATTAAATGAACAACTTACACATAATATATTTTATTGCATATAATACTAATTTGTTGTTGTTGCCTTTTTGAAAACTTATTTGATCTAAAGCTCACAATCTTAATTCATGTAATTATTCAATAGATCATAAAAATCACTTAACTATGGCTGAGCACGGCCAAATAAGTTTAATTAATGTCAAATTAATTAAATAATCTAATAATTGATCGATTTTTCGGTCAAAGTCATGTGTAATTGAACATTTGGTTGTGAAAATAGCCACCTTTCAGTTAGAACAACTAGCTTCTGGCGAAAAAAAAACTCGTTTCATTTCTATGGTGCATTTCGACAAACCATCGAACACCAATGAATATTGAAATAAATGAAGAAGCAACTAGAACAGATGGCAACCCTTAATAGAGTTAATGGCGGTGATCTATAAATAGCCTACTGCTTTGAAATGTCATATGATTAGCAGCCATACAATTCATAAGAATGAATTCCAAAATCTTGCACATTCATATGCTAGTTTAAACAGTGAGTTGATCACAGCTTAATCACTCAAAGACTACTGAAGAGGAAAATGAAACGATTTCCGAAACAGACTGTCTAGTCAGCTAAGTGATTGACTCTATACAGAGTTGTTGTTGTTGTTGTTGCCTTCTTGAAAACTTACTTCATCTAAAGCTCACAATCTTAATTCAATACTAATTTATGTTTAAAAAGATTAACGTGCTAGTATACCATGATGTTTAAAATGTTGTAAAAAATTATGTTTAAAAGATTTACGTGGTAGTCTGCCACCTCATATATATTTTCATATGTCGCCCTCTAGATGTATAATCCACTTTGCCCTAAAGCTTTTGATCGCTTACTACTGTTAGAATGTATTTTTTTGTTAGGTTAGGTGGCATACGACTGCGGATATCTTTTAAACATTATTATAAATTCGTATAATATGCAATTAAATATATAATGTGTAATTTACATATATATGGTGCTATATTATATTTTATGTGACGTCACATAACTCATAACCAGCGCACGGTGAAAACGCTTCTAACGATACCTCATTTGTCAAATTATGATTAGTAGTTTAGAAGTTAGGGTAGCTTAGAAGTAAGGGGTTTAGTTAGCTTTATGTATTCTAGAGGGCGCTATATTAAACTTTATGTGACGTCACATAAATTTTCTTCATCGGACAATCAAAACACTTCTAACGATACCTCATTTACTTATGTCACTAAAAAATTTTTTTGCTCATGACTTTATGTCCGCTAGAGGGCGCTTTATTAGACTAAATGTGACTTCACATATCCATTAACCACACTCTAAAAAGTTTTTGTTGAATTTTACTACAACTCTTGTAGGCAACAGTTTTGCGGCTGTTTCTGTAGTAAATTTACACACCCTTATTTTATTAAACATATTTTTTACTATTAACTTGTAGTGAAATTCAACAAAACGTGTTTATGTTTGAGTAAAATATGTAGCAATATAAATGAAAAAATATTGATATTGTAGTAAAATTAAACATCAATTGCTATCATCTGTGTAGTACCATAACAATATTACTACTCTCATGTTAGCAAAATTCAACAACTAGAATTTGATTTTACTGCAATTGATGTAATCTATTGATATTCTAGTAAAGGCAACATTCTTAGTTTTGACATTCTTAGTTTTAAACATCATTTAATATATCTTAAAACTTTACACTCTTGACGACACGTGCAGAAATAAATTTGACTTATATTTACTGCTTATCCTTCATTAAATTAACACTATAAACACCAAAATGAGACATACACACTTGCATAAAGAAATTCCTGCCGATTAGTACCCGAAAGAAAAAACAAATGAAACATAGATATTTTTTATAGATTTTTATTTAATTATTAGCATATTGCCCACATTTACCCATTTTGTTGTTTTGTACAACATAAGATACTACAACATAGTAAAACTTTTACTAAAAATCGAGTTAACACTAAATTTTTTTCAATTAAAAATCATATAACTCTTATATAATGATCCGTACACGTTGACAAGCAAAGTCGACAAATATCTGTTGAAAATATTGTCCATGTTGAATATTCAACATCTGTTTCATTAGTTAAATTTTGGTAGTAATATAAAGCATTGTAGTTGATATTGCAGCAAAATTAAAAATTTATAGCTTAATTTTGCTAAGAATAGTGTTTAATGGTAAATACTCAAAGATCAATATAAGATTTATAGTAAAGTTACACATCAGTTTGAATTTCAACAAAAAATTACTATAATAATTATAGTAAATTTAAATTTATTTTTTAGAGTGCAGAAGACTATCAAAACGCTTCCAACGATACCTCATTTGTCAATTTATGATAAGTAGTTTAGTTATCATATAATAAGTTTTATCCCTTTTGCTTCGCCTTAGTCGGGTAGAAAAAAAAATTAATAATTACCTTTTATTTTTGTTGAAAGAAGTTGGGAAATTTTCATATGAAATCATTTTGCCAGAAGCTTTGTTAAAATTGCCCTACTTTTTGGGTATTTCTAACATAAAAAATAACCTATATAAAATAATATATTATTGTGTAAAATAAAATTTGTAGGAATGCAAACCTTCCTTTTATTTGTGAATAGAACCATATTTTTTAAAAGATCTTTTAGAGGATTGAATGTTTACTTCTGTGCAAGAAATACTGTGTGAACATGGGGTTGCAATACGTTCCTTTCAACTAAATCACTTTACAACAATTTGACTAAACGAAATTTTTTTATTCTGAACCTATAAATTTTTATAAATAAAAGAATATAAATAAAGTGGCCATTTTAGCCCTTGGAAAGACTTTCATCTAGCTTCTATTGATCAATTGTGTTGTGCTTGTTATTTAATGTTTGAACACAAATTATCGATAACTGGACCTACGAGTTTTATGCCGACTCCGAATTGCTTGTGTTCTCATGAAATTTTAGATGGCAATTTGTACTTTCTGAGTACTTTTCCATTGTCTGCAGAGTGGTAGCAGCCGAACATAAATATTAATTCATTTGGAAAAACATTTTCTTTGAGCTGGGGTTTGAACCAGGGTTCTTTAGCTTACGGTCCACTCTATAAGTAGGCTATGGCTACCACTTTGTTACATAAATTTACATAAATTCTAATACACGGTTAGAAACCTTGGACTAAATTTTAGTCCCAATAAAATATTACTGCATTTTTTTTAAACCTTGTAGCTTAAAATTTTAACTTTTAAAATACTAACTAATATATAAAACTCTTTTTAACTAGAATTTAAACCAAAAGAAATATTACAGCGTCCATTTTAGCTATTTGGTTAAAATTTTAACCCTTTTGGTTTAAATTTAAGTTTAAAATTTGTCGGTGATGCCATTGTAATGCAGAACTGTAAGCGGAAGCAAAACTTTGTGCTCACATTATTTTATTTTCATTGTTCAAACAGTAGTTTGACTTTATTCGTCTGTGTAGTAGCATCGTGTTTTCAAACTGGAAGTTTTGCAGTGAATTGTGTTTGTGAAAACTATTAATCTTTATGTTTAAACCAGAACAAAGGTTTATGCATAAAATAACAAAATATTATTTAACATTAACTCTGAAGTGCTAGATAATAGGTAATAAATTCGTTCATTAAATTGTAAAAGTTATTGTGGAAATAATTTGTGGCGTCATTTGTATTTCTTTGCTTCTTTTCGGTAAGTTCTCTTTCGTTTTCGTTGTGTATTTGGCGTAGAGAGGATTTTCGTTAAATTTGTTTGTGTTCTCTCCAATTTTGTGCGTCATATTTTTGTTCTCTTCTATCTTGTGCATACCTACTCCCATCGTCGCTTACTGTGTAAGGTAAATGTCATCAGTATTTTAGCGGCCATGTACGAACAAATGTAATTGAGAATTATAAACAAACTTCGGAGGCACCGCAGCTACATTGTATATAAGAAATAATTGGTTACGTCATGTGTCCATTTACCACTTTGTATTTTTGTTTTTAATACAATTTATGCTAAATTCTAGTACATTTATACTCAATTTGGCTTAAGCACCGTAAGAAGTTAGCAATGCTGGCAATGCTGCAACTAAACATTAGGCGACTCGGTTCATATGTTTGTTTATCGTGCTTGTTATTTAAAGGCCAATAACCCGGTGGTTAGAGTAGTGAGTTAACAAACTGAATGTCGTGCGTTCGAATCTCGCGGCGGTTAATATTTTTTTATTTTTTAATCCAAGAGTGTAATAAATTTGAAACCTAGCTTCATTAAAACCATATTTTAGTATTTTGCAAATACTAGATTTGAAACCAATGGTGTGGACTTATGTGTAGTACAGAAAAGTTTCAATTTTTCGTACAAGATTTCTAACAGTGTAGTAAGCTTCATTTTATGAATTAACTTTTTTACTTTGTATCTTTGTGTACATTCTAGTATTAATGTTTATGCATGAAAAATTAATTTTTTATTAAACAAAATAGTTTAATGCTTTAAGGCCATTTTGAACCCCACAAACGTCTTTCTTTTGCAGTTTTATCTTAATTGTGCTCTATACTATATGCTGCTCTTATAAAATTACTCTCTGAACATTTTTAGCTTTAGGAAAAACCTCATTTTGCTGATGCTTAAGCTGCAATACGTTGGTTTGTTGTCTACATTGTGGCTGTGCATTGAAAATCAAGCATTGCATCCACCTAAACTACTGAGTTAAGCCTTAACTGACCCCGAGTTTTTATAGTTAGGTTTGTTGCTTAATGGTTGTTTTTGTTGTTTTTGATGTTGAAATTTCTTGTTATTGTGCTATTGTTATGTGGCGCTTTGTGTCTTGTTACCAAGTTTATTTAGTTTCCTTTCTTGCAGCTTCTACTTGCATATCCTCGAGCACAGGATATCAGCGTGTTAAATGCGTTCTTTGTTTTATGTTGTTTTGCTTTGTGTGTGTGTGTGTGTGTGTGTGTGTGTGCATGAGTACGTGTATGCAGATGACACAATCAACTTGACTCAAGGGCTTGCTGCTGCTGCTGCTGCTGTTGGTGCTGCTCCAGCAACTAACAATGCCAAAGCCTTGCATGCGTCTAGGATCATCTTGTCAGTGTTGTTAAAGCCGTCTTCATTGTTTCTCTTGTTGTTGTTGTTCTTGCTGTTTCTGTTGGTGTTATTGGTATGTTGTTGGTTTTTGTTCTACAAAGAAATGTGCACTGTATGAATGCACAAATGAATAAAGACAGAATATGTGGATAACATCAACAGTTCATGAGCTTGTTTAGTGCGGCCAGATAACTTGCTATATGTAGCTTTTACTTTTTTTCGGCTCTATGCAGAGTATTGCCAATATATTTTAAACATTTTCAAATCTATTATTTTCTAAGTTGTAAGGTAAAAAGTACAAATTTATTAAAACAGCTCTACTACTCAAAGTTATTGATTTAGTCATTCAGTGTCCAACTTAAGTCTGCATACAATTTTTAAAAGTTACAGATTTTTGTTAAAAAATTACAAAAGTTAGATAACAGCTCAACAAATACAGTTTTCTTAAGGTAAAATGAATACATTGTGCATGTGTTAAGATAACATATAATATAGATCCTCCAATGTGGTATTACTTAAGTAGTTTTCGCTCAAGAGGCTCTTAAAATTAGAATTATTTTTTATAAAAAAAAAGGAAATACATTAAATTCATTTATTTCCAAGCGCAAACATAAGAATTTGTATTTTTTTACTTGTTACCATAAAAGGCAAAGAACAATGTTCTACAGAAGAGGTATTTTCTGTGGAAACTTTTTAAAAATCCAAATTAAGATATCTATTTCTATATATCTAAAGTAAGTAGATATAAAAAAATTATAATTTAAGGATTAAAATGGGTTTGTATGAAAAAATGCTGCGTTAAAAAAAACGCAAGAACTTTATGTAAGCCCTCAAAATGTTACACCTTGATTTGAATTGAATTTTTCATTTAAATGAGCTACCAGAGTTGCGATCTTTCACTTTTTATTAATTTTTTCTTATTTTTTCAATATATAAAAGTATTTTAATAACATTATATTTTGTAAGCTATAGCTAAAATAGACAAAAAATGGTGCGGTTACGCTAAACAACCTGGCGTTGTAAAATTGCTTGCTACATTGTCACTT
Source organism: Dichetophora obliterata (assembly GCA_963920525.1). Lineage (NCBI taxonomy): Eukaryota > Metazoa > Arthropoda > Insecta > Diptera > Sciomyzidae > Dichetophora > Dichetophora obliterata. The sequence continues at coordinate 257,953,600 of OY986436.1, forward strand.
TATGGCGAGATTAAATTTTTTAAAAAACGCATTTTAAGCCAAATTGATGTGAAGGTCATAAATGTTCTTGACTTAACTATTTTCTTAAAAATTCGAAAGTAAATTTCATGGTTTTCAAACACAAAAATAATCACAAGAAATCGGAAACAAATAAATTTCTCAACAGGCCCTTAGTCAGGATTGTCCAAGAGGGGCGGAGGGTTCGAGCATAAAAATGTATTGGTACCAATATGATATATAAGAAACACTAATTTATACCTGGCGTGCTTTGCTTTGCTCCATGCTTTTCTTCAGAAAACTTTGCAAAACGTTATTGAAGCCACGCCCATTTTTAGTACAATTGCCGAAAGTGTCCATACACATTAAGTACCAAACTTTAGTCCAATACAACCCAAACCGTGTGAAATGTAGCATTTTTATTGATTTTTGGGCTGTGAATGGTAGTGAAAGTGGTTGTTACTAAAACATTTCGTACAAAAGTAAATCCAAAATTTCGGCAAAGTTTAATTGGTCAAAAGTTCTGGCGTCTAAAGCCATCGATAGTGTTTTGCCTTGTATAAATATTTTATGTAGATTATTATTCTTGAATGGGATTTTTTTATTTTTAAATACCAAAATTAATGCCGTGACCATTGTTGCTATTTATATATTTTTAAAGAGGTAATTTTGAGGGAACGGTTTAATTTTTTCTTAAACTTTCTGTGAAATTGCTTTATTGTTTATTGGAAAACGTAATTTTAAAAAATTATTTAAATATTATTTTTCAAGATTTTTTTATCGAAACGAAATGCCTTTTATGCTATTACTTGAGCTTAATTTTTGAATGGATACTAACAAATTATTCCAATTAAAATAATGTATATTTTGAGTGTAATTTTTTAATTCACGGGATAAAAATTGCACATACATCACTAAAAAAAAAATAAATATTGCGCATTTTAGGAATTTAAATTATTCAAAAATATTTTTTTTTAAAGTAAAAAAAAAATTGTAGGTTCAGTTCCATAACATGGATCTCAAGTGAAAACATTTTTCATAGGAATTTATAAAAAGCAAAAAAACTTAGGTTTTTGAAAAAGGACAAAAAAAAAAAACAGAAAATTTGTAATAGTGAATAAAACATTTCACTGGATTGGTCCATCCGTAAGCTCCAATTTTTGTATACTTTTTCCTGTATTTCAGCCAGTATCTCATCAGTGGCAGCTGCAATGTTGTCTTCCAGGGCTGCAATTGTAGCTGGCTTGTCCATGTACACGAGAGACTTCACGAAGCCCCACAAAAACTATTCTAATAAGGTCAAATCGCATGGTCTTGGCGGCCTGTGGATTGCTTCAAAACGTGAAATTAATTGCTCACCAAACTCGCCTGTCAATACGTCCATGGTATTGCCTGCCGTGTGGCATGTGGCATCGTCTTGTTGACTATGGCTGCTAAAGATTATCTTGCTGCAAAATTATTTGTTAAAAAATTATTAGTGTGATATTGCAGAACGTGGCGTAGCATTAATTTCACGTTTTAATGCCATTTTAATTCACCAAGAAGAGCAGAAAGAGTTTATCCTGCATGCAATGGAGAAATATTATAAAAATTTGCCATCCAACAATTTTTCTAAGACAATATTTTTACAATATTTTGATAAAAATTACCCAAAACAAAATTCCAGTCGTTAAAATTAAAAATGAACTTTAAGATATTTGTTTAATGTTCTTTATTCTTAAATGTGTTACAAATAATTTGACTTAAAACATAATTAATATTATTTCTGCTTAATTAAGTTTACTTAATTATCTCTATTATGAAATAAAGCACTTAATTTTATCCGTACGAAAACCATAATGGCAATCGTTTTTGCAAAAAAAGTGCTCAAAAAATTTCAAAAATCTTGTCTTTAAACGTTGATTTTACCACAAATAATACAAGTTGGTCAAAAGTTTATACACTGTTGTTATTGGCTAGGTTATTCTTAACTTTAAGTTCCCAATCACGTACTACTTTAAACACTTTTTAAAAGAGTTACAGATCAAAAATATTTTGAACTTTTTTAAAGTGTGTTTTTGAGGCTTTAAGTCAAATGCGACTGACATTTTACCACTCACGCACCCTGTTTTTTTTTGCAGATCTTATTTTTTAGTCTAGTTCTCTACGAAAATACGCGGGGAGCGAAGAAAATAACACTTTTGCACATTCCATATATTTCATGGGTGCTCTAATGTATAGTGACCGCCACTTGGAGCACCTACATACAAAGTTTCAATATAAAAACTGGTACAACTCAGGAACTAATATGACTTCAAAAAAGTGGGCATAGATAAAGTGCGACCACACCCATTTTTTGTACAGTTATCGACAGTAACCATCAGAACAAGCTTACAAAACTAAAGTTTTTTATGATCAAAACCGTCTGGTATATAGAACTTTTTTAAAAAAGTAAAGAATTTTTAGATATTTTGAAGAGGTTTAGAGGTCACGCTAATCGGATTTTCCCTTTAAATCAGGTTATTTGAAGATTTTTTAATTTCAATCATAAGTTTGTCAATAGAAGACAGTTTTTAAGTCTTTGAGTCATCATTTCAAAAGAAAAATGTCCATAATTTACTTTAATGCAGATAAATTAGAAGTTTTTGCAGTGTGTCATTTGGGTGTCATATATTTAAATTTTTCGTAAAAGTTGCGTTAACATTTAAAAAAAAAAATAATATATATTAACTTTAAAAATTCCATCAAATGATGGAATTTATGCAATGATGCAGTTTGAAACATGCTAAAATTCTAAGCAATTTTAAAAAAATTATTCACTTTACTCTAGCCGTTCCAAAGTTATAGCCTTTAAAGCTTTATAACAGTGGATTAAAACGTTAAATCGTTGGTAGGTGTATCGGTTATGAAATTGCTAAAAATAATCAACAGATTATTTTAACAGTAGGGTGTGAAGATTGCCTGGAGCCGCCTCCCGATGTAGTTCAAATAAAAAGAAAAATAAAAAAAGAAGATTTTATTTAAAACAAAATAAAAATTAGGGAGGGGTTGAAGTTGATAGGCCACAGAGGGAAAAATGTTCATCTTGGTAAAATAATGTGGTTAGTCATACATCGTAACCTTCTCATTGCGAACTTTTTCATTGCATTAATTAACAACAGGACGCTAAAAGCATTTGAATCATAATCGGCATATAAATTCAAGTAAAACTTTAAAATCTACTTTAATTAGTTTCAGTGGATTCGCTAGAGACTAAAAAATGAGTTCAAGTTTGTGCAAAAAGCGTAAAACGCAGGAAACAATCATCAACGAAAGTGATTCTACCATTGCACAAAAACGCCGGCGAAATGAACGACACAGTTCTTCGAAGGTATCAATATCACAATCACAACAAAGCATTTTAGATGCCGCTGTGTGCTGCGGCAAAGTTACTCGAATGCACTTGGTAAATTTTATGTATCACTCTAATCTTTGCATTGATTTCTTTCTTTGAAATTAAAAAATCGCGGGTTAATTTTTTGGTTGGAAGCAATGGAAGTGGTAAGAGTGCGGTGATAGCAGCTTTGGTGTTGGGGCTTGGCGCCAAAGCCAAGGTCACTAATCGGTCAGCGTGCATGAAGCAGTTCATCAAGACGGGCGAGACTTCGGCCAAGATTGAAATAACACTGTCCAATGAGGGGGATTGGTCACCAGTCCGGAGCTGTGATGAGCTAAAACTGGTAGTAGTATGCTTTAGTATGCTACGAGGTCCGACCAAAGACTTGAAAGATGGTACCACGGGCAGTCGGTAGCCCCTTGGCATGCGCCAGGTTGACTGATTGGGTTGGCCCTTCGGGGAGATTCGTGGTGGCTGTGTGTTTATCACCTATATCGCGGGTAGAGCTGCTTAGCTCGGTGTAGGTTTGCATTCTCAAACCGGGTGCCGTACCCCAGAGTACGGAAGAGGTTTTAGATAGGCCTCCACCATTACCAAGGGTTGCGACATGTCATCACAACATTTAGCTAATTTGGTACCTTTGAACCCTCAAAGGGGAGTTGGCCGACGCAATATTTCGGTCCCACGCTATGGAGCACCGTAGAATTAAGCCTACACGGCAGGTGTCTACGTAAAACACATTGGATTTCTGTCCAATGAGGGGGCAAACCCGCCAGAGGACCTTCGGGGAATCTGCCTGTCCCAAGCCAGAAAAAAAGGGTGGGGGTTTGTTATTGGATTGTTATTGAATTGGTTGTTATTGGGGCACGGCCCATGAACTGATCTCATAATGAGTTCATTCTTGAGGCACGGTTCTTGAATATTCGTCTGATAACTGTAAAAGAAAAAGGTTTACCTTGAGCCTTAGTAATTGCTGCCAAATTCTTGGAGAAAGCATTGTTTTGATATTGAGTTATCATAACACCGTTATTGTAATATGCTTTCGATGGACGATCAATCCAACATAACTTGAAGAGCGGGGACAGTCATCCATCAATGATGAGGAGACCTGATCTATCGTTGTTCTGCAGACCTATCTTAGAATAAAGGTTATTATGTAGGAAACATTTAACCTTCGGACCGTTGTATAAGCCAATTGGTATACAACGGCTCATGCTTCTTAGTTTTCTGAAAAGGCTTTTAATTAAGTCTTAATTAGGATAACGACGTTGCATAAGTAGGATTGAGGTTTACCCGGTCTTACTGGGAAACCTATGGTTATTTTTTTAACCTAGTCATGTACAATTCGAGTGGCTGAAGGTGTCACAGTCAAGTATAAATGTTCTAAGAACTTTTGGTCTGTAAGACGAGATGTTGAAGAGCCTTGTCAGGTGGAGCCTTGAGCCCAGGTATTGACTGTCGTATGGGTTAGGCCCACGAGGGGTATTCAAAGCGCTCTGGCTGTGGTTAGGCCAGAAAGGCCGGTGTGAGTTACACTTTAGTTGAACTCGGGCTGGTGATTCCCTTAAATTACTAAGAGAATGATGGTAGATTGAATCTCGCTAATTTCAAACAGTAAATGTTAGGAAGGTAAGCAACTACCGGATCAATATACTGTGGGTAACCTTTGGAATTTGAGTACAGGCGACGGGGAAACCTAAATAGTCTAAGTTGTGTCCACTGAGATTGAGGAACCTGATTACATGAGTGAAGGGCCCATGGGTGTTGCCTTAATTTTTCATGTCAGTGAGTGATGACCTTTGATATGAATGTGATGATTTTGCGGCCAAAAATAATGGGTTGTATTATTGGTATTGATACTGAGATAACCCATGGTTGTTAAAATAACCAAGTCATGTTTAAATTCGAGTGGCTGAATGAGTCAAGGTCATGAATGTGTCTTTTGACATCAGTAATTAGGGTTCTGTGGCATGTTGTTAGGGGAACCTTTCAAAGTGGTCTTTCTTGAATTCCGAAGGGGCGTTGGCCGACGCTTCATATTTGTCCCAAGCATTGGAGCACCGTTGAATTAAGCCTTCGCGGCAGGGGTCAACGTTAAAAAACATAGTGGCTTTCTGTCCAATGAAGGGGCAGAGGCATATGAAGCGGAAGTCTATGGCGTACGCATCACTATAGTGCGTACCATAACGCAATCAGCAGCCACATACATCATCAAGAATGAGCATGGCGCAGTGATCTCACGAAAATTAGATGACTTGCATCGTATTCTAATGTATCACAATGTTCAAGTGGGTAATCCAGTACTTGTGCTTAATCAGGATAGCGCACGCGAGTTTCTACCAGTAGGGCGTTCGGGTTTGTTCTTGAGCGTCCTTCCGAAATGACCCGAAAAAACTGACTTCCTATTCGGTTTAAGCACCATTCAAAACACTTAATGAAGTCGTTAAACCCCAAAGGTTTTTTATTGTTGTGCAATGATATTAGAGCAGGTAAGCACTTTGTATTCCTTTCCCCAGCTGTTTGAAAGGGCAGGCTGATATGTTGCATATTTTTAGCAATTTCATAATCGATACAGCAACCAACGATTTAACGACTCTACCAGCGGTTACAAGGATTCAAAAGCTCTAACTATGAAAGGGCAACATTAAGAAGCTTCTAGCTTATCTTGTTGTTATGTTTGTTTGTTTGGTTCTTGCCGTAATCACGAACGCAACATCGTGTCGCTTGTTGAAGCGAATCGTCTTACGACTATTTCTCAGTAACTGCTTGTGTTCTTATTAATTTGTATGTAAAATTTACATTTATAAATACTTATCGTTTGCTTCTGTTTTTGGTGTTTGTTACTATTTTTGTTAATCTTCAGCAAGATTAAAAGAAGAAAAGCAAGAAGAAAAAATGCATTACTACTACGCAGGTTTACATATGCAGAGACTGGGCCTGGTTGTTGTGCTATGAATGCTCTATTTATTTTTTAAATATCGTCATAAATTCGAGCTATTTGTTATATTATTATATTTATTCCATGGTTAAAATACATTTTATTAGCTAAAATTAAAATTTTTTATTAAATTTAAAATATAACTCTAAGTTTCTTATTGGCAAAATAACAAATTCGTACTTTTCCAAAATATTCATTCTATTTATTTAACAAAACATTGTAGCACCTCTGCCCTACACATTGAAATCTACTACCTGAATAGTACGTGCATCTAATATCTTACACTAAAATTGTTTCCTTTATCTTTCTTCAACTATAAATATAAGCACTTTTAGCCCCGCAGTGTTCCTGCCGACCCCCCCCCCTTTCCCACTCCAACTTGATCTCTACCATAACATCATATCCGCACGACATTCTTACCCTACGCCTACGCTGTCTTGTTTACATTGCAACCGAATGAAATATGCCAACAATTAGTCGACATCCTGATCGCATGTTTTCACTTACACTTTCTTTCTCTTTCGCTCTCACACTCTGCCCCACGGTTTTCCATCATGCTTTTTCATCAAAGCACTTGTTAAAATACATTTTATTCTTTCTCTTTTACGTCTGCTCCTCCATGGGGTCTTTTTTGTGTCTTTTCTTCGTTTCTCTTGAACTTGCCTCCTGGCAACCACTTTGCATTTAGGTCTGCTTTTTTATTTTGTTGCGATTCATTCTCATGCTTTTGACTATTTTATTTTTCTTTTGTTTTTTTTTCCAGGTGCTTAGAATATTTCAGCGTTTCCTGCTGTGTTTTAGTTGTTGAGTTGTAGTAGAAGTTTTTGTTTTAATGTGGTACGTTTAAAGTGCTGGCCAGCACCTCCTGCACTGCGCTGCTCTGCCGTACCCTGGACGATGCTGCCCTACTGTTGTGTTTATTTTTGATTGACCCACCGACCTTATTTAGCCCCGCCGCATGCACGAGTGTGCGTTTGTTTTGCTTTTTAATGGCATGCTGTTATTGTTGCTTTTTTCATTTTAATTTTGTGTAAATATGGCAACGCTGTGTTTTGTTTAAGATTCAGCAGCAGCAGGCGAAATAAGCATAACAACTTAAACAGAAACATGTACAAGAATAACTGTAACAACGGTAGCACCAGCAGCAACAACAACAAAACCAACAAGAACATCAAAAACCAAAACCAAGCAAAAGTGTGCCAATTATTTTTTAAAAAGTTGTTAAATATTTTCTATTGTTTTTCTTCATACTTGTTACTTAGCAATTAGACGCCATTTTTAAATATACTTGTCAGAGTGCTATGTGTTGCTGCATGTCTGTGTATGTGTGCGTGTGTGAAGTTTTCCTATATGTGTGATTGCGATGGTGCGTAAATACTGTATATTTTGGGGACACAATTTGATAATATCGGTATTTTATTCTGGCTCTTCCCAGGCAGGTTTACATTTATTTGTTTTGGTCAGGATTTATTAATTTTTCTATATTTTTGTTACTGTTGTACTTTTATACATTTATTTGTTTATCATAATGTTGTGACAAAGCAAGCAATTAAAAAATAAACACTTAAAATTAATTCAAAGAAAACGCCTTAGATGCCGAAAATGAGTACGCACATAATTTAATTGTAAAAAAAGCACCCCATTCTTGATCAGCATTTTAAGAATTTAAATTCTACACCTGAATAAATTAGCTGTCAGCAGGTCGACACAAACAATGGTAAAAAACATACATATTTAGATGTTTCAATTGGTGTGCATGATGAGCTTTGCGACCCCTAGGCACTATTTTAACTCACTGCGCTTTCGATGTTGTCCTTAATCCTTGGTGGGATGAGATAAGCCTTAAAATTACAATTTCTTTATGCACTCGAACGCGTTGAACGAAGAGTTTACATGTGTGCGTCAGTCACACATATGAATCTGTTTATGCAAATAAGCAATCACACGCACACAATCACAAAAAACAAAAAAACAACCACAGGCCACTCTCCGACCAACACAGACACACTTACCACTACATTTAGTAAATATTGCGTTGCGTTGCGTTGACGAAGCGTTAACATTCTGCTTGGTTAATTTTGAAAATTATTATTTAGCCAAAGGACCAAAAAACAAAAATGTTGACCTTTAGTTTTGAATAAATGCTTAAGTGTGTGTCGTAAGCATTTTTTGTGTTTGTTTTTATTTTTAATTGCAAATAAAATTATTAATGCAAATTAAATACTTACTCAAATAGAACTAGAACATCTGGAGTGACCAAGTCAAAATTCTCACTCTAACAACAGCAAATATTTTTTAGAGAGAAGTTGTAGACTCTACTGTAGTAGACTCTAATGTACTCCACGTACTCTATCCTGTAGGCTACGGCCACCGCAATACGAAAAATAGTGTTATTTAAAGAAAACCCAAAAATTTTTTTTATGTGTTTGTTTTTCAAAAAGTGTTAAACCCCTAGTTTTTCATTGAATTTTTTTAATGAAATAAATTAAGCTATCAACAGTGAAAATTTTTCAAAAACTTTACGGGTTATGATTGAAAGTTTTGTATATGGCCTTATTATTTTTTATTATGTTAATTTTCTATGATTTAAATACAAATTCTAAATGTTAGATACTTGAAATCAGTCTTGATTTTAAATACAACTTCTAGTTGTTTGATAGTTTAAAATCGTTTATTTATCTTTAGTTCATGTTGGAAAAATTAATTGTTTTAACGAATTTTTTTCAAAGAAACAACAATAACAACATTTTTCAATATGAAAAGGATAATATCACTAGCTGGTTTTATTGCAATTTCGGACCTGCTACAAGCTTCATCAGAAAACTTTGTGATGACAACACTGGAAACCGAACCCGGGAGTGGATCATCGTGCCAGCGCATTTTAGCGCACTGCACCGCAGAGACGATGAGATTTCAGAGTCAATTTCTCAGTTTTTCTCCGTTTTCATACTTTTTTGTTGTTGTTCGTTTTTTTACTTATCATCCTTGATCCCATAATAAAAAAAATGTGTCAATAGCCAGTTTTTTGTTAAACACTTTAGCTTTCTAGAAGAAGAAAAAAATTTTCACAGTTCATCGGTTTATTACGACAAATTAATTGAACTCCAAAGAAAAAAAGTGAAAAGAAAGAGGCAACTAGAACAGACATAATTCCAGGTAGAGTTTCAGGCTTGACCTAAAAAAAGTTTCCTTTGCTTTAACGTAATATATTTCTCACGAGCTTATTCGAACAATGGTCATAGCTGAATCACTCAAGACTACTGAAGATGGAAGATTATCTTCATCTGAAAGAGTCTGTCTAGTCTGCTGTGTGATCACAGGCGTTGTAAAGGGGAGCAGGGAGGGGTAGCTGCTCTCCCGCCCCTAGAGATGAAAAAATAAGACAAATGCAAAGCAACCAAAGTTCTTAGTTCACTGACTTGACTTGCTTGACCGATAATTCCCGAACGTCGAAGCTCGAGTGAATTCACTAATTCCATTTCAAGTAATATGTGTAAATGGGTACACATTTCTCAATATGAATGTTAACAAGCATTGCTGCCCACCCTGAATACCCCATAACATTGCATAAGCTTTTAAATTCCTTAATGGGAACACTTGTTTTTAGTAGTTTTTTAAATGTAAACGCAACTCTGAAAAATGTCAATATTTTGATCGGCTCGTTTCTCACCATTGTAACAGCGATACGAGCAAAGGACACAAAGTGATTTTTAATCATCTTTACATCATCTTTTTCATATTCGCTATTGTTAAAAATTCCAATTTAAATAATACGAAATAATTAACACGCTGTAGCAACAATGGACATCCAACAAGTGCCCACCAACTTTAAACTTTTTGCTTTGCAGTAAATTTAATAGGAAAAAATCCTGAAAGAGCAAATAGTGAACAAAAAAAAAAAAAAACAGGGATAATAGAGAACGGGAGATACTCAACCTCAGGCAGTAGCTGAGAACCTTATATTGGCTCATTTTCTTGTGATGATCCTTTGGGTTAACCTCCGAGACCAATCTCATCCAAAAATCTGGACTCGGATCCTGATTCTTCGATACATTACACGCATTTAACAATTGCTTAAGAGCCACAGTGAGAATCCTGAAAAAGTCACAGCTGAAATTATAAACGACTACTATTGTTGCGGAGAAAGTCGAACTGAGCAATGCATCACATAAGTGCCACGAACTGTTGGAAAACAACGTCATCGAAGAAAGCAACCATCAGAAAGCCCTTCAGAGTTCTGGAAGAGGTCATTAATAATACTATACTTGGAATCCATTATTACATCTCTTGAAGTACGTTTTCCTGAAGAAAACACTCAATCATTCTCATTACCTAAATTATACCCTGCGCAAATGCAATCGATGTCAGTAGTAAATCTCACAGAAACTTGCAAAACTATCGTCCAATTTTATGATTTACCAAGCATTCCAAATTAAATCCAACTTTGGCAGCAATTGTTGCATTATAAACCCAACATAACAAATCTAACTATTGTTGATGTGCTAAAAGTGGCCAAGACCTTCTTTCTCGAAACGGGAAAACTTTAAAAATTTTTATTGCGCTATCGTGTCCAACGTGTACAGTGGTACGATGGTCTGGCCATGATGAGTGTGCACAGAAAACTTATTTATGAAAACTTGCAAGATAACTTTTTCTACAAGTTTTAGTTTTAGTTCACAGTCAAGAGCTCGAGGAGCTTTACACATTGGACTTCTTACCGTTCTTATTATAATTGCCGTAAGTAGTAAGACTTGGACTACAAATCTACAAATAAGTGTAAAGTGATCTTGACTCTACCTTTAATTGATACTTTTCCCATCCTCCATAGATTAACTTGCTCCCCCCTCCTCCAGGGTCATCGGCTGGCGACGCCCTTGTGTGTGATTGACTCTATACAGAGTTTATTGTTGCTGTTATTGCCTTCTTTAAAACTTACTTGATCTAAATAGCTTGAAATTAAAATAATGTACAAATTTAAAAAATAGATAAAAATTAAAAATAAAAAATATATTTAAGGTGAAATGAAATGTGGTGAAAATATTTTTTTGTCCTTTAGACACAAAATGTAAGAAACACAAAAAATCTAGAAATATTTTTGACTTTCGTTCAAATAAATTTTAAAATGCCAGGGTTGCTAAGATACCTGCTTTAAGGCAAATTTCTTGCGTTAAGGTAAAAAATAATTAAAAAGTCAAGTTTGAACATCTATAACATTAGTATCTGATTATTTATTTTTTCAGTTGTTGCACAGAATAACAAAAAGCTCTACTAAACACCGAAATTTTGTTCAAGTTTTACAACATTTGGTGATTTTTTTTTTTTATAACAATACTTTTTCGAAATGTTGAACTTCTGAGTGTAGGACAGTGGAAGATCTGGGACGAAGCAAAGTTAGAAAAAAAAAACAATATAAAAAAATATTAAAATTACATATATTCATATGATTTTATTTTACGAAAAAGACTAAGCAAAAACTCGAAAATTACTTAAGCAAGGCATAAATATATTGTTCATTCATATACTTCAAGGCACATCTGTGAAATTTTAATAATATAATGCATAATATAAATTACATTATTAATAATATGAAATACATATCGTTTTAAAGTGGAGGTTTGATTAAACAGTTTGGTGCAATCTGTTTGTTCATGCTTCTCCAAGTTTATTTGAAATTGCATATTGAATATTTTTTTATGATCATATAATATCATTTCATATAGATCAATATCATATAGATCATATAATAAATTTTTTTCAGCCAGAAGTCCTAAATATTTTACAAGTAGAGGTCAAATGCAATGCTCAATTTCATTTGGAATTGCTGTTTAAACATTTTCATAAAATTATTATATTATATCTACTGTTCCTGTCAGGATTTTAAAAATTTGAATATAATCTATTAATTTTTTCTTTGTTATAAATAATTTATAAATTATTATAATAAATTATTTTCATATAAAAAAATTTTTCTAAGTGGGGTCCATTAAAGTCCAGCTCGCATGTACATTTGCTACTGGCAAAGGAAAATATTTTCATTATATATCCTTGAAATAATTTTATATTTGGATATTTGAAATTTTTATATATGTTTTTGCAAAACATATATATTTCATAATTGATAGCTTATTTTAAGGAAAAAATTACAAAAAACAAGGTGCTAACCATTTTTTTTAAAAAAAAAGCCATTAAAAATGTAATTGGGTATTTTTTTTTAATACATAGAACTTTTTTTCCTTTTAAGTTACGTTTTGAACCTTATGTCGAGATCGGGTGTTATAAGTGCTATCCAATCTGCTTCTCATTTTTCATCTACTTACTTTAGATAGACAAAAATAGAAATCCGTATTAGGATTTTATGCATGAAATTATTTTAGTTTAAAACTCGGCTTAAACTTATAGATGAATAGTTTGTATAATGTTTGTATTTACATATCTACATCTTCATAAATCACTTGCTGAGACTATAAAGCTGAATGGTTTTTTGAAGGCTTTAATTGTACTACTTTCGAATGGTACATTAGGATGGTTGATTAGGATAAGAACGTTTTTGATGCATATTTTATAAAACTAATACGATATCACAAACAATTTTAAAAATTGGCCTACTTTTTGCAAAAAAAAAAATTTTAAATATTTTTAGTAGAAATAGCAAAAATTTTTTTTGCAAAAGTTAAATGATTTTTTACATACTTTCCATTTCTGAAATCAAAATGAATACTGAATTCCGAGGCTGTGCGACCGATAACTCAAGGCTACTCGATATCGCAAATTTGTGTTGTGTAGTAGGTGCCACGCCCACTTATCTAATCTACTTCAAACTCCACAGAAATATTCTCAAGATGTTGTTTTAGTTTCCCTAAAATTTCATAATGATCGGTTCAGCGTTTTTAGAGTCTATACGTGATATGCACAAAATCCCATTAGGGTGTGCCAAAGAAATTTTTTTTCTCAAGCTTTTTTTGAAGGCTTATGAGGTAATGTGTTTTTGAGATTTTTTTCAGATTTTTTGGAAGAGGTTTTTCGGAGATTTTTCGAACTCCAAGCAAAAGTTGGTGCATAACAGACATTTTCGAAGTTTTTGAGTAGTCATTTCGAAAGACAAATGCCCAAACATTACTTTAATTTACATAAATCAGAAGTTTTGTTAAATTTTTTCGTCATTTGGGTGTCATATATTTTATTATTTCGTGAAATTATTGTAAATTTTTTAAAGAACGCTTCATAAAAAGCAATTTAAAAAAATATTTGTTATAATACTCATGCCGTTTTGAAGTTAAAGAGTTAGAAAAAAATATTTTATTTTAAATTGCTAAGAATTTTACCATTATTCAAACTGTATCATTACATTTTTTCATTTTGATGGAGTTTTTAAAAGTTATGAAGCGTTTTTTAAAAAATTTACGATAATTTCACGAAAAAATAAAATTTATGACACCCAAATGACCAAAAATTTGACAATACTTCTGATTTATGTACAATGAAGTGAAGTTTGTACAATTGTCTTTCGAAATGAAGACTCAAAGGCTTATAAAATGTCTGTTATTGACCAAATTTTGCTTTGAATTAGAAAAATCTCTGAAAAACCGGTTTCTTAGGGAAAAACCGATTAGCACCACCTCTAAACCTCTTCCAAAAAATCTGAAAAAAATCTTAAAAATACTTGACCTCATAAGTCTTCGAACAAAGGTTGAGCAACTATGAAATTCGAAAAAAAATATTCTATTGGGACACCCTAAATGCCCATCATACAAAAGTACTAAAATCGCGATTTCAAAATGTGGGGTGGGGGTAGAAGGGTGAAAAATACTTTACGACCAATTAACATATCTACCAAATTTACAAATATTCATTAAAAAAGGTCGAGCCATTTCGCATAAGTGCGACCTCAAGCACCGTGCCTACGAGATTTTTATATATAAGATACAAGTCGTGAGTAGCTCTTATAAGTTGCTTGTTTTACAAAGACGGGTTACAATCAATAAAACTTAACTAAAACAAAAAATGTTGTATCCAAATAAACATATTTTCATCATGTCATGTACAAACATAAAAAAAATTGGAACAATTTGCTTTAAGAGACATTTGTTGTCCTTTGCTTTAGATTTTATCTCATAAACTAAAATTTAATTAAAAATTTCATCTTCAAAGTTAGCAGTTTGACTGCCAAACAAAAAATGTACATATATTTGGCAATCTTGTTTCAGAACTGTGTAACTTTAGCAAGAATTGCTTTTAAAAGTTTGGCAAAAACTTGCACTTAAAAATAATGACAAAAAGCAATTTATGTAGAATTATTATGTAAAGCAAACACGTAAACATGTTCAAAAAACAAAAATGCACACACATACATACTCATACACACACACATACACATACACATAAAGAGAAAAAGTAACAAAATTAAAATTAAAAATTAAAATAGTACCGAACTGAAGTAAATCTGCTTATCAGTCACATTTGAAATGCTGCAACATTTCTCCTGAAAACCAAAAAACAAATTAGTCAGCATTCTGTGTATATTTTAAGCAAATAGCAACGTAGTAAAATTGCTCTTGTATGTGTTTAATGCATATTTATATAGATGAAAATATTTAAAGATGTGTTGATGTGTTGTCAAATTTAAGTAAAAATTCTGTAATATGCGTATTAGTAAATTTAATTCCTAAAAAAGCAACTGCTATACGAAGGATTTTTTTGTATTATTTATGATCAGATTAGAGTATTGCCAAATATTGTCAGACGCCCTTTCCCCCCAAAAGAAGCTAAAGTGATTAACAATTCATTGAATTAATATTTTAGCATACATCTTATCACTCTTTTTCTTATTTTTAAATTGAGTCAAAGACATGTTTTGTTTGCTGTTTAGTTCCAATTGTGTCGGTAATTGAGTTTTGCTGCATATTCCTAATATTTGGCTTATCCACACCATTTCCTCCCGAATGAGTTATATGTAAATATGGCTTTGACATTGCTGCATTTAGACTAATACTATCATCACACTTTATACCCACACAGCTATAGAGAGTGTGTCACAAGCAATGACAACAAGGAGCGTGTTAATGCTATCAAGAAGGCACATCCGGTGATCAAGATATGCCTCAATAGACTGATAGTTGTAGAAATGTGGACAGACGCACACAAATACATCCATATTCACACATACTCACACACGCATATTGGCACAAAGGCACTGAATAATATGTCTATTTATCGACCGACGTAACTGAATCAATGGCTAAACGCTGTGCGGTGTTTAGTTAATACAATCAAACACAGATACTGCACACACAAAATACACTCCCAAGCATTAATTCATCAATACAACTGAATTGTGCGTGTGGGTAAGCGCACATTTAATAATAGATGTGATTTCATGTATATACAGCAGCAACAATACAGTTAATAAAGACACTGATTAATTCACATCAATTTTACGTCAATATCAGTTACGAATAATATTGAATAATAATGAATTTAATACCCACTCAAAAAAATTAGTATTGTAGTATTAACAAAGCTATATTTTTGTGTGTTGGCGCATAAACCACTGGATTGTCTTACAAATGACTCTAAAAAATAGAAAAATAATAAAAATCACATCCTCACCCACATGTCAAAGAGCAATATACATAAATAAGAAAAAAACCACTAAAGCGAATTTAGCCATTTCTGGCTTTACCGGATATTGCCTACCTGAATGTGTAAATGTGCAATGCAATAATGAGTGATACGTGTTGCTTCTGCTTCTGCTTCAGACTGACTGATTTTTGCCCGTTATGGGCTTTCGTTTTTATGATGGTAATTTTTTAAACACAATGATTTTTCTTTATGCCTATGAATTTTTATTGCATTATTTTTATTAGCACACGCAGAATATTTTTTTGAGTTTGCTATTCCTTTTCCGATTTTTTTTTATTTTTTTCCATGTTATTGTGGGCACATTATTTTTAGATTAACACCTGCCCCGGTTATTTGAAAACTCATGATTTTTTTACAACCAGAAGTTTTTATTGCAAACAATTTACAACTTTGGAGTTCTTATAACGTTTCTGTTTTTGTTTTAGCACCCATGCAACAACAAATAAACACAATATATTACAACAGGTGTCGAAATTATTGAAATGTAGGACGATTGCTGTAGTTAAGACCATAAACTGTACGATTTTACGCTTAATTTACTTTGATTTCATTATAAATACTTAATTTTATGTTATTCAAATTTCGTTTGTTGAAATGTACGACAAATGATAAGCGAGAGGTAGGGGTATTTATAACTTAATATGAAGCTCTATTAAGCCACGTTCAGGTAGTGAAAATTGTGTGTTCATGTATTTTTTCCCTGCCTTTGAATAGAGCAAATAATTTTCTTTCAATTTGATAGAAACCATGGCGTCCATATTTATGAGTGGCGTAGAAGAAGAAACATTAAAGCTATAAAAATAGGTTGGTAAGTTTAAAAATTTTACAAAAAAATTATATATTATTCATACAAAATTGTTTAAAAAGTTTTGAAAAATAATTAAAAATAATGGCTTGCAAGTGATTTAAAGTCGAAACATTTCTTTTTGTTAATTGAAACCACAAGTATCTATCTATTCTGATTTTTTCATAAATTTCGATGATTTTTGTAGATAAACTACAAAAAAAGAAATTGTTATTTTTTTTTGTAATGGTGTTTTTTTAGTAGGTTGGATCACAATGGTTTTGATATTTATAATGTCGGAGCTACGTTGTTCCTACACTTCAGTTATAAGGTCTTATTTTAACTGATCGTATAAGCGTCAGACCCAGGTACAAATTATGTTTCAAAAAGTTTTATGGACTATTTTTTAGGTGCTCATAAAGTGGTAAATTGCCATTGGAACATAAAATTGAATAATTGTCCTTTTGAATAATTTTTGAAAAACAAAAAGATTTAAGGTTATTTATAAAAATGTCAAAGTTCGTAGGTTTTTCGCTCAAATATGAGAGATGAGTATGCAAATCTGTATCCACATATTATTGGAAATTTAATAAAAATGCTAAAAATATTGAAATAAAGTAAATATATATAAAAAAAATATGAACGTCGATTCTGGAAAAAATATTCGAAGTTTTTGGTTTTAATTTTTTTAAACACTTTATTGTTAATTTTGTATAAATAAAACAGATGAAGCCTTTTTTAACGCCTATGTAGGTGAACCTACCCAAGGGCGTAACCAGGCTTCAACCTAGGGGAGGGGGGAGCGTAAAAGGTTATCAAAATAAAAAACGTACAATTGAATTTAAACAACTTTTAATTAAGTTTAAAACAAATAAAATATTTCTAGGATCTTCCGAAAATCTCTGCAAAACATTGTCTATAAATGCATCGCGCATACTCTCCGTAACAAAAAATGCAAGCGGCCTTCTATCATTGTTGATAACAGCCAAGTTTTGACTCGTCGAGTGTACTGAAAGTCTTTTCTATAGATGCAGTGGTGAATAGCAATGCCTCTGTTTACTTGTGAATAAAACATAGTAGATTCTTTATATAGATCTATGTATCAAATCAACATCTAAGGTTGGTATCTTTGAACCCCAATAAACACTACAACTGCATTTCCGCTTGCAGTCCACCTAAATCGTAAAAATCAGACACTTTTGCCAAATGCATATTTAAAACGACAGGATCAGTGTTAAATAGCTTTGAGGGATGCAACAACGTTAAATAAAAGTAAGACTTGAAAGTAATTTTTTGGAATTATCTTTTGGACTTTACGAAAATTTCTACACTTGGCAAGACTTGAAATCAATTTCATGTTTGTTTTGCTTATTTTCTTAAAAGCAAAAGCAAGCAAACCTAAGGAAATAAAACAATGTTCTTAACTTACTTCACATAACATTGAATAAATTACAAAAAACTTCACATAACATAAAATATCATAAAGTTATTATTCAGAACAACAAGCGTACGCCGATAAGCGAAAGAAAAAAATTAAGCGCTCTACACAAAAATACAAAGAGTACACAAAGAACACAGAAAAATTGGCGGTACAGCGCAAGTGTTCTCCAACCCTTTCGTCGCTTACGATTTATATACGTCTTGTAATCTAGATCATGGCTTGATAAACTTTTCTGTATGATTAACGTAATTTTAAGGTTTTTTGGACAATGACGTTATTAAAGAAAACCAACGATATGTCATTTAACTTCTAGGGTGGGGCAACTGACCCACTTCCTTTCCCCCGTATATGCCCATGAACCAACCTATACACCAACTTTGAAAGCTATGACTTTTCAATCATTTTTAAAACTGGTTGTGTTTGAATATAGTCATTACTTTTGAAAAAAAAACATATTTTTTCTTATAATTTTGAAAACCATTTAAACATTGCAGTTAACTGATGATATCAGCTTTCCGTTGTTAAACTTTTTTAATTTTTTTTTTTGCATTTTATGAATCTTAATGGAAACTATGAGGTTCTAGGGAATCCAACTTTAGAAACTTTTCTCTATCCTGGGATTATCGGGATTGAAAATATCAATACCGGGAACCCGGGAATGGTTCGGGATTGAAAACTTTAAGAAGTAAGCAATTCAAAACGTTTTTAATACAATTTTTTATTATATGTGACCTTCTCCGTGAAAAGGGACCTAGTGTGTCAAAAAACGGGTTTAGACTTAAGAGTGGATTCTGGTACCTAAAAGGGTGTAGAATAAGATGAAATGAGTTAGATTTCTGATAAAAATTATTTTACCCTATAAAAACGTACAAAACGAACTTGGGAAAATCGATAAAAATGCGTTATGAAACTTTAAATGCGTTTTTCTCAAAACTTCATTTTCACAAACTAGGTCCCTTTTCTCGGAGAAGGTCACATATATTACTTCAAACTAAAAAACGTTAATTAATTAATTCATAATGCAACAAAAATAAAAAACACATTAAAGGTATTCACAATTGCGTTGTTTTCAGTGTAGTTAAGAGACCCCGTGGTATTGATACCACATTTTACCGAGCGGTTTTTGTATTTTTTATTGTTTTACATGAAATCTCTAAAAACCAAGAGTGTAGTAATTTTAAGTAGCCCAATGATATGGTTAACGAACGTGGTTTTTTAAGTTCCATAAACAACTGATCGGTTCCCAGTTATTTTCTAATTGCAAAAATGGAAGAAGCTCAAAATGCAAGTTAAACTTTTTATGCCACATATTATAAAATTGGATAGTTAATTTATTTGCATAGTAACAAAAAGCTATAGTGGGAGGTTTCCAACCACAAATTCTATTTAAAGGATGCTCATAATTGTTGTTTTCAACTATGGCAACAAAACCACAATACTACGATAAAACACAATTGTGAATACCCTCATTGTTAGTGAAGTCAAAAAAACTTATATTATAATAATGACTAGCAAATTGTATTAATTTGAAGAACAAAAAATAAAAAAAATAATCAAATACAGAAGAATTTAAGGTATTATTATATAAAAGTGAAAAAACTTTTTTTAATTTTTTTTTAAGGCAAATTAAGGTTGGAAAGATCAAATTTTAATTTGAAGAACAAAGAATAAAAAAAATAAAATACAGAAGAATTTAAGGTATAGTTATACAAATGTTTAATTTTTTTCACTTTTTTTTTTTAAGGCAAATTAAGGTTGGAAAGACTTTTCAAAGTAAAATTTTTTGCTTTAATTTTTTTTTTAAAGTATTACATTAAGCTGATCAACGTGTCTTATTTTCCATCAGAGAGTTTAATTCAGATATTATAACAAAAATAACACGCTTGTGAGAAGCACCGTTCTGATTCTATGCTAGTTTGAGAAATAGTTGTACGATAATCGTAAGCAGTTTGTGAGTTTCGATCACGATTGCCCTCACCACAAAACAAAATTATTTCCTAAAGCTGGTATGACACTTGCTTTTGTTTTGTATTTCTGAGATATTAAAAGAAGCAGAAAGAAAAGGGGAAAAGGGAAAAAATACCTTTGATAAAACGATAAAGATAGTAGACTGTTTAAAAATTACATTTTCAAGTAATTTTGAATTTTTGAAAAATATTAAATTATTGGCTTATTATAAATTTGTTGAGATTTTTAATAATAAGTTTTCTTATCAAAGTTGTGGCTTTGAATAAAAAAGCAGCTGCTTCATTTGAGGAGGACGTTTAAAAGTGGTTGTATGAGATGGAGCTGTTCTTGTCAGCAAAAATATTGAGTCTCGTCAAATGTAAAACTGCTGATCCACTTGGATTAATACTTTTCCTTTCTGGGTTGGGATTTTTCCTCTGACTCCATTAAATATGAAGCAGATAAAAGTTTTAATTGTGGAATGCGTACAATTTTGGTTTTCGTATCAAATTTTGATTTGTATAGATAATATGTAAACATAAATAAAAAAACTATTTGTATACAAATTGTAAAATGTCACAATTTAATGTGAATCTGCCAAATTCTCAGCTGCTAGCGGCTGAAAGAGTAAGTTTTTTTAAATTTTTCAGTCATTGAAAATGATAGTTATGCATTTTTTGTACCTATATCGTACTCCTCACAACACCTTAAAATTGTATAGCTTCACACTTAACATTTACGGACTGAGCCTATTTGACTCATTTAAAATTTTATTGCTATATATCTACAAAACTGAAATATTATTTTTTAAATACATATGTTGGTTTTTAGTAACGTAATGAACTATAGGTAAATATGGGTTACTCCCCTGTGACGACCCCATCATTTCGCATATTCGAATGTGGTATACCTATTTCTACGGCTATGAGCCAAAATGACTCATTAAATGATTTAACATTTAATTGCTTTAAGAACATGAAACTTATGGCTTACATGATATTATCTTACCCTGTCTGATATTATCGATTTTACTTAACTTTTTTTTTATACTTTAATAAATTTATATACTTTAAGCAATTTATTAAAACTTTTTAGTTTGTTAGTAATACATGATTTAATCAAAATCATACTTTATATTTTTTAATTGTATTAAATATCTTATTTTATAATATAAAATTTGCTATAAAACCTGTTAACGTTTAGCAATCGAATAAAAATAATTAAATAAATAAAGAAAGTTATTCTCAGAATTCTAAAGAAAGTTGATCCTTGAACAGTCATGATCAATCTTATCGAGGACACTTCCATTCCCTTGTCGAAAATTCATGCTGTTGACGTACGGAAGAGTTGTCAAGTTCAAGCATTATGCAAGAGAAAAAGATGTAAGAGCAAATGCAATAAAAATGTTTGCGGAAAATGTATTTCAAAAACAGAGCTTATATGTAAAAAATGTTTTCAATAAAGTTTTAATAATAACAAATATAATAATTTTTTATTTATTTATAATTAATATTTATGTATATAATAATTTATAAATAAAATAAATATAAAAATAATAATAATAATAATAAATATTTTAATTCAATTTAGTTGGAACCGTTTTTTTTTTTTGCAAAAAGCTTACATTTTTTTGTATGAGTCAAATTGGCTCACTTCTGTTAAAATAGGTACATATATAATGAACATCCGTAAATTTAGTGTTAATTTGGTGTGCTGCTCTGCTTGCATTTTTCAGATCTTAAAAATTTTAAAAAAAATACCGGAAGTGTCATATGGACTTAAGTCAGAATATCTGACAATTTTAAAATACATAGCTGACTTCACGATGTTGCAAATTCTTCTAAATTTTGCAAAGTCTTTGCTCCAGTGATTCACAATGAGTGTCCTAACAATCTTTTTCAGCCTCAATAAAAGGTTTTCCTAATTCTATATTCATATAAACTTAAATTAAAATTTACATGAATATTTTTAATATAAATTTTTTATTTAAAAATCACGGAATCCCGGAAAGAAAATCCCGGGATTTAAAGGGGCTTAAATCGTCCGAAGTCCCTGCTAGGTTCTCTACACTACATTTTGCGGTTTTACCGGATCATCAAAACAGTGCTTACTATTTGAGAAATTTGTTTTAAAAATATTAAAAAATGAAACCAAAGTGTAAAAAATATTAAAAAAATTGAAATTATTTATAACTTTTAAAGTTGAAAATTTCAAATATTTTGTAAAATTATTCCACACAATATGTTGAAAATTTCAATCCCAATGTTGAAAAAAGCAATACAAATAGCAAAACAAGGTTGACTTTTTTAATCCAAGGAGTTGAGAATTTTTACTAAGCAGCAGGAATGGAAATGCCCTCGAGCGAGCGGCTCTAAAAAAATTTTTAAGCTTGTGTTCGTGATATTAAGCCAGTTTTAATATCAGCAGCTGAGCCCAAGACCCCAAGGCGTCTCCTCAGCTCTCGTTCGCGTTCCAAAATTCAGGGGTGCCGCTAGCTTTTAAGAATAATCTTGTTGAAAACATTATTCCAATATGTCTTTTATATCAAAAGTTAAAAACACAAATACATATAATAAAAATGTAAAAAAGGTGCTGAATATTTTTTCGAAATTCTTTTTGTGCTAAATATTTTCTTCATTGAAGAATGCGGATTCCAAAAATGTCGTTTTTATAATTTTTGTCTACCTGTATGTCTGTCTTAACGCGCATCACGTAAAAACTACTCAATGGATTTTCTTCAAACTTGACGTATAGGTTCCTTTTCCACATTTTCACAAAAAAGGATTCCTTCCAAGTTAAGGGTTCTTTTGTAAAAAAAAAATTGAAAATAAAAACACTGAAAAGTGAGTTCAAAATTAGAGATACGTTTGAATAAAGCATGAAAGAATTCTTGGCTATTTAGAGAGCTACAAGCACCATTGGCTTATCTCTGAAAAATACCCTACAAAACGCATTTTTATATAAAATATATGTTAAAGTATACTATCTTGTTAAACTTTCTTAAGGATAATTAAGTTAAAATATTTTCCATTTTTTTTGACATCAATAACATTCGCATATCTTGAAAACTAAAGAAAAAATTAATACAATGTATTTTTGATTATAGGTTCGTTACCTAAAGAAAAAAATTTGCTTATTTATTTTAAAAATGTACGTACATCGATAATTCCTAACGTACTGGCCCGATTGCCGCAATTTTTTTTCAACAGAAAGAAACATTGGACGCGGAGGTGCCTGTCTAAAAAAGTGGGCGGCTCCACAAAGGGAGTGGAAATAATAAAAAAACGCTGTAACTCAAAAAAAAAAAAATTGACACTCGGACACTGAAATTAGGTACAGGGGTAGGAACAATTATTAAAAATTATTGTCAAAAAAGTGGGCGTTTTGTGATAAAGAGCATGGCAATATTAGAAAACGCTGTAACTCGAACAAAATTGACATTAGGACACTGAAATTTGGTACAGGGGTAGGCATAATTATGAAAATTTACGGTCAAGAAAGTGGGCCTTATTGGAAAAAAGGGCGTGGCAATAATAGAAACTCTATCTGGAATAATGTGGACACTAGGGTAAACAATGCGTAACAAGATGTGTAGAATTATTACAAAACACTATGAAGAAACTGGAGGTAATAGACAAAGGGCGTGCCACTTTTAGAAAAACACTGTATCTCAGTTAATATTAACACTAGTGTACTGAAATTTAGAACAGAGGTAGGCACAATTATTACAAATTATGGTTAGAAAAGTGGGCGTTATTCGAAAAAGAGCGTGGAAATCTTAGGAAAAGACTGTAACTCGAATAATATTGACAATAGGGTACGGAAATTTGGTACAAGAATAGGTGAAATTATAACAAAACACAATCAAGAAAGTTGGCGGAATTTTTAAAAGGGCGTGTTACTATAAGAACACACTGTATCTAAAATATTGAGACTAGGGTACCAAAATTCGTTACAAGAATGGTCAAAATTGTTGTTATAATCTCTAAAAAGAAAAAAATAAAAACTTAAAAAAAAACCAACTTTAAAACCACTACAAAGAAAAAAATAATTTTAAATTACTTTTCACATTAATTCTTGGTAAAATTTGATAATTTATTTATAAATATTATAAGAATTGGAAATCTTATTATTATAATTTTTTCTATTTTGTATAATTATTATAAATATATTAATTTCTCCATGAATATAAAACCTTTAAAGTCGGTGCTAATATAATCAGACTTTTATAAAATTAACGTTCCGGCTTTAAAGGTTTTATATTCATAAAGAAATTAATATATTTATGATAATACAAAATAGAAAAAAATTATAATAAGATTACCCATTTTATAATATATAAAAATAAATTATCAAATTTGACCAAGAATTAATTTGAAAAGTAATTTAAAATTATTTTTTACTTTGTAGTGGTTTTGCAGTTGGATTCTTTTTTTGTCAAAAAGTTTTTAATATTGAAATCTAATGTAATAAAACTCATTTTCTGTGTGTTTGTGTATTTGTTTGTTTCTTTGGCCTTTATACAAATCTAAACGGCTCAACAGATTTGACTCAAATTTGGTACACATATTGAGCGCATCCTGGATTATATTGTTACATACTTAGTTTTTGCCACGCCCTCTACGACATTTTTCTTCTAGGTGTTATTTTGTTATTATAATACTTTTTAGTATCGGAGCTTTTCGTCATTTAATTTTAAAAAAATGTTGTCATTTTGACACAATAAACACAACGACTACTTTATATAACATCCCTTATCTAAGAACGAGAACAAAACGACTTGAAAATCAAAGTTTTGACTTTGCAAATGCCAATATATCTCCGCTGTTCATAAATATTTATAATTTAAAATTGAAAGTTTTCTATATGACATTTATATTTAATATTATGTTAATTTTCTATGATTAAAATACAAATTCTAGTTGTTTGATAGTTTAAAATCGATTATTTTTTATGTCAGGTTAAATCAAGAATGAATTAAATTATCAAACATTTAAAACTTGTATTGAAATCATGGAAAATTAACATAATATTATTTAAATTTTTTTGTTCAAAAGTTCAATAAAATCACTTCACATAAATAGTTTAAACTGTACCGTTTCAGAAAAGTTCCCAAAAATCGACTTTTTATTCAAAAAATTACTCAAAAATCGTTTTTGTTGTAAAAATAAAATCAAGTAAAAATTGCACATCTGACAACCTT
Organism: Dichetophora obliterata; assembly: GCA_963920525.1. NCBI lineage: Eukaryota > Metazoa > Arthropoda > Insecta > Diptera > Sciomyzidae > Dichetophora > Dichetophora obliterata. The sequence goes on from OY986436.1 coordinate 257,978,904, forward strand.
TCATATGACGTAGCATTTATTTGCAAAATTTTTTTCCAAAATGTTTTTTACAAAAAAAAAAATTAAGAATCAAAAATTATTCATTTCTCACTCAACTTTCATACTTTTCACTCAAAAGTTATGGCTAAAATAATCGTTTTATTACCTTTATTGGGCATTAGACAAGGGGGAGTGGCAGCAATGCGCTGGGTTTCAGCTAGTAAAATATATAGGTATCGCAGAAAATATCAAAATTGTCTTTAAATTATTAGAAATCGTTTCGATATCGAATTTATATAGTTAAATTTAACTGTCGTTATCTGGCTTTCTCGGAATGTAATCATTTTTAAAAAAGACACAGTTTCTTAAGCGTAGACGTAGAATTCCATTTTTGTTTCATAGTTTTGGTGATGAATTTGTTGTTCCTGTTAATTTTTATGTTGTTTAAAATTAAATGTTATGAAATGTGCAAAATTTGTGTTACTATTGTGTGTTGTTAAACAATGCTATAGCCCTTTAGCAATTCTGGTAGACTCATTTGAAAATAACAGAAGCGAATTATACACACAAAACAAAAACTGTTCGTAAAACTGCAAATTTTGCAGTCCAGACAGAAAATTAAGCTCAAAATTGTCCAAAAAACATTACAACACATAAAGGCTTCTAAATTTTTAGAAATCGTGAAAATCACTTTTTTGCTTTCGCCATTCTAGGTGGATACTGTTGCACCTCATTAGCACGCACACACACACACACACACACACACACACACACAAACACACACACACACACACACAAACACACACACACACACACACTCACGCACACGCACACACACCCAATCGCATTCATACCAAGCAACGCAGTACCCCAAGTCTGAAAGAAATCTTGAATGCTCTTTGACGAAACATGCTGATTTATTTTTACATTTCATTGACGAAAATCTCATACAAAAGTTCCAAATTCGTGCACTGTTTTAAAGCTTTCTGTTTTTGATGAACGAAAACAAGACAGATTTGTTAAAGAATTATCGGCAAATGTAGCTCACGCAGTAAGTTTCTTTAAGAAATCATCATGACATATTCGTGCACGATGCCTTGGACTGCAGGGAAGCCTTGATGTATGTTTTCATGATCACCGCTACGTGCTTTCGTAGTCTCTGAATCCCTTACTTGGGACTCTGGTTGCCTCACGTTGAAATAATTTAAAATATTTTGCTGTTCATTTTGGACGCACATCACAGATGCGACCTCAGCAATCGCTGTTGTTGTTTTTTTGTTTGTTTTGTTTTTGCATTTAGTCACACATGAGCTAAATGCTTTTGTTGGTGTTCATATTAATTGCAGCAATTTTGGCTTAAAGGCCAAAAAGCTTTGCATTATTTTACAAATGCCAGGCCAAGTGGAGTTTTATTTTTATAACAAAAACGAAAGTGGAATTGATGCAGTTACCTATTTAAGCCAGCGCTTGGTCCCAGCGTCCTGACAAGTCCTCAATGACTGCCAAATTATCTATGCTGTAAATTTTATTAGAGCCTCTCGCGCATGCAAACATGGCTTACAAATTTTGCGCTAATTTGATGGTGTCCATCATGCCAACTTTTTAAAGCACATTCCATAGAAAATTTGGTAGTGGTTACCATAGAAAATATTTGCGAATAGCATGGCGAGGCACAAGGCGATGCGATTATTCGTTACTGTTACACAAGCGGTTAGAATGCAGAGAGCTGGAGACAGACACGAATTGTTGTTTTTGTTGCTGTTTTAAAGCGAGCTTTAATTGAAAGAGGAATTTTTCGATCCCAAAAACGAAGTTAATTGCTAGGCTATGCAGTTTTTGTTTTTGGGTATTACTTTATTTTAAAAAGTTCTTGATTGATTGAATGACCGCTGGCAACTAGAGAAGGAGTAGAGCGGAGTTGTCAAGGCAATGAACAGTTTGATAATTTAATTAAATTGTAATTATGAGTTGAAGCAGATATTCTAAGATAGTTCATGAATTTGAGGAAAACCAATAAGTTAAGTAAATCAGATGTGAGTGCAATTATTGGATTATAAAAAAAAATTAGAAAAGTTATTTTTGGGGATTTTAAAGATTATAATGAAAATATAATGAAAGAATGCAACATATACTGAAACGGACTGGCTATAAATATTTCTTGATGGTAAAACAGTTTTTAAGCTAATAAAAGATAACAAGAATTTTAATCATTTAAAAGACAAAAGTCTTAAAGACTACTCGTATGTTGTTTTTATTTCTCCTTTATACATAAAAGAAATTAAAATAAATGGGTTCATTTGACTGTTTTATAATTAAGTCGTTTTTTTTATTTTCTTAGGTAGCGGATCGGTCATCAGTTCCTGGCAATACCGATTACACTATTGCCATTCCCTCATTTAAGAACGGCTTTCACACAGTAATCCCAACCAGAGTAGTATGGGACGATGTACTACCGCTAAGCCAAGTTGGTGCGCATATTTTTACTGACGGCGCTCAAAACTTGACATAAAAGTTGGGGGAGGTGTCTTTTCTATGGATCTGGACATCAGAACCTCATTTGAACTGGCAGATAATTCAGTCTTCCAGGCTGAAATCATGGCCATTTATATAGCTGAGGAATGACTGAGGTATAGAGAGATATTTACTAAAATTATCTACATTTTTACGGGCGGCCAAGCAGCGATCAAATCCCTTGGATGTGTGTTCCTAACATCATGCTTGTCTCTGAATAAGATGGCCGATAAGTTCGACATTCATCTGGTCTGGCTACCAGGGCATAGGGATATTCCTGGAAATTGTAGAGAGGATGAGATCGCTAGAGAAGGTACAACGGTAGCACTGCTGTCTGACATGGAAGCATGAGGCATGCCACTTGCGTCGTGCAAGCTGGCTCTAGGACAACATGCCACAGAAATGGCTAATTTCAGGTGGAAGCATTGCACAACCTCTAACACTGCTAGACAGATTTGGCCTTGTTTTACTGAAAAACGAACGATGAAGCTCACTCAAATGACGAGGAAAGATCTTTCCATTTTGATAGGCGTTTGTCTGTCTTAGAAGTAGGTATACCTTTACCCATTTTCTACTGGGCTCCTTATTTTTTTGAGAAACAATTGCTAAGATTGCTTATTGAGTTGAAATTTTGAATGATTTTTCTTTCCAGCACCAAAGGACTTAGTATAAAAATCTTGAACAATTTTTCAATAGACCCTTTTAAAAAAGTAATAAAATTCCAAATTCAATTCATGCTCTGCTCTATCCCGCAGAAGACCTAAGTATCTAGATAGTCTCTTTTTTGATGATCTCAGGGATCTTGAGAGGGTAGAAGTTAGGCGTCTACTGCTTTTTATTAAAAGTACAGGTTGGATCCACGGCAGTGGTTAGGAGAGCAGGAGGGAGGAGGATATCCCCTGTGGTATCACAACGGACCAAATATCTGGCCTACGTGGGTCGGTCTCTGGCCTTTTTTGGTAAAAATACAGGTTAAAACTTAAAACTTTTAAATTATTTTTGGCTTAAGACTAGCATTTAAAATTTGAAATTTTAATTTTTAATTTGTGGAAGATTCACTTTAAGCACATTCACAAATTAAAAACAATCGGTTTAAAATAGCAAGCAAAAACAGTTTTAAAAAATGTGTGTAGTATGAACGTTAAACCCAAAAAAATTATTTTTTATATCATTTACGAATATCATTGCGACATTAAAGAAACAATAGTTTTTAATTTTAACTTGAAATAATTTTTTTAACTGCAAGATTTATAAACCAAACCTATTAAGTCTAGAAATAACTTTTTAAAAATTTAATTCCTTAAAGTCAGAGCTTAATGTTACACGGAGAAAATTGTTTGCTAAATTTGTATTGCGGTTAAACAGAACTTGCGCTTGATTCTCAGCCACTTCAAAATTATGCTAAATTTCAAGTAAAACTAATCAAAATTTGCTATTCCAGTTTATAATAACTAAGAAAATTTTTGATTAAATTAAATTAAAAAACTACCACCATCTGGGTTTTTGAACCTCGGCCGCATGAGTGTAAGTGCATGGGGTTATCCATTCGACCATCGCAGTTGTTAACCAATCGTCGCCTAATTGTCTTCATTAAGAATAAACGTTTGCTCGTGTGTTTAGAAGAAATTTGCTTAAACTTAGTAAAAATTTGCTATTTGATTTTGTAATAACGTAGCAAATAAAATATTTGCTTGAATTAGAAGTAGAAATTTGCTTTAGCTGTTTATAATAACTTAGCAAAATTTTGCTTAAATTTAATCAAAATTTAGAATTATCCTAAATACATGAGGAGTGATTTAAATTTAGCAATCTTTTTTCTGAAATCACACCGTGATTGAGCAAAGTTTTGCTGATTTTCTTTTAAACAAAACATTTGCTTGATTCAAGCAAAATAATTATCTCAGTGTATGCTTACTATATAATTTTTGAAAAAATTATCTATGAATTCATAATGCAAATAATAATAATTTATTTGGTTTTTTTTTTCGTTTTATTACAAAAAATTCAGTAACAATATTGTGATTAAAAAAAAAATATGAATTGACTTTCAAATGTATGCAAGGAACTTCTTAAAATAAAATGTTGGCTTAAAAATTAAACTCTTCAAATTTCACTTGGGAGATTTTTTTTAGGTATTGCAAATTTGATTGCAGAATGCGTGTAGAGCTATCAAATAGCTCAAGCCGCACTCTAAAGTATATAAAAATGATCGCGGTCAACATTGCTTCTTAGAGTTTCCGCACACACAAGCCAAACATACCCACACTGAATGCACACTCAATGCACAAATGTACTCATATATTAACACTTAGATGATCCACACGTTCAACACATTTTTAACATGATTTCGTCTCTTTTTTTTATTTTTTCTTCTTCATATTGTTCCTTATTTTCGATTTTTTAATGCATGTATAAATTTGTACGAAATAAAATTTTTTACTTCTTGTTAAAACTTTGGTATTGTGTTAGAGCGGGAGCGACCAAACTAAATGTGAGATAGAGGGAGAAGGAGACACTTCGAGAGAGCGAATCAGAGACAGTATAGCGACCTTTTTGGCATTTTGTGCGTTGCCAAAAGAAAGAAATCAAGAAGGACACACTTTAATGTGAATATGTGTGTGTGTGTGTGTGTGTGTGTGTGTGTGTTTGTGTGTGTGTGTGTGAAAGTTTTTCTACATAAAAATGTTCGCATTTTGATCACGTGCCGCGTGCCATTTGTTGACGATATATGAGCGAAATGCCAAAAAGGAGCAGGGGACGAGTAGTGACGATGTTGTAAGGAATCAAAAGCAGAAATATAAGTAAAATTATAGAAAAATTACAAAAGTGGGAAGGAAAGAAGGAAGGAGAAGAGTCAATGTTGGAAAATCAAGCTTAAGTTGTGGCAGCAGTAAAAAGCACAAGAAAAAGTTCAGTGGCAACAAAAACAGCAGCAGCAGCTGCCAAAGCTTAAGTGGCTTTCTTCAACCTTAAGGATTCTTAAGGATATGTTGTTATCGCTTGCATTTATAAATTCTTAAAAATTAAAAAGAAAATTTACAGCAACATGCTGCTTGTAATTGTGCGCGTACATGTGTATGAGTCTGATTAAGTGTTTGTTTGTATGTTTGTTGATGGTGTTTGTGTGAGTATGTGTGTTCGTTTGGTGTGCATGTAGCAAATAATTTCTAAAGTTTTAAAGAAAATCAAAGCTTTGCACAAAACAAAACAAATAAGCACGAAAATAACACACACACACACACACACATACCTTACTATAAAAGAAAAAGGTTAAACAAAGTATTTGAAAATTTCACACAACCAACATAATCTTGGGCCCTCACTCGTTCGCTCGAGTTGCTTAAATAATCAATTTAACTTTTTCTACATCCGGCCCCACCTGCTACCCAGTGGTTTTCTGACTTTTAACGCACAAATATGTTTTATGTGCTTTTGTGTGAGTACAAGCGTGTGTGTGTTGTTGTATTTTTGTGTGTAGTAATCATGCTGTCGTCACGATTGTACTTTTAGTTGTTGGCAAACAAGCCGAATCACAGTGTGTGCCACAAAAATTATGACACTGTAATGAGTTGTACGCACAAGCGACACAGCCAACGCCATCTGACGGCAATTTCTTAATATGTAAGCTTCATGTGCAGGTACTTATTATTCATTATAATATCTTGTCAGCATGAATTAATTGAGCGTTATTATTTTCTGACTACATGTAGGTTTAGATTTTCAGTCTTAGATACCAAAACGATTTTGTTAACAGAAATACTTTAAGATTGATTTTAAATATTAAATATTAGCTTAAGTTACGTATTAAAAATGATTCTCTTCTCAGCTTGATCAGTTAAAAACATAGTGCACTAGATTTTAGTTTCGGACTATAAGAAAATTGATACTATTTCAGAAATGTCAATACAAATGTCGACAAAGTTAGAGAATTTACAAAAACCATCTTCTAAAATAGTTCTCCTAAAATGATCTATTAAGCTTAAAAGTTCATTTTATTGTGAATTTTCATATTATGGCAGATTATTCAAAAAAATCTCAAAATAGTGTAAGTTTATGTGTTTTAAGTGCTTGCATAATTTTTCTATATTGACAAACTCCTCACGTTTAAAAATTTGATGACAAACCGTCACCCGAATAAAAGATGGTGTAATTCGGGTTGTTTTTATTTAAGAATTCCATAATAAATTTTCAAAGGTAATTTTTAAAATAGTGTTATCAGTTTGGCTTTTTTCTTATAGTTTTCGAGATATTCAGTCAGTTTTTTCCATGTATCCAATTGTCGCATCCGTAATTTTATTTATTTATTTATTTGCCAAGCAAGGCAGTTGATTTATTATAACAGTTTTTTCCCCACCCCTTTCCTTGTTCTTGTGTTCGAAGATAAGCAAATCTAAGTGGATTTATACCTCTAGTAATTGTTGACCTTTCTAGAAAAATTAAACACTGAACTAAATTTAATTTTGATAACTTTTTTTGGATTCGTGCTTAACTTAATGTTAGAATCCTTTCACAATAATTTGAGATATTTGGTAATTTTTCAATGGATCTGGGGGGTCTAGACTACAGGGTAGAAACTTTAACAAAAATTATTTAATTTAAATAATTATTTTATCGAATCACTTTAATATGTTCTAAAAAAATGTAACAAATCATATACTGAAGTTGCGTTTACGTGTAAACATCTTTGTTATGAGTTGATTCGTGTAAACAACAGTAGTGAAAACAAATGTATCGTGATTAATCGGATCAAACTTGATGCATTCAAAATTACCATCACTACTATTTTCAGTATACTTGACATCGGCAATTGTAGATGAAGGTAGTGATGATAACAGTGAGGCCAACAACAAGGACATACACATTAGGGCGTATCGAAGAATTTAGATATTATTCTAAGAGATCTCAAAAGTTACATTGAGTGGTCAAGATATCCCAAAAAAAATTTTAGAAAAAAAATAAGGATGTCTTCCTCTCCCGCAAGGACAAAGTATTTCTTTTAAGAAAAACAGTAAAAAATCACAACCTCAAAATGCTTTAATTTTTGTAAGAAAAACTACACATGTGCTTAAACAAAAGTAAATATAAACTTTAACTAACAATGTTTTGGCAAACAAAATGCTGCTCTTGGTTTTAACCCACAGTGTCCTGTGTGAAGGATATTCGAATCTAAAGGTACACTCGAGATAGCACACAACTTTTAATTGTTATCTGATTGTCTACATTTTTGTGATATTGATTACAAAGTTAACGTTTTCCTTAAATTTGGCGAACTAATAATTTGCTTATTTTTCGCAAATACATTTTCCTGTTTTGAAGAAATGTATACTTGAATGCAATTATTTAACTTTTGCAAAAAAATTAACACAAGGTTTTATATCTCGGGCACCAGAAGTGATATCGAATATAATTTTGTCAATTCGGAATCTGCAAATAGTTTTCAACGAAAAAAATATTTATTTTAAAACAGCAGGAAAAGACCACGATTTTTTCCTATTTCTTTTTTTGTTAAAAAAATTCTTCCTTCCTAGTATGAATTTTATTATTTCGTTAAAAGAAATCAGCTCAGCCTTCACAAAAATGTTATACTTAAATTTCAAGTTTCTGAATTTGCCATTCGTTGGGTCTCAATTGACTTAACAATTGTTGTTAAGAAGTGTTTCAATGAAATAATAACCATAAAAGAGATATGAACAAAATTGTTACATTTCATGCACGAAGTAACTCTTGAAAAAATATTGAAAAAATCGTGGTATTTTTCTGCTGTTTTAAAATATGAATTTTTAGATAATTTTGTGGCTTATGTTGTGATGAATTACTAAATATTTAGACTATAGCAATAGCCATCCGTGAGCTGGAATGATTTGAAATAACCTCTAAAAATCTAGTTTTTTGTAAAAATATTGGTTGGTTTAATAGTAGTTTAAAAAATATTGGTTTAATAGTAGCTTAAAAAACTAACTGTTGGAAATTATAGGCCGTAAAAACTATTCTAATCCGCATCAAAAAAGTTTTAAATGTTTGCAATCGGATTGAAGATTTCTGGATGTTTTTCACGCACATTTTTGATATTTTTTAATTTTACTTTCATACAAGAACTTTCTAAATTCAAAGAACTTCATTGCTTTTATTTATTTTTTTAATTTCTTACAATGTTTTGTCAGTGGGGGCTAATTTTATAATTTATATTTTAATTTTAATTATTTTTTTAAAACTTGACTTAATTTTTTAAGAATTTAATTAAATTTATTGAGATTCAAATATAAGCTGGAATGAAAAAGAAATAGCATTAATAGAAAAGTTATAAAGAATTTTACCCTTGCTTGCTCAACTAAATGTTAACGAGAAGTCGATCGTGAAAGATTAGTATAAAAGTTCTTTTGCTATCGGAAAAAAAGCTTTTATGAGCAACCTTTCAAAAAATTGCATTTAGTATGTATGCTTGGATCACGAATGTTAAGCGCAGGGTAAAGATTGATTTTAACTTTTTTTTACATGCAATAACAATAGAGTTCAGCTACTACAGCTTTTTCACACTTTCTCCGCAATAGATCATTTTAAGAACCAATCCAATATCATTGAAATAACTCAAAGATATCGATAAAAGTGGTCCAATAAAAAACCAAAAGGGAGAAAAATTTACCCACCATAATATGGCTCAGGGACAACACAAGACATAACAACTAAACATGCGTTTACATAGATCTAATCATACATTAGTTTTCAATCTACTTTTGAGTTGATCTTTCGACAAGTTAACATCAAACACGTTACAGTTGTTAACAAAGGTACTCATGCAATTTAATGGAGCAGTTAACATATAATTTGTTGTACTAAATGGTAAATAAATCAAGTTGTTAGAGTTTCTGCTGCTTCTACGGTTAGTGTTAAAATTTATAAAAGAAAGATTCTACTATATCTAACAAGAGTTATACAAAATTAACCCATTAACCACGGCTAGGCATTTTTTTAACCATGAAAATGATTCTACAGAAACGATCATATCTCGAGATTGGTTAGAGCTAAGTGTTTATTTTTTGTTGTTGCTTTAACAAAACATAGGGCTTTAAATTGTGTTTGAAATATGCCGAAATATTTTGACGTTGACTACCACATTTTCAAGGTCAAATATGATCAAAAATTTGAAAATCATTATATATGCTATTTTATCATTTATAAAAAATTTAATGTATATAAAAAAAAAAATAAAAAATCTCTTGTGGCCTATTAACTACACGGTTAAAAATTTTGGACTCCTTTTTAAACTTTGTTTTAAAGGAATTTTTAATCCAAATGGTAGTATTTTTTAATCACTAATTTAGTTTAATTTAGCTGGGTCTCAAGCCCACGTTCCTGAAAGGAACTTACTTGCATTTGTAATGATGCAAAATAAGCGAAACCTTATTAACAACTGAGTCAGATGAGTGGAAAAGGTGTTGGACCAGAACATCAGAGAATGTGTGTTCAAATCACGAACTGGTCAGAAATTTTTTTGTTTCTGTTTAATTTAGCTGCGTCTCGAACCCACTTTTTTGCTTGCTTGTTTACTTACTTTAAGCTTACTTGCTTTCGTAAAGATGCAAAATAAGAAAAACCTTTTTTACAGCTGAGATGGACTAGTGGATAAGGGGTCGTCCATAAACTACGTTACTGATTTTCCGGTTTTTTTACCCCCCCTCCACCTGCGTTACTTTTCGTAGTGCTTTTCAAAACCCCTCCCCCTCCCATAAAGTAACGTGACATATGAAATTAATTCATTCGAATGATTATATATTGTTTGACTAGCTCTGACAATTTTCACTAGTATTAGTGACTAGTATGACTTGATACATTAAAGGAACAATTGGAAAAAAATCAATAATTAATATCATCTGTAAAAGCTATTCCAACTGCGATTCAAGATTCGATGCTCTCAATCACTGGGATAGAAGAAGCTGGTAGCTTTGTTGAGGATTCTTCAAAATAGAATTTTTCATCGGATTCTATGTCGACCCATTCAGGTGAATCCTCATTTCTTACGCAAAGAAATTCACCTGGTCTTTGACAGAGTACCCTTAAAGGCTGCACCCGAGCTGCACCAAGTTCTGTGTTTTTGTGTAAATGCTTTCTGAAAATTGATTTATTTAAATAGTATTTTTTATTCCGATTTATTGTAAATGATATAATAAAAACTAATGGCATTTCATAGAAGTTTAAAAAACGAAATACAAGCCGCAGGTTGAACCGATTTCTTCTTTCTGAGAAGGACAGTACATGTCATACGGTATCTCCTTTGATCAAGAACATTCAGGCCTTAACGTCAAGGCCTGTCGCAAAAGCAAAAACCCAAATTTTTCAGACGTGTGCTGAGATGGTGAAGGAATACCAAAAGGTTCCTGTGTCGAGGGACAAGGTGGTGGAAGAAATCGTTGAAACAAAAGTTAACCATCAATTTAGACGATCAAACATAAACATGTAAGGTTAAAAATTTTTGAATTTATTGTCTTATTAATTAGAGGTTTTTCGTCGATTTTTTGAATTTTTGGTTACGTTAAAATATCTAAACACCTACCCCCGCTACCGTTACTTATCGTAGTGCATTTCAAAACCCCTCTACCCCCCTAAATTGGTAACGTAGTTTATGGACGACCCCTAAGGTGCTGGAATAGCACATCAGAGAACGTGTGTTCAAATCATGAACTGGGTAGAAAAGTTTTTTATTTTAAGTTTATATTTATATTGCTTTTTTTTAACTTTCTGCAAAATTAAAACTAATCTTTTTTGGATTATAAATTTTTAAACGTTTGCTTAAATTAAAAAAATAATCTTTTTAGGTGTTGTCCTATATGTTATCCAAAAAAGTTTAAAATTTAGTCCAAGATTTTTAACCGTGTAACTATACCATCTATTGAAAGAAATTTTCTTATTTAAGATTGCATCACTCTGAGAGATTACAGAAAGAATCTGCAACCTTGGGTACAAAAATACCCAACCGTCAATAAAAAGTTCTAAATTTTCAAAAATAAAAGAAAGTTAATTTTCTATATTTTAAATACAAATTCTTGGGTTAGAACAATTAATCGCTCTAACGAAGTTTTTTCCAAAGAAACAACAACAACAACATTTTTCACTATGAAAAGGAAAACATCACTAGTTGATTTTATTGCAATTTCGGCCCAGCTACAGACTTCATCAGAAGTCTTTGTGATGCCACCACAAATTGATGCCAAACGAAATTTTGCATAAAATATTTAATTGTTGCATGTTCTTATATATCTTAATATTGTAGATAATTACATAGGTCAATAATATTTAAACATTTCTTTTAATGTATGTTTTCGTATATAGTATTACTGAGCCTTTTTGACTTGCTTTTTATGTTGTGTAAAGTCAGGAATATTTTGTTGTCCTGCTTACTCGTTTGTAGATTTGAGGACAATCTGAAGGACTTCTTGGTACATTAAATACTCCCAAATTTGTAATGTAGTATTCTCCACTTATAGAAAAATATCAATAAAAATATATGGAAAAAAACAAGCATTTAAATGTACGGTATTTGCCTATCTTTTCATACAACACTTTAAACGTATTGAATGTATTGTCATGGGGCTGCTCTTTGACACTGAATTATCGCACTGGCTTTTATTCTTTGTCCCCTTGGAAGAAAACTTCTGTGGCTCGGTGCACTCACGGGCAGCAGAAAATCGATCTAAATTATTATTATTGCCACGGTAGTTGCACTTAACAACAAATTCGCCTGTCACATCACAAATATACTTATATTCTTTGACTTCGTTGATAGTTTGGAGGTTTTCGCTCAAATCTTCGTTGTCACTTATCTCGCCCACAACATCAAGTGGTGTAGTTAGCACTTCAATCTCATCCGCATAGCAAGCCTCTTCATCTTCATCGCTCTATTCGTTTACTTCAGCCTGCAGCTCCAAGGCAGTCAGAAACTTTCATTGTCTACCAACCAAATTTAAAATAAATACCACCACAACACGAAACTGCCAGTATTATTTGTTGTTTTAAAATGAGTCTACTATTCTTTTAATTAGTAATAAATGCTAAAATATTCTTTATTTTGGAAGCAAGAAAGTTAAAAACAACTTTCACACTTAGATTTGCTTGCGTTCTTAATATAGTTGATAAAAAACAGTGCTGCCATTGATGTATAACTTGTGCTCATTTAGAATACAGCAACGACGGTTGGGTATTATTATACCCAACTTATATCTCGACTACGGTGAAAGGTGCACAGTGGAAATATAATGCGTTAACTCCTGAAATCATTATAAGTAAGCACATTAAATTTAAAAAAAAAATGGTACGAAGCGTGTGGGAGCCGCGGTTAACAAAAGTATAACTTATTTTAACTACAATTTAAAATAATAAAAGTATCGCAAATTATTAGTTTTGAAATATAAAAGTTGTTGGTTTCGAGAATGTTTTATATTATACATAAGTTTTAAGACTTCTGAACAACTAAAAGCTAAGCCAATGAAACAGGTTCATAGCTTATGTGAGAGCACTGATTTTTGCTTATTTGTGAGATTGCAATATGTTTAGTTAAAAAATTTTAAAAAGACTTCATAAATTAATCACATCTTTAGAAATATTTAACAAGAAAAAAGTGATTGCTCACAAAAACTTGAATCTGTTTTTTACTCAATTTCTTTTCTGATAGTGCTCCTAGGTCTTCGAACTCGATTTTTCTTTGATATGATTTTAATTTTGCTAATGCAGCTATTTGTTACTTTTTATGACTTACTCGTGATTGTTTGATATACTATTTAAATCCTCTTTGAAATTTTTTACATGCCCTAAGCTAAAGTCAAAGAGAAAAGCAGCAAAAAAAAAACAAACGAGAAAAAAGCAGAGGTAAAGAACCGGCTTGATATTGAAATCTTTTCAAGGATATCTGAAAATTGACATTTAAAAATATTACCATCTCTGATCTCCGTCCACATGTTTTGTTCAATGTTTTCAAAGATCGAATGAGTGAGTGTCCTTGATTGACAAGCACAGAGTCAAGCATGAGAGTACGTATGTAGACAAGTTGTTGCTACTATAGCTACTACGATAGCTGCTTTAATCCTGATGTATGTATTTTGTCGCATGGCAAAGCATATCCATCGAAGGCAGGGCCAATACCTCATTCATTATGATCCATTCGAAGCTTTTCTGTGAGTGTTTTTGTTCAAATTTTTGGTGGCGTTTTTGTTAGCTTTACTTTAGCAGTCAGCCAGTTTTTATTATTCCTTTATGCCACAACGTGTCCTCTGCTTGGGCTAAATAATGAAGAAAAAACAATAACAATGATACAGAAAGAATAATAGCTAAGGAGGGGCAAAAACGTATTTGACAAGCCATTTTCGTTTTTCCATCGAAATGCACACAGTTTTGCATTGATTGGGCTTCAAACCTTGTCATCACGATGCACAGTGTAATTTTAGTGGCCATACCTTAAAAAAGGAGCTAAAATTTCTCAGAAACTATTTCACAGAATTACAGATAATTCTTCAAATAAAAGAAATATGTAAGCATTTAAAAAATATTTGAAAATTTGAATTAACAGCATTAGCTGGAAGTTTAAGTTCTGTTCAAAAGATTTACCTTTTCATTCCCATGCAATTCAACGTATGAAGTTAAATTATTTTTATCTTCAAAATGTTTGAACGAATCGAACAATACATATGTACATTTTTGTGAAATATTAAGTTCATTCTTAGCTTACTATTAAGCTAAATTAAATTAATTCCTATGAATTAATTTAATTATTTTTATACACTAATTGAAATTTAAGAACAATAAATTTGGCTTCAAGGTCAATTAAAACAAAACGCTACATAAAAAAAAATTCAGCAGCGAGAAGCAAAAACAAAACTTTTTCTTCGATTTTGCTTTAAACTTATCATGATAAAAAGATACTAAGTAAAACTTTATTAATAAAAAAGATTTGCGCTTTTGCAGAGTTATCCCAAGAGTAAAGTAAATATTTTTGTGTATTTTTTTCAGTCATACTGGCCAGATTTTAGATACATTTTTTTTTAAAAAAAAAAAGATCAAAGAACCAAGGCATGTGCCTTATACAAACAAGGTTTGGTATTCGACCTGAAAGGAAAAGGATAGATTTATTTTGAGGAATTGATTGAAACCATACGTGAATTATTGATTAGACGAAACTATCGTGAAAGACAATTTTAATTGCTTTTAACCGAGGCTAGTGTTATTCCTTAACCTCAGCAAGCATTTCCAGCCCTTAGTTGTTCCTGTCATTTAATTTCACATTTTCCACAATTTAGCTATGGATTTTTAGTTTTCCATAATTCTTAAATATAGACAAAATAATAACCATGCCCGAACCCGGATTCGAACCAGGGACCTCTGGGTTGATAGTCTAGCGCACTCTCCACAAGACTACAAAGGCCGAGAAAAAATATAATATAAATATATTTTTATGAACTTCTTCATAAAGCAATGGATTATTTATAAGTATTTTTGATGTAGTTAAATTTAGCTTTATTTTAAAGCTTTATTATTTTGTCTCTAAACAATTGAAATATATCCTTCATTGAAAAGAAAGATCTGTGCTTTTAATGTTTAAGACAAATTGTTTCTAAGGCCGTTGTAAACGAATAGAACCAATATTTATATTTGTATTAATAGTTTTTAATTAATTAACAAATAATAATTTTTAATTTAATGAAAGATAACTTGATACAATTAATGTTTAAAGAAATAATGGGTAAAACTACGTTAAGATTGTGCATTTTTCATATACAAAATTATTATTGTCTCTATTTTTTATGATATAAATAAAGTTATTTTCTCAAAATTTAATTAAATATAATTAATGCTGAATTGCATACTCTGCTACAGCTCCATAAAATGTTCGACACTGCTTATATGAAAGTGTTACACTGTGCGAAGTAGGCAGCTTAAACTGCAACCAGAACCGTTCTCGCTGGCGTATGAGTAACATTTTTTAGTTCGAGATTGTGTTTTTGTTTATTTGTTTTATGTAGCTGTGGATTGCGCACCATGATCTGATGTTGTGCACCCTTTGTTATTGGGTCATCGAATAAATACGTTGACGTATGCGGTCATCGTTACGTGCAGTTCGAATGTACTGCTTTGCACTGGTTGAAAAGTTAAAATGATTTTTTTGTTGATTCCTCATGTTCTTCATTTTCTTCATTTAATTAAAAATATTTGAGAGATGTTTCTGCAGGTTGCTTAAAGGATAACAAAACGTTAAGTCCAGCTGTAAAGTTTTATTATTTTTTAAAATGTTTTAAAAATGAATAGCAATCAAAGAGAAAAGTAAGAAAAACATTAAAAAGAACTTTAGCACAGCGGTATTCCATATAAGTTTTGAGTTATTTACACTCAACAGTGATGCAACAGAACTGAAATTTCTTTTTATATTATATAAAAAACGAAATTTTAAAGTAATAAATTTGGTCGTGTTAAAAGAGTTACTAAATTGTTTGGATAAAGTTAAGACATAAAACAAAATCGTAAAATCAGCATTTCTCGAAATAGGAAAACATTCATGCAATGAACATAATCATATAAATTAAATTAAAAACGCTCAGAAAAGCAGGCAAAAAAGAAACAACTCTACACTTTAAATTCTCACAGAGGATAGCAAGCAGTAAAAAGACATGCTCATTTCTTAAAAAAATAAAATAAATTTTGTCTGACAGGCCACAAAATAAATTCGTCAGTTATTCCTGCTTGTAGACTTTAATGCAGTTGTGTGAGTGTCGACACATAAACTTGTCTTTTTGCTGAGTCTAATAGTTTGATGCTTAACGAGGTCACCAAAATGATGAGTTCAAGTTTATGCAGCAAATTGCAAGCTTTGAAAGAAAGATACTAAGACAAGAATTTGAAACAAACATAAAAAGTGTTATAAAAAAAGGCATTTGATTTTTCTTTGTTTTGTTCCCAAAATAAGCAATTAAGCTTGCGCAGCTACCATTTCCTCTTTTTGGTCCTTTGTCTGTGCAAAAGGATTTTGTGGTGGCAATAGAAAATCATCATCATCATCATCATCATTGCAAAATTT
Source organism: Dichetophora obliterata (assembly GCA_963920525.1). Taxonomy (NCBI): domain Eukaryota; kingdom Metazoa; phylum Arthropoda; class Insecta; order Diptera; family Sciomyzidae; genus Dichetophora; species Dichetophora obliterata. The sequence goes on from OY986436.1 coordinate 257,995,447, forward strand.
GCATATGCACCAAAAAATATTCACAACGATAGACAGCTAGACATACAGACAGAAATGCAAACAAAACGCAACAGAGACCGAGTGCAGCAGTCGTCACTGTTGTGGCATTGGAATCGAGGCAAAAAACCACACCTTAGCAGAGTTAAACAAGAGACGCACTCAGCCAGAAATTTACGAATGTGTTTCATGCTTCAAGTATGAATGATTGTTTGTATATATATGTGTGTGTGTGTGTGTGTATTTGTGTTCCTGGCAGATATGAGCTGCATTCGCTAACATTGGGGACCTTCGAAATTTTATGCTAAGGATATGCAAAGATAAGCCAACAACATGCTTACAGCATCTACCATGCAACATGCAACAACAATAATAAAAACAACCACGAGCAACAAACAACATCTGCCCACCACAAATTTTATTAAAAAAAAAAAACTAAAAAATTTGAACGAAACCAGACTGCGTATTCATACGTTCACGAAACGACGACTTACAGTGCGTTGAATGGGGAAAAAATGCAAAAAAAAATAAAACTAAAATAGGCATGCATCGCAAATAAAGATTATTGCTTTTAACCAATTATTTTATAATAACTATTTAACGATAGAAGAATAAAAGAAAATAATGTTAAAAAATAAATTTTTTTTTGTCAATATTTTTACGACTAGAAATAAAAATTATTTTCTTGTCGATAGTTTTACAAAAATAAATTGCTTTACCCTGTTAAAGGGGTCTAAAAACTCAAAAATGACCAAAGTCTGGGAGAAGAAAACAAAAAAGGATTATCTTTGATTATCTTTGATTATCTTAGAATATTTTATATATTCTTTAAAGGTTCTTTTACTAAAAAAACAATTTTGACTTCCTTTATAAGGTATGAAAATATTGCACAAAAAATTACGATAGTTTCAAGGGTCCTAAAAATAGGTATCTTCGATTTTTAGCAATTTTGATGCATCTTCTCTTTGTTTCTAAAATTGCATCTGCACCTCTTCATAAATACTTAAGTTATGACATGTTTAACATTATTACTTTTTAATAAAATAAGGAAAAATTTTATGGAAAATCGCATTAACCCAGTCGGATGGGGTTATTTTTTTTGCGTTCTAGACTAAATGCTGGTAGCTTTTTGTTTAAAAATTTGTTAAGTGAGGGAAAATGAATGGTACTTTAAATCGTGAAATTTTAGTATCAATCGTAGCATTCATCAGTGTATTATGAATATTTTCCAAATTGTATAAAAAATTGCATTAAAGAGTTTTAGAAAAAGAACAAGACCTAGCAAAATGAACTCTATCGCCATTTTTATTAATTTTGTTGATTAATTTTTGTTGACAAAATTATGAAAAGAATATATTCAGAATTTTGTATAATATTAAGTGTTTATTTTTTAAGATAATAATGTGTTTGAATTAAGGTTTTAAATTTAATCTTTTAAGTTATTAAAATAAAGTCAAATCGAAAAATTTTATGTAACTGCCGGTTAGGTTAGGTTAAGTCGCGCTTAGACTAATAAGGGCCATTGTATTTTATTGAGATTTTGGTCAAGCTGATTATACGTTTATCTGTCTGACAGAGAAAGTGCAAACCCATTTAGCATGATTTTTGTGAAGAGGACCAGTTCTGTTTTGGCCGGATTTACACCAAAACCACAGAGTTCAACCCATCTCTTAAACTTGACTGTGACTGCGATTGCTTGATCTTCGATGTAGTCTGCCACTACACAGCCATTCCTCTCCAGAGAAAGCATTACATTGTTCACTACCAGAATTCAGAGTAGTGAAGACAGCACACCGCCTTGTGGCGTACCTCTTGATACCGATCTAACAGCGCTATAACCACCTTGGTCTGATAAGTTTACTCTGCAGTTGAAGAGCTTTTCTATAAGATCAATAATGATATTCTTCACACCTCATCTAGGCAACTGTTGTATACATTGTCGCGTGACATTATTTAATGCCCCTGTATGTCTAGAAAAGCAACTAAAGTGAATCCATAATGCAGGAAGGATCTTTCGATAGTCCCTACCAGTGAGTGTATAGCCATTTCCACCAACCTTCCCTTGCTATATACATGCTGTTATGCCAATTAGAGTGCATAGTCGATAATGTTGCAAAAAACCAGACAGAAAAGACAGAAGAAACAGGAGTTCTAACGTCTTGGAAAGGAATGACGTTAGACTTAAAAGCCTGAAATCTTTGGGAGTGTTTTGTTATATCTTCCCTATTTAAGATATAAGGATCACACTTACTTTGTTTCCAGCGTTGGGAACATATGTAAGAAATGCAGCAAATGCATTTAATATGAAGCCAAGGCAGAATATCTTCCGCAGCCTATTGTATTTCTACAGGGTAAACACTATCAGGCCCTAGTGATTTATAGGGCTTGAATCTGTTTGCCGCCCATTTTAGTTTTCTATCGGAGACTATGCCTCCGGTATCCTGCTTAAAACAGCTAAAGTTAGGCAGTTGTGCACGCAAAAGCGCACCGTTACCAGAGAAGTGTGTGTCTAGTAGAAGGTTGAGAGACTCCTTATTAGATTATCCATGTACTATTATATCATTTGAGATAGCCGTGTGTGCATGGTGTACTAGCCAGAATCTTGCGTAGCCCGGATGCCTCCGAGAGTTCTTCAACTATATCACAGAATTGTTTCTATGCGTATCTTTGAACTTTCCTGTTTTCAGTTTTGAAAGTTTTGATGGCTACCTTGTAAGCTGCCCAATAAATCTCTTCTCTCGAGCTCTAAGTCGCGTTGAAGAGCCTTCTACATTCAGTTCAAATCCCATCCAGTACGGAGGATCACCACTTTGGTTCTATCTTCCCTATTGTTGTTCTTTTAGTACCTGAGGATGCAAGAGAGCAATTCATTGCTTTAGTTAGTATATTGACTAGATCATCGAGATCAACTGCCGATTTTGGTTTGTAAATCGGACCCGATGGCAAATGTTTGGCCAAAGCCCTTTTATGTAATCCCAGTTCATCTTGTGAATGTTAGTCGGGGTATTATTTTGGGAAACTTATCGTGTAAGCTACACTCAACGTAGCGGTGGTTGGAGTACGAGTATTCCTTTGGCACCCTCCAACCACAAATTTTGTCGAAGATGAAGTCTGATACTAAAGTTAGGTCCAGGACTTCACTTCTATTTTTGATAACAAAGATGGGTTCTTCACTCCTATTGCATATATAGAGGTTGGTACTTAATGAATAACCTTAAAGTAACTTACCGCTTTCGTTAGTGTCCGTGCTGCCCCACACGGAGTTGTGTGCATTTGCGTCGGTCGATATGATGGCCCCTCGATGCATATCACGGATATTTTCAACCAATTTCCTGACGTTATCTGGAGTCGGGCTTTTATCGTATAAGAAGTAGGATACGACCAACCAATACGTGTCCTTGCCTGACTCGAGGCTGGCTGCAGCCGCATCTATATTGCAGTATCTGTGAAGCAAGAAGAAATTAATATTATTTTTTGCCACAATGCATGTTCCAGGTTTACCTACATTATTGGCTACCAGCATCTTATAGACCTCCGTGCTCAATTCGCAAACGCTGCCACCATATACCCATGGTTCTTGAATGAGGACTACGTCGAATTTACGTCGTGGACTAAGAGATTCTTCTTCGGATGTCTCCTAAGCCAGAAAATCTTCCTCATGAAAGAAACCCGACATCCCGGTAAGGCTAACTGATCCCTCCGACATAATCTTATCCAGGTCTGCACCTAGCATACTGCTTGGGGTTTCAACAACTTCTGCTACAGCCTGGCTTGACTGCGCTTCTGTTGAAGGGCCCCTGGGGGTCAATTCCCGTTCTGCGTTATCGTCATATGAAAAGGTTTTTTTCAGCTTTACACGGAAAACGTGATTCCTGTTGTGTGTTAAAAGAGCAACAGCTGTTTAGTTTTTGCTGAAATGAAAACAAAGTTAACGCCGATTGCAAACACGCGTTATCAACTTGCTATATTAGTTTCGGCTATTTTATGCTACCGAAAAACTTATCTTGGTTATATTTATTTATGCAAAATTTACTATATTTTCTTTTTTTTTGTTTATTTTTAATATATAGTTTTAATTTCTCAATTAAGTTTATGGCTTTGGGAAAGCGATATGAGTCGAATTGTTCCTCAGCAATTCTGGTGAAGTTTTCTTCATCGCGAAGTCTCCTTCTAAAAATCGTTGGGTTTTCTATACATAAGTCAATAAAAAGAATGTTATAACAATTCAATCAATCAATTATTTCCTTTGATATTTCCAATATACTCTTTGCAAATGAAGGTAAATTAATGATAAAAGTCATTTTTGTAAATGTTTGCTACCATCTAATACGTTGTTTACATTTATTTTTCATAAAAGCTTTGTTTAAAAGACACTCAGCAACTCTCAAATGATATTCAGCAACTACTTTCCATTAGACGAACAAAAATTGTGTTTTTGTCTGCAGTGAAGTAAAAAAATGAAATCGTTAAATGAAAACTATTGTGAAAAGCTTTTCTCACTTCACTTTAACGCACAACGGGAATTGACCCCCTATACTGCTTGAGGACTCCCTCTCTTCTAAAAAGCGGCCTTAGCGGTTCCACGTTCATCAGCTGGAGGACCTGCCTTGAGGGACCCACAGACTATTCTATATTGCCGATCGCCCAGCTTTTCATATTTATGTAAGGGTTGCAAGCCTGGAAAATTTTTAGTATTTCTACCGGCTTTGAGCAGGTGACCGGTTACAATACTCTTGCTCTGGGACGAACCGGTATCTCGTCCTTTTCTATAGCCTTCAACTTGACCCTAGGCCAAATCTTGCCAACTTTGCTTATGGCCGCTTTGTTCAACAGAGCAGACCTGTCGTCATCACAGGGAATCAATTTTACGTGGCCCGAGTTGTGCCACCAAGCATCATGATAATGAGGGAGGACCATGGTTCTTTTCCAGTATACCTGGAAGAAGTTGCAGACTAATGCGGCCTCCACCCACCTCCATTTGTCCCGGTAAAGTGCCACGAACGCCCTCTACGTATCAATGACACCCAGCACTCCGCCTGGCTCTTTGGCCACATCGCTGTATGACCTGAATTCAATGCTTTTAATGACCTTCTTTGGCCTTTTAGCAGCAGGTATCTCCTCCGTCAACCTCTGCTTTTTCTTTGAGAGAACAAATTTGGCCTTTTGAGGAGATCCTGCTTTCTCTTGTTGGCCCTTCAGCATATATATTTCCCTTATTTATATGGGCTCAACGCACAGTGCAACTACACTAAGGAAGGGGTGGTTTTTTGAGGGGAGTAAGGAAGGGCAGCACCGTTGAAAGATGTGGAACATCATTGATATTCCGACAGTTGTATACCAACTGCAGCAAGCATTAAGCAGAAAATACAACAGAACGAACAGCAACAATAACTGGCATAAATGAGAGTTTAAGGTAGCAGAATGTGCAACAACAAGAACAATCCATTTGATAAAAAAATATACCCAAAAAAACAATGAAATAAAATCCAACCGAAAACAGACACAAATGGATAAGAAATAAACAAAAACTACAATGACAGCGCAATTTATAAGTGAAAATGCTCAACAACAGGAGCGGATCTCGGGAGCATAGAAATTTTTCAAAATATTTAGCTATTTATTTAGAGCATAAAAAAATTCTACGCTCTAGAAGAATAATCAAAATTATCAAACTACTCAGCATTTGAGCAAGAATTTTTCTGTGTTATGCAAGATTCTGCTTGGCGTCAAGGAAATAGCTAGGATAAATTTCATAAGCCACATCAAAGGCACTGAAAGAAAGTCGAATTCGTGGTTAATCAGGTTACTCATTTCCCTTGAATACTGCTTAAGGAAATATCAATTGTAAAGGGTTGAGCATTGCACATTGTTTTGATGTCCAAGACAGATGACAGTATGAAATATTTTTAACTTCAATTTTAATTATTTTTCCAGATTTTAAAAAAACGAAAAGAAATAATGTCACCTTATCTAATCTGATGTAGCTAAAAGAATTAATATCCTTAAAGAATTAATTGATAGCCTTGCCTTTTAAATCTTGTCAGGCGTCACAGGTACAATTGTAACTTTTGAGTTTTTAAATTCATATAACTTTTTTCTAGAAGTCGTAGAGAAATATATTGACATATATATTGCCATACAATATATAATATTGTGACATCTGGATATTTTTGATCTTTAATATGTTGTTTAAATTTCAGATTAATATTTTCATCTTATTCCAAAATAGGTGGTTGAGTTATTTTTATATGTTCTTCGAGAATATTTCTGCAAAAGAGACAAAAATACCGGTTGCCATCAAGCGTTATATTTAATTGTATATAAAGTTGTTGAGTTATCTATTTTTATTTAGCAACTTCAGCTTGAATCCAGTACATTAATTGTTTATTTTTTTGATTTAACGTATCAAATCCCATCCTGTACTGATTTTGTGTTGGAACAAAATTGGCGAAACACCAACGTATGACTATTATATTTTAAATCATTCCAAAGCCACACCACAACCACACCCAAAGGCAGCAACAGTTACAGTATACATCTGTAGGTCCAAACAGCAACCAGCATCAACATCCTTCAAACAACTCGGCTAGCAGGAATGCGCATGGTAAGCCAAGGTGTGCCAAGCAGCATTCAATTCATTCCAATTTAAGTGCAAGAGCTAGCATATCTGAATTTGACTCTTGTTGCATTTTAATTTATTGCTTGCAGTCAAGTCAGTCACAGTTTGCACCAACATATGCAGAATATCTCATACGCACACACACACACACACACAAACTGGTTGCTCGAACAGGTGCGTATGCAGATAACAATGCACTAAGCTGCTCCATACTTGCTTAGATTGTCCTATAATACTGCTATATACCATGATAAGTTCTGCCTCTCGGCCTGTATTGCACCATGTCTTGCAGATTTATATGCAAACTTCCCTTGTGCCAATGTCCTATGTTCAAGAAACTATTTATTTGCGCGTGTATCTTACTTTTAATATGCTATGCTTAAGATACAAACTTAAAACTAAATTGGATTCACATGTTGGAGTTCCCAACACTTAATCTTAATTAAATCGAAATGGCTTTATATACACAGCTCTTCACCCTAACCTCCAGCGCTATCGCACAATCTTGCCAACTTAACTCGCTTTGAGTGCTTTCCCCATTCCGCACACAACTGTCGCAAGCAGATTCCAGCGACAAGTTGTAGCTGAGTCCAGCACACCAGCATCTAGAATCAAGTCAATTCAAGGCAAGTGAGTGAGTGAAGGAAATTGCATTCGAATTGCAAGCAAGTCTCCTGCACTCTCCACGCTGCGACCTTGTTGAACATCGTCCCGTGACATTAAGATGTGCTCACTGTGCTTGGCATGTAGGTTTAGATACCTGTCTGCAACTACGTTCCAGGTAAGATTCAATTGATTTCAATAGGATGCCAAGACAGCTGCAGCTACGCAGCAGAGTGGAGCAAATAAATTAAAACTGTATTCAAGTCCGTATCAGTCGCCGTCTCTTGTAAAAAATCCACTGTTTTATGCCTTCGTAGCGGTGAGTTTCCTTGAGTTTGCAAGCTGCCTTAAATGTCACTATTGTTTCGATTTTTTTATAGATTGCCAGAAGTTATCGATTGCACACTTTTGTTGCTGCAACTGCTGCGCTGCTTATGCCAGTCAGTAGCCAACCTTATTTGGTAATTGAAAGATTATCTTGTTTCCTGAAAATGACAACTGCTTTGTGAAAGCGTACCGTAAAAAAATAATTGTGATTTCCGGAGATATAATCATTATTAAATTAGGAATTTTATCGAAAGATACAATTTAGTTTTTGTTTAGAAATATGAGGTTTTATTAAATAATGAGTTGAAGGAATCTAAAGGGGTGAATTTGAAAACAAACGATTTTTCCCTGTTCCTGCTTTTTTCGATCTTTTCATTCAAAAATTAAGGACAAAACTAAACTAAATTAAAAACAATACTGTTGTAAAATAAGAACTTGGAGTATTTAGAGTAAAGAAAAGTTTCATCGTTTAAAATTTACGAGCGATTACTTTTCCCTTTCTCTTACTTGTTGCATAGAAAAACATTTGTCCCATTCTTAACTGTAGCTATTCCATATAGAAAATTAAAATTAAAGGAAAAAAAATTTTAGAATATGCATTGATTTGCAATGGTAGTATTATTTCTAAAGATTGTTTGGTGTTTTAATTTCTAAAGTTTACATAACAATAATTTTTTTAGCAAACTTTGTGTTGAGACCACTCCGTGTCATTAGTGTGATGTTTTACTTTATTTTCTCTAATAATTGTTAATAATATAACGACAAATGGATAACTGCAAGAAAACACACGATTTAAACATTTCAGCTTTAATAAATAAGTGGAATTTAAAAATTTAATCAGCAGATTATGGTAAGTACATATTAATATTTCTTGAGTGTTGTCTCTAATTTTGCGATTTTAAGTCTTCAAAATAAACAGATGAAAAGCGTTTGCATTTTACTACTTAGTTTTTAACTGTTTCTTATATTTTATACTTTTTATGCAGAATTTTTTTTTAAGCAAAAATATTAAAAATCGTTTCAAGTACTGAGTGTTGTTTCAACAGCAACGTCTATGCTGCCGCATTATGAATCCTTTTTTATTTTAATTAAAATTTTTAGTCTAAGACAACTGAATTATTAAATGCTGAAATTCAGAAAAGGTATTGGGGAAAAGAAAACTTTATAGAGCACGATATGAACAGTATAGCAGTGCATTTGAACAAGTCATTTTATTCCGGCTGAAATTCATTACAATAATAGTTTTCCTCTAATACATATGGGATCTCATCGTCTCGTCAGCTGCTCCAGTAGCGGTGAAGCTTAAGTTGACACCCTGTCAAAGTTGTAAAAATAATTTATGCCACAACTAATTTTACTCCGCGCCAAACTTCGTGGGATGGATTTTGAGATCATTTTGAACCAAAAAATTATAGTCAACTGCTTTGCAGAGGGTGGCGTCAGTCACGAATATGAACTTTTTAAAAATGTTGAAGCAAAAAGACATTTTATGAATTGTATGCAGCTGAATTTTTATACTTTTACAATAATAAATAATTTAGAATAAATGTTTATTTTTTGTTTAAAATTTAAATTTAAAATTTTTGTTTGGAACCAAAAGGTTCCATTGTGTCCTGAATGCTGCCAATTTTATTGAATGTTGTGTTGTACTTTTTATGAAAAACGCTTGCTTACTTTACTCTATTTAAAAATTTTTAAAAAAAGAAGGCAGCCTCATGAGTGAAAGTTATTGTAATTCTATTAATTGCAAATTTTTGTAATTTCTTAATACTAAAATTAGAAAACAAAGCAGCCCTTACTTGAAAATTTGTGATTTTTTGGAGAATATTGGGGTTTTTTTTTTTGGAAAACAAAACAAAACTCTTTCAATGAAAACAGACTTTTTGTTTTATAATTTATTTAGATTTAAGCAAACTTTTAGTAGACTTGAAAAGGCCAATACTTAAGACAAAAATCTTGTACACTTCTATAAAAAATAAATAAAAGCGCATAACAGTGATCTTGGATTTTTCAATAATTTTCACAACAGAGGCCATGCCGTGTTCAATATTGAACGATATTAATCCTGCTTTGATAACCTACGTCTGTGAGACGTATGCTTTTTTTATTTCTTGCTCTCTTTCTCGTGAAATGCTTTTACTGTAAGTTTTAATTCTCCTTTTTTTATGCAAAGAAATTATTATAAAATGTGTTTAAATAACAAGGGAATATGTAACAAACCCATGTAAGTACAAAAAAAATTGTTTAATTGCTATTAACATAACATTAAGCCACAAAAACATTGACAAGTTTTCAAAACTTATAGAAGATAGATACATATGGTTAACTTTTAAACGACTTCTTATAAGATTATCAAAGCAGGGTTAAAGCTTATAAAATTTAATAATTTCTCTATTATATCCATATGTTTTGAAATTTATTCAAACAATTGTGTAAAGTCGTTAGTTCAATTTTTTTTTTGTGTACGTCTGTTTTTGCTCGTTCGTCTATTTATGCATATTCACAAAGGAATTTTGCCTGTGGACTTAGAACATGGCAGAATATATCAGTTCTAGCAAATTTTCGAAGAGCACTTTTAATCTTTTAAATTGATGAACAAATTTTTATTTTCGAAATATTTAGTCCGCTCTCGTATTTAAAATTTTGTGTTTACTTTCGAAAACTTGTGTAAATTTTTACAAAATGCTGTTCTTCCACAAAAATTGTGTGAAATAAATTGCAATTTTCCATATGCTAAGAAAAATGTCAATATTTCAAATTCAAAGATGTTTCATCTTCAATATTTTTTATAAATAGCTATGTCGACTGAAATCTTTGAAAGCTTAGTTTAAAACTTGAAAAATAAGGATATTATGCCTTGAGGCCACAGTGGTTCATATATGAACTGTTAAAACTTTTTTATTATCTGAAGAATAACTTTTTATTGATTGGCCAAATATTTAGTCAAAATAATAAGTCCCTTTGTCAATATTATGCTTACAAATACTTACAAATAATAAATATATTGATATATTTATTTTTTTTTTCTTTTTTACATGTTTTTTTTTTGTCTGTGAAGACAAAATTAACAGAATTCCTTGAAATGAAATCATGAAAAATAAACACAAAAAAATATACAATTATTTACTTCTACTTTTTATCCGAAAGGCAAATCTGCTCTGCCGAATTTGCAATTTTTAACATAAAATATTTTCCGAAAAAAATTAATAGTAGTTTTCTTACGATACTTCGACCGAAAGTTAAATTTTAAAAAAAAAGATATACACAATGTTTTAAATTTAGAGAGTGGAGATGTTTTTTCAGAGATCTATACATGTATTAAAGAAAATTTAACTACAGAACCGATATGTTTGCAATCATTGAAGAAATACGTGTTGAAAAACAAATCTATTAATAATATAAATAAAAAAATTTATGTATTCAACGGATTAAAAACCGATGCGTTGCTGCCACGCCCCATTTTCTAACACCCACAAAACGTTATCAGTAAAACTTTACGTGTAAATTAAGGTCAAATACAAGACCATAAAACGATAGTCTTAGCCATGACTTTTGATTGGAAAGAGATATTAGGGTAAATTGTCCTATAAAATATTTTTGAGACTTATTTTTTTTTTTAAATATAAAAACAACATTTTGGAAAAAATAAATTTCGCCAAAAAAATCAAAGTTATTTTGATGACAAAAACAGTTGAATAGTTTTTCTGACAAAACTGGAATAATTTATGCAAATCAATGCTATGTCATATGAAAAGTAGTCAGAGAAGCAATATTTACTTGTTTTTATTTTTACAACAAAAACGATTTTCGAAATATTTGTTGAGTAAAAAGTTAATATGTTTGACCTTTGACCTTGAATAAAATTTAAAAATATATACATTTATCTAACGGTACAGTTGACTGTTTTTGTTTGAACAAAAAAAAAAAAATTCAATGAAATATATTTAAAAACAGCGGAGATATTTGCATCGAAATTCAAAACTTTGACTTCCATGTCGTTTTTTCCTTAAGACTTAAGAAACGATGTTTTATGGAAAAGTCGTTGCACTAAAAATTTCTACAATTTTAAAGTTATGGGAATGTTTTTGATTTTAAAATAACAAAAACTTTTAAAATTATATAGGATCTAAAATGCGATAGAAAGAAGTATTACAATAATAAAAGTTACGTTTTTTTAAAGGGGCGGAAGGAGTGTTATCAAAACTAAGTATGTAACAGCTTAATCAAGGTAGCACACAATTAATTAAACAAATTAATAAAAAGCTATTTAGATTTATGTAACGGCCAAACAAACGAACAGAAAATAGAGTGTGTTCCCGGCAGACGTTGTCCTGACCGAATTCAATGAATTTGTTTAAGATCATTTGTGAATTTGGTAAAAATGTATAAATTGCCCTTCGAACAACACATGCCAGACGTTTTCAGTTGAAACATCAGCGCATGATGATCAAAATTTTCTAATATATATATAGTATTTTTATTTATTTATAGTATTATTCCCCAGCAGACGTTGTCCTGCCACAGATCGCCGTACTGCTATAAACGAATTTTAATGCTATTTGGAAAAAAACATTCACCATTTTTAGTATTGTTGCCGTATGAACTTAATTACAAAATTTTTGGCTAATACGACAAAAACATTTCAAAATAAAGCATTGTTATTGGTTTGTGAGTGATTCAAGTAGGATACGCCCATTTTCAGCACAATTTCCAAGAGTAACCATACGTACTAAATTTTAGTCTTATACGACCAAAACCGTCTGAAATATAGAATTTTCATTGATTTATGGGCGGTAAAAGGGGGCGTGCAAATCCATTTCGAGTACTGCGGCCGACAGAATCTATACAAACTAAATTAACAATTGTAATGCTTGGTTTTCAATATGTCATTTTCAGTGGTCAGTTGTTGTCAGTCCAATTGAAAATGACAACATGTTGGCATTTTTTTTGCATTTGGCAATCTTGGAAAATTAAAACAAATAAATTATTAAATGAAGCTATGCAGAAAATGTTCAAGAGTTATATTAAGGTGATATTTCGGGAGATAAAATTTTGTGTCGTCATAAAAATGACATAGTGAAAACCAAGCTTAAAAACTACCAAACTACTAAAACCGTCTGAAATATAGCATTTTTTACATAAAGTGGGCGTGAAAAGTAGGAGCAAATATTATTAATGTTATTCTTATAACAAACACTCTAAAAACTGATTGTAAGAGCACTGCAATAAATGATGTGGAATTGTACGCTTAAATTGACGATTTAAAAAAAATAAGACCCTACGCATTGCGTTATTTCAATTTAGACAAAAGTTTCTATTTCAGCATTCTTTCTTTCAGAAAAAACAGTCAACGGCAAATTGTCAATATTTACGCTATTTTTGCTGATGTTTCTCTCATACTGTTGCTATTAAAATTATTTTTTAACACATACATACGTAATTTTTTCAGTTTGTTTTTAGCACCACTTAAAAAACATCTATGATGCTACAATCAACGAAAAAATGTTAGGACCAAATGAAAGAACACATTTTTGTTTTTAAATGCTGGTATTTTCGACATTATTTTTTTTTATTACAGAGTTGTTACATCTAATAGATATTTTAAATTAAAAAAATTCACTTTAGGAACTTTGAAATAACTTATAAACTAAAACACTTTGTATTAGAACGAAATAATGATAAGGACAAGTATGAAAAAATTAAAAAAAATATGTTATAAAAGTAAATATGAAAAAAACTAGCAATCAGTAGAAGATCCCCTTTTGATAACGACTTTCTGTAAGCTCCTCGGCATGGAATCCATTAATTTTTTTATCACTGCCTACTCAATATTGTCTTCTTTAATTGATTTACGGAATCATACTGGCAGCCATTGTGGAAAACCCGTTCCGAGAGAATTTAAGTCTGGATTATACGGAGGCCAGTCCAGCAATGGGATTCCTTTAGCCTAAATTACTCCTTCGTTAGCTTTGAGCGGTGTATTGCTAAGTTGTCCTGCTGAAATATCCAGTCAGGCTCACTTATTTCATCTCCAAATGCAACTAGAACTTCATCGAGAAGCTCTACATATTTCTCTACATATTCATTTTTGTAGAAATGAAACATATCGCAGTCTTTCCATTGTATCCCATAGCAGCCCAAATCATCAATGATCCACCACCAAAGTTTCGTTACATCCGCTCCTGCTATTTTATGCGTTTATAATGCCAAATTTTTTGCTATCCATCGGGACCGTCAAAACTAAACTTCTTTTCATCGAAAAAAAATTAATTTTTCCACTTTTCGTCCCAGAACTAATGTTTTTCCACAATGTCCAATCTCGCACGCTAATGAAGTTCTGTTAACCTTGGTTTAGGAATGTGTTCGACATACTCAGGTTTCTATCTGCTTTTGAAATCTGCTGCACACGCCTTACCGTTACATTAAGAAAAGTTGAATTTCTGCAGGACTTTTTGATTTGTTAGCAGCCAGGCGCTTGGGGAAAGTACGGACTTTCTGCCAGAACTTTTCTTTTTTCCATACTTTTCCCGTAATTTTACTCCTGTCAGTTTCAAGTCCAATATTCCTCGATGTTATTACAGATCCTGTAATATTCATACAATGTTATCCGTTCTCGGATATACAAATAAATCTGAGTCAATTTTGTAAACAATTTTTTTTATGGCATACCATACGATTTTTGGTAAATGATAAATAAAATCTATTACCAACATTAGATTTCACTTGAAGTTGCAAGCAATTGAAGAAAAAAAAATATCCCAACATGAACGAATGTTGAAACCAAAAATGGCTACATTTCCTTTAAACTAAACTCGTTCTTTCTTACTGCGCTGTCCACCAGAACTGACCTGTTTAAGTTCGTTAACTTTAACTATCGGTTAAAGATAAAGTGAATTTTCAATTCAAAGTAATTTCAACTTTAAACTACAGAATCAATTTAGTTTGATTATCGAAAACTTAAACATAAGTTGGATCAATGCGACTTATAAGGTAAAAAAAATTTATTTATTATTTCTATTGGCTAACAATCTTAGAACGATATTTTTATATTAAATTTTTCACTTTAAATATAACCCTATAAATTCCAATTTTCAATAACTAATAATACATTTTTATTTCAAATTTACATTCTCTAGTTTCATACCAAAAATTAAAATATTTCTATATAAAGTTTCATTTTAATTTAGACAAATTCCTAAAAGCTTTTATTGCAAAGTAATTACATTTTTGTTTCTTTTTCTTCAATTTTAGTCGCATTGTAGTTATAAAGACACTTTTTACAACAACAAAAAAAGGAGAAAAAAAAACAATAAAGCAAATAAAAGTACCTTGTATCAAAACGAAAGGAAAAAATGGAAGAGAGTGCTTGCTGATCTTGTAGTTCTGTGGTCAACCACCATCTATGCAAAGTTCTCGATGTAGCTAAGATCAGTGATCACTACAATCAAGATCAGTTACAATTTGCTTGTCCCGCATTAAGTAGGCGAAAATCAACGTTAGAATAAACTAAAAAAAAAAAAAAAAAAATCGGTGCAAGTTAAAGTAAAGAAAAAAAAACACATTGCACAAGGTACCGAAAAAACTCAAATCATGCGTGTTAAAATATACTTTTAATATCTAAAAATAAAATATTTGATTGAATTATATAAGAAAAAGAAACATCATCCTAAGATTAGAAAAGAAAAAATAGAGAAGGAAAGAAACAAGTGATACAAAGTTAAAGTGTTAAAAAGCTAAAAGAAAAAAAAGAAAACAAGAGATACATGAAAAAAGATAATTATTTAAATTTTTAGTATTTAAAAAAAACAAAAAAACAACAAAAAACTACACAATACTTAAAATAAAAATTAAATATTTAAGAGAAAGTGAAAATATCTATAAAAATGACCACTTATAAAAATGGCGGATGGTCACGTTGTTTACTAAAACGAAATCTCGTTTTAGTTTCTTTTTTTTCAGCTCCCGCACACCCCTACCGTCGTTGCAAGGCCTTACACCGATCTGGAGATTTGTTGGTAAGTCTGTAACTTCCATTTTTTTATCATTTTTTTATTATTCGTTCACTTCTATTCATGTGCATAAAAATGTTAAGCACAACTAAAGTCATGATTAACGAGAAAAATTACACCTCACTCTCGCAATCCAAAAAAGTGGAGACTTGCGCTCTTGCGCTGTTAAAATATTAAATGAAAACAACAACAAGCTATCTCGAGCTTTTGTTTTAGAGCGAGTGTTATTATTGTATTTTTTGTAAATTTTTCTTGTTCTTCTTACTTTCTTTGTTTTGATCTAGCTACCAATGTTTATAAAGATTTTGTTCTATATTTTTTTTCATTATTTTTGCTGCTGATTGAAATCATTAGTTCCTTATTTTTCTTTTTTTTCTTTTTGAGTTGTAATGCAATCAAAAATGTAAATACCTAGATTTTTTGCAAATAATTAGAAACGTGTAAAACGTTTAATCTAAAATGGAGTACATAAAATTAAATATATATTTGTATGTAAACACAAATTAAAATTTAACTATTGATGTAATTGGTTAGTTTTTTTTCCTTAATAGTTAAAACAAAAACTTAAATATATATTATTAAAGAATCTAAGATGTAGTTGTAGTCAAATGAAATATTTTTAAAACAAAAAAAAATTAAATTAATAAAGATTATTTTGTCAATTTTGTATGAAAGAAAATTAACATGAATTGAGAACAGTGTTTCCTTGAGGTAATGGGCAAGACAGCTTTTTATTTAAAGAATTTGGGATTCTTATAAAAAAAATTTGTGTCTATAAGAATCATGGTTGGGAGGGTTAAGAGGCACTATTTCCGTTTCATCTTGGAAAAAACGTGCACGTATTTTTCAGTAGATTTTTCCCATTTTTATTTAAAAATTAGTTTTCTCTATTTGATCATTTAATTTATTGGCTGGTTAGTTTCCGTTTTGATCAAATCCGGTTCATTTCCTATTGTAGGGTTAATAACATTTTTTTTTTAGGGACTCTTTAATAATTTTATGTAAACAAGGAACTGGTCGAAAGTATGCCAAGAATCTCCCCAGCCGACTGTTTGCTAGCTACAACAAAAAGATGGGTCCCGACCGGCATCCGCTTCCTCCAGTTATATCTTTAAAGTTTTTTTTCTGGTTTAAACAACATCTTTTACCGACCTTGTACATTACAATCCATGATACGTCAAAATTTGTCCACGTTCTCCTTTAGTTAAATCTTTTCCGCAACCCATTTCAATATTTTTGTAAATCAAAATATTGATTAATTGAAGTAAGCATAAATATTTTTAATAATTCATTAACTTTTGAATATCTTTACAATATTTCGTATTTTATATGTTTTAAAAAAATGTTCTGATAATATTTGCATTGTTTTTGCTTATTTTGTTGTGTTAGAAATAAAGTTTTTACATTTTTATCTTCCATAAATTTATGCATGTAAAAATGCTCCTTAGTATCGCATACGACATAGCTAATAAGCCCCCAAATTAATGTTTGAAAATGAACACGAAGAAAATGTTTCCTGAGACTAGTTATTTCAATGATTATGAAACGGATGCGACAGACAAGGATTATTCCTAAATTTCCGTCTAAGTTTCTTAATAGAGGTAAACATATTTATTTTTAAAAATATAAAATTTTCAAATAACCAACAAAAATTTTGTTTTGTTTCTAAGACCACAAATCAATCTTTCTTAAGATAGATTAGGTAATTATGCTTATAGCAGTAAAACAAAAGAGTTCAGAATGTGAGTTTTTAAGCTCGGTGTAAACAAATTTTCATCACTAAATCATATTGTGCATCATGAAGGATGTGACACCCAACTTGAATTAATTGGTGACTCCTACGTTGTTATTACAAACTCTACTACACCAACTGCTCTGCACACTTTTTGTCATATTAACTCTGTACAACGTCGAGAGTGACTCACTCCTTTTTTTGGCATATTGGCGTGCGAACGTTGCTGATTTGCAGTTCTTTAATTTAGTTGGTGTTGAGACCCACACAATTCCTCAATATTTTACAATTCAAATCTCACACACGAACCACGCTCATCTATCTTAATCAGCCGCCAAGCCAGAACCTTAGCCGGGATCGCGATAGCATTGAAAAAAGGTGCGCACACAAAGCTATCACTAAAAAGGCATCAGTAAAAAACGGCTCAGGCAGCAAAAGAAACAAAAAGAACAAAAAAAAAAATACATAGCTTTGGCAGTTAAGCAGTTGTAACAGATTAATATGAAGTTCTACTTCATTTAAGCTACCTTGAGAAACATCAAGATTTGAAAAGAGATGAAAAACAATTTAAAACCCTTTACTTGGCTGCGAGTTTTATTTGAATTTAAGCCCACCAATAACTAGCATCAGCAAAGCAACAACAACAGCAACAAACACGAAGACCACAACGACGACATTGGCAATCGTCCCTGTGTCAACACGCTACACGCCCACTCACTTGATCAAATAAAAACAAAAACATTCTCAACATACCAGCGCCACACCCCGCAGGTCCCACACCTGGCATACCTTTCGGCCATCAAAGAGAAGAGCAAACAATCCTACCCAAACCAACACATAATTCACTCTACGCCACCAGACTCTAGCTGGTTTTGTTTTGTTTTGTTTTACTTGGCTTTTGGGCTAAGTTAACTGCTGTGCTCAGCTGAGTTGCTAGCTAGTGGATTGTGGAAACAAGTCGCCGGTGCTGATTTTGCCTTGTACCGTAATGGAGTAACTTTTGCTTTTGCAACCAAACATCAACTATTGTTCAACGCATTGCAAGTCCACCAACAACCAAGCCAACGACTAACAAACAATCGAGCGAAGGACGATGAGGTACGATTTATTAAATTAATTTCGTTCTACCCACGATTGTAGTTTTTTGCACAACATCATGATCGAGGACATCGTCTGCAACTCAAACAATAAAAATAACAACAACTAAAACAGCAACTGCACAGCTGTTCTATGCTCTTGGGCAATGCTTTGTATAAGCTATTCTCGGTAAGCAATGAGCAAAGCTCCATCGTGTTTCCTTTCTTCTTGTATGGCTTACTTAGTTGTTCCTTGGGTTCTCATTAACCATGACAATGAAATATCGTCACAGGCGATGCATCATTGTTTTTCGCCAGCTAAAACATTGTTGTTCCCTTCATCATCATCATCATCATCGTCATCCTCGTCTATATATCCATCTTTATCATTATAATCATTATCCTCATAGCAAGTGGAACACCTTTTGTCCGTCGCCAGTCGGGCTTAGTTTGTTAAGAAGTTTTGTCATCATTGCTGTTGTTGTTGTAATTATATGCAACGCACTCCACTCGATGGGTTGAGATTGCCAGAGCTCTTGGTAAATTTTCTTGTCTTCTTTTTGGTAATTTTTTGTTGTATATAAAGATTATCCTCAAATCAGTTTTTGTTCAACTCAACGTAAAGCTTGTTTTGATCTTAGTGTGTGGGCGTTTGAGAAAAGCTGAGTTCTTTGAACATGCCCAAATTAAAGGAAGGTGGCTATGCGAATATGTTTTTTTTTAGCCTTGTTTGTCACAACTTTCATCGTAAAAATATATTGAGGCTTTTTAGTTTTGCGTCTTTTATTTTGTTTTTTATTTGAAAGGTAAAATAGACCTTTTTAATGCTTCAGAAAAATTGAAACCTTGCTAGGAAAATTTATAAAAAATAAAAATTCTGACATTTAGTACACGTTTCATCCTTTCTTTTTCATAAAATATCTATGTTAACGTATCTTAACTTAGAATATCTTATGCTCTTTTATGTCGACGGTATTGGTTTAGTCAGAAAAGCGATTAAAATTTGCCTAAATAGTAGAGTTACACAAAACGTGATTTTAATCAATTCATCAGCATTTTTTTAAAATTTATTTTAATTTTATGTTTTAAAATTATGACTAGAACAATGCAAAAATTTTGTTATGTAATATTTTTCAAAATTAAAGACTTTAAAAAAACCAAAAATTATATTTTTTAAACAGTCGCCATTTTGTTGAAAAAACTTATTTTTTTCCGCAGTCCAGGATATAGCGACATTTTTTCTAATTAACAATTTTTTTTTCAGATGACTTGAATTGTTGAAATCGTGTCATGAAGAAGGCATCCTTTTTTTTAACACCCCTACTCTACCAGCCTGTGATAGTTTAAAATCGTTTATATAGCTTAAGGTCAAAGTTAGAATAATTAATTTGTTCTAACGAATCTTTCCAAAGAAACAACAACAACAACAAAGTTTTTTCAATATGAAAAGGAAAAAATCACTACCTGATCTGAACTATCAAACAACTAGAATTTGTATTTAAAATCAAGCATGATTTAAACTATCAAACATTTAGAATTTGTATTAAATCATATAAAGTCAACAAAATAAATATAGAGGTCATTTAGGAAAAAACTTTAATTTTTAAAAATTTTTAAAATATCTTTTTGTATTATTGAAATATTAATAAACATATAGTTAAAAAATGTACTAAGAAAAATACATAAAAGCAGTATTCTAGTGCAGAAAATGAAAACAAAAATTGTTTTAATTTTTCGACATCTATACTATTATATAAAAGGGTTCTCACGTATCTGCGACTACGCTAAACTTAAAAACTACTGAATCGATTTTAGTAATTCTTCCACTACTATAAAGCTTATGTTTAGCTATTTATTTTATTTTGATTATTATATGAAAAGTAATAATAAATTATTATTTTACAAAAGTTAAGGAGCACTAGCTGCCAGGGCTTTCGGCCCTGATCGCTCGCTGATTTAAAAGTGAAAATAACTTGACAAATAAAATGAAATATAATATTAGCTAAAAATCTTGCATCTTTTTTTTTTTAAAAACCACTCTTAAAAATTACTAAAATTTAAATTTATAAAGTTGCTAAAGTTTATAAAGTTTATAAAGTTGCTTCAATAAATTGTTAGACACACAAGAAACAAAAAGCTTTATCTCTCTTTTCTTCTGCTATAGAGTCTCTCATTGTTTGTATTGCGGTGTCGGATAGCTTTGCACATTGATACTCTCCCATATTGAGTTTTTATTAATGAGCGCTTTAAAGAGCACACTAAAAACAACACAGTGGTAAATGGACACATGACGTAACCAAGTATTTCTTAAATGCAATGTAGCTGGGAGGCCTCCAACACAAGTACACAATTCTGAATTACATTTGTTCAGGCATGGCCGCTAAACCACTGATGACATCTACCTTACACGGTAAACTGCTTTTTGGAAGTTTTTTATAGAACTTTAGGTGATTTTTTTTTGTGTTCTGACTTATATTGTAAAATTAAATAAATGGGTAGTGGACGGGCTGTCAAAAGCAAACATACCGACATACGGATAATGTGGAATACAGATAAATAGGCGGACATGTAAAAATTCAGACGAATTGTTAAAAAAATAAATACTTTTAAGCTGGAACAAAAACTGACAAATGAATGATAATACAATAAGGTGGAGTAAAAACTATTAGTTTTTTGCAAATTGTATTTTGCCAGGCTGCGGAAATGTTGAGAATGAATGTAAAACTTATTATAAAGTATAAAAGTATTGTGAAGAAAGTACTGCTAGATGTTGTGTCAGGAAATTCATTAGTAAAATCTTTAATCTAAAAATATTGGAACAATGTATATCCAAGACTACTTATTTTAAAACATGATATTAGAAAATTATTACTCTTTAAAAACTTTTTATTCGTGTTAAATAACACAAAATGAAAATTTAGTTATTTGTGTGAAACGAAAATAGATTCGTGAGGGAAAATATTATCGGGATATATTATATCTATATCTATATTAAAGGAGACTCACGAAATTTTAAGCCAGATAGGCTCGGTAACCGCTAAACCGATTATTTTTGATGATTTTTTATATTAGTTCTTTGATTACAATTTGATAATTTTGATAATTCTTTGATTATTCAAATCCTATGACAATTTCCAGTGTCATAGCTTACTAAGTTTTTCGAAAAGTCTATTCATAAGCTATTACAAAATTCACGTAATTTATTTAAAACTTACATTCAACAAGAAGCACGATACAACAGCAAACTAAGGTTTCCTCTCTTTGTCGCGAAAGCTTCTCACAATAATTCACGACAGCCATGTTGTGTAGTTGCTTTCAGGGAGATTCTTGCTGTCAGACAGTGTTGATTAATTTTCTTTGCAAACATTTTGAGGGGAGTTGCTAAAGTTCAGTTATAGGCATAAATTATGGTTTGTAGCCTTACCAGCTAACTTTTCCCGACTTAAAATTGTATTAATTAATCTATCTATACTATCTATCTATCTATCTATCTATCTATCTATCTATCTATCTATCTATCTATACTATTAAAAGCGTTGTGACACTGCACGGATGTTTGACAATCACGTGAGAACCACTGAACCAATTTAGACGATATATTTACCAAACGATTTCTTATTTCAACGATATCGTGATAGGCTATTAATATTTTGCCACTCCTACTTTTTACGTCTTTTATATGCTAAAAATGCTATATTTCAGACGGTTGTGGTCGTACAAGACCAAAAATTGGTAATTTTATTTGTATGGTTACTTTCGATAGTTGTACTAAAAATGGGCTTCAACGCTACCTTTAACCGCCCATAAATCAATGCAAATGATATACTTCAATCGGTTTTGGTCTTATAACACTACGTTTTAATTGGACCAAATGACTCATTTGAAATCAGTCATTCAAAATTGCTTACATTGGTTATTTTTTTTTTTGCAAAATTATCTCATATAGTTTGACAACTGGTTTTTTGTTTGGTTTTTACTGGTTGATATTGTTGTTTGATGTTTTTTTTTTTGTTTTTATACATTCTCCATTAAACGCGTTCGAAATAGTTTGTAATAAGTTTTAAGAACGTATCCACTCTTATTCAGTTGTTTTGAACGAGTTGAATTGCAACTGAGAATTTGTATGGGAAATGAAATGACTTCGTTTCTCATTTAGCTGAATGGGCTGAAATGAGTAATTTGGCCCAGTGTTAACGTTGCATAAGATTAAGATTTGATAATGTACTTTATAATATTTGAGATTTTCTTTTCACAGATATAATTTTTTTGCTGTAGGTCATTGTACAAAATATAGTAACATTTTGAAAAAAAAAATTTATACAAAAAATAATAGGGGGTAGCCCATACCCAGTAGCGGATGGAATATATTCCGAATATATGATGCATTAATTACCTTGTAATGACCAGTACTTCCGACTATATTACCTTACTATGCATAAAAGGCCTTACATTTAACATTGAATGAGACAGGAGGTAAGTGATCGCCTCCCTTCAGCATTACCTAGAAGTTATGGAGTAACATACAACTTGTATTAAGCTATTTGGATATTTGCAAAATCACTGCATTACTTTTCCTTGTATGCTACATTACAGGTAATGAGGTATGTGTTAATTACTTCTGCTATATGCAGACGCATTACTTTTTGAAAAAAGTAATGCTTCCTTACCTGGTAATTTATTCTGTATTATTTCTATGGTAGCCACTGGCAAATCCACTGCTGGGTAATTTTTAATGAAAGAAACTTTTTTTGGAGTTTCGTGTACAAATTAAGCAATTTTTTCAGATAAATGATGTGTACTAAAGAGTGGGGGAAAATGAAAATTAAAAAAAAATATTGTAACAACAATATTTTTTGGCCTATTTTTTGGGAAAAAATTTAATATTTAAAAGGTTTTGAGGAAACAATATAAAACATTGAATGGGTTAATCTATTCTCATTTCTCCAAATTCACTTAATTGACCTTTCAGACGAATGAAAATTGATGAACATCGATTTGAAAAAATGGCAGAGATGTTTGCTTGCAAATTAAAAAATTTAAATTTCAATCGGTTTTTTTCTCATTCTAATTCTCAAGAAAATTTATTATATTGAGAAAATATGTAGTTTTAAGATATCGCAATAAATTTGATGCCATAATAACGGAAATTTTCAATATACTAGATAAACGTTCAAAAAATTTTCGAAAAATCTTACGTTTACCGTTCTTTTATTAACTAACGACATTTCATAAAAAAATGCGTTGTACTGAGAAAATGTATAGTTTTCGAGATATATCCAAAAGTTTCATGTCATAATAATGAAAATTTTTCAAAACTTAGGAAGAATATATTCATGTTCAGAATCTAAGTTAAAAAATTAAATTTTTGAATTAAAAATTTTAATATTTTTTTACCAATATTTTTTATAATTCTATTATGCAGGACTTATTATAATATTTTAATACAGATAAAGCCAAGCAAATTTATGTCGCCATAAAAATTAGTGTAAGAAGGTAATTCAAACTAAATAATATACCTAATTTTCCAGAATTTATACCATTTTTCAATTATTAAGTTAACACAAATATTTTTATATTTTGCATTTGAAGATATAACAAAATACTTTTATTTAAAGATTTCAAATTTTTACATGGTTTTTTTATATTTTTATCGCAGGCGAAGCATTGGGTATTTGCTAGTTATATATACTTGAGAATATCTCCTTAAAAGGATTTTTCGAAATGTGAATTACTTTAAAATTTATATCCATTTTACTTAAACTTAACTTTAAACGCGTTTTTCTCAAAACTATTTCTTCCAACAAGTTTTACATGATATCTTAAGATCTAATAGACCGAATAACTTAAAATTCGGTGTGTAACTTTACTATATATCCCTATACCTTCTTAAGTAGGATAATGTATCGTATGTATGTAGGATTTTTTTATTATGTAAAATATTCATATCTTTGAAAAAAAGTCGAATTTTTGCGAAAAATGGTCATGTCGCTATATCCCTAGTGCGGGCTATAGCGACATTCTTACCTATTAACAATTTTTTTTTTCAAATGACTAAAAGTGTTGAAATCGTGTCAATACGGAGGCACCCCAACTCCACTCAACAGCCTTTAATTTTTAAATTTTGAATTTTTCTTCTTTAATTTTTTTTTTTTTTTTGTATTATTGAAACATTAATAGACACATAGTAAAAAAGTAAAAATATTGATTGGTTTTTTTTTATCGATCGTCAATTCTAGTAAACTAGAATTCTGCCTTAAATAGCACTGGCCCAAAAAGCCGCGTCTTTTGTGTTAGCATAGACGATAGTTTATTAATGTCACTTACATCACAAATGAAGGGTATTTTTTGACTTTTTTAAACTTAGTCTTAACTTATCAATCCAAAAATAAATTTTTATATAGTAAAAAACTTTTTTACGCCCTTTGCACATCAAGAAAAAACAACAACGCGAGTCCTTACAAAAGCTGAGAAATGTTATTAAAAATTCTTAAATTAAAATTTGCAACATTTACCACAAGCAATAATAATGACTGGTTGCAATGCAGCACAAGGCAGCTGAAGCATCAAAACAACAGACCAAAAACAACAACAGCAACAATAACTCAAGCAACAGCATCTGGAATGCGTTTATGTGATACCTTGAGGGCAATTTTGTTGGTTTGTAGGTATGTAGCTTTAAATGAAAATTCTTGTTCTTATTATACTTAAAAGCAAATCGATTTTTGAATTAAGTGGTTTAGTTCTTACTTGTTGTTGTTGTTGCTTTTGTAACCAGTCCAATACAGCAACCAAGAAACTCATTTGCCCAAACATTACCTCCGCTCGCATTCATAACACAAGCCTGTTCTCAGATTTAATTATTGGCTTGCCTTCTGGGCTCATTCGTTTTTTGAATTCGCAAAAACAAGCTAAGAACTCTTTTGAGAAAGCATCTGAGCAAGGATGGAGGGAATGCTTATCAACGCAATTATAGCAATTTTAAATATTTTTGCCAATTTTTAAACACTTCGCACAGTCGGGTAGTCTCCAAATGGCACCGCAACTATAGCAACAAAGCTTATGCCACTGCAGTGGAGCCAGGAATATTGACAGCATAGCAGCCAACGCAGTGACCAAGCGAACGACCAACAAACCGACCGACTTCATTTCTACGCTCGAATGGATATTTTAAGTGATTTGACAGGAAATTAAGTTCGATGTATCGATGTAAGGTTTCGCTTGGCTACAGTTGTATCTTCATTTAGGCGGCGGAGCTGTGGGTAAGGGGTTGGGTTTTGTTTATGGTTTTCTTGCATTTCGCTTTTACTCATCCATTGTTTCTGTTTCTGGCTTTTGTGCGATTACTCGCTCTTCACTGACTACGTTGCGACTGACTTCCGTTCGAATCAATTCTTTTTTTTTTCTTCAGGTTTTTGTTCCAATTCTTTCTGCAGGTAGCTTGTTTTTTGTATTGTGTGTATTGATCCTCTATAACTTGGCTGGCTTTGCACGCTTACACAAAGACCGGAGATGACTTTGTGGTTTGGAACTAAAGTTTCCTTGCAGCCAACATAGTCTTCAACACATTGTCCTGTTTCGAATTTTTTGTGTTGGAGTTGCTTGGAGTTGGCTGAAACACACGCACACATTGAAATAAGCAAAGAAAAATAAAAAAGCCGAAACCAAATAAAAAAATGGTCAGCGTAGGTTTTTGCTTAGCGGTTTGGTTGTGTTGATTTTTGTTGTGATCGCAGCTTAATGAACATTTTTTAATGACTTTTTCTTGTAGTTCATTAGCTTTATGGTGGCGCTGTTGTTATTATTGTTGTTGTTTTTTGAAGTCATTCAAGCGCGTTTTGTTGCTTTTGCTTTTTTCTTGTCTTTCCTTGCAAACAAATTCGTTCACAGAATTTTTTCTTCTGAGCCTTAATTTTTGCTGTTCTAGCTATTGTTTTTGTTGTTGTTGTTGTAATTGGCCCATACGCAAAAAGGCACTTAATGAGATTTTTTAATTAAAAACTGTTGAGAAAACGCTTGAAGGCTTTCGTAACCAATTGAAGACGATGATGCAGCAAATGCTGAGTGCTGCAAGTTTTGCTGCTGAGCAGATTTCTTTTTTTTCAGTTCGTGTTTTGTTTTAATTTTAAGTGCGTCAAGCTTTCGTAGCCAAAAATATTTCAAGACATGTTGGAGCAAAATTAAAGCGAAATTTCATGCTAGAATATCATCAAGTTGTGAAGAGTACGAAAAATTCTAATAGAGGAAAAAAAATCAGTTGCTTGTTTAGCGACGTATTCTTGCTGTTTTAGGGATAATTTTTAAATTGAACGCAGCTTACAAAGATATAATTTCTTTTGCAACTTGTTTTTAATAACAAATATTTTCTTTTATATCAATTTGAATACACATATTAAAAAAAACTTATGAAAATATTGCCATATTGTAAGATAATGCAAATTCCTTTATAGGATATTGCAATAGTAGGAGTAACATAGCAAAATTAAGCCCTACATACGGTCAGTTGTTGCAGTCTCTTTTAGAACCACTGAAATAGTCTTCACTTTTTCACGCACTAACTAAAAACTTCACTATCAATTCTATAATAGTAGAAGTAAGGACTTTAAAGCAGTATGAGTGGTAAAACATGACAAAAAAACTGCTATATTAAAATTTATTCTCAGTTCTGTTACCAAACAGCACATTATAAGTTGTCAGCATATTAAGATAAAAAAAGAAAATTTATTTTATAACCAACATGTTATTTGATGGGGAAATATTATGAAATATGACATACTATACCCTTATGTTATTATTAATGGACACATTACCCATAACAGATAAGTCAACATCAAAATGTCAAAATCATCAACACATCTGTGGTGAAAGCTCAAGATGAAAAATAATCTCTTACACTAAAAAAAGGAAACGTTGTGATTTATTTAAATGAAACACAGAAAAAACTTTTTGCGTTTTAAAAAAGGCACAGAGAAAAAATGAAAATCGTATTGGCAATATTTTAGCGCAAGCGAAGATTAACATATACACAAGATACATTATGCATAATATTTTATAGCATCCTTGCATGTCTTTTCTCAGGAAATTCGACATTTTTTAAATTTCACTTGTTAAAACACTTTAAAATACACTTAAGCCCTTGATAACCAATCTAAGTTTTTCTATCTTGAATTTTTTAACCCAAATTGATTGTTAACGATAACCTAAGGATCAAAATGACTACAGACTACAATGAAAGGATTCTGACAGAAGAGACAAAAACAAAATTATTCGTGTTTCGGTGTTTTAAAAGTTTTCCTGCGAGTAAGTTTTAATAAAGCTTTTAAGTTTACATTACATTTTGCTACTTACTAGCATAAATGGCAAGAAAAAAAAAATTGGCCTTTGACATAGTCTTTGTGTTCACAGACTCATAGTAAAATTACTTGATAAATATTTTTGTACAATATTTTTACCATAAATATAGAGATTTTGTAAGGGGTTCCTTGACCTTGTTTTGAACAACTTTTTTAAAACTAGTCGCAGAGATTTCAAATGTTCTATAGAAAGATTCCTTGAAAAATGTTACTATATGTCTCCTTGGACAAGATTGGCTAACACTAGACATCTATAGAGAAAAATAGTAAAATTACTTACTTTAAAAATTAATTTAAACTTTGCAAAAAAAAAAAAAAAATTGATCTCTATAATGCATATTGAATATTTCTACATTTCTAATAAAATATCTTACATGACGTTATTAAAAATTTACTATTTATATTTCTATATAATGTTTCCGAGAACATTGTATTACAATACTTCAATTCCCTACCTTGAAAGGTACTTTTCTAAACCTATTTGGGAAAGGGTATAAAAAAACTCATTAAAAAGGGCACTTGAGGATTAAATTTTTCCCAAAATATTATTTATAAAATTTTGCTCAGGTTCTGTTAACACAACATTTATGTCAAATATATGTATATAGTTTTTTCTTACTTTTTTTTTAGTAAATTCATTAATTTAGAATTAATTAAAAAATTGAATTCGAAATTACTCTGAAATAAACTATTAAAAGACAGATATACGTTTAATTTTTTTAATAGAACTATTTATAAAAACATTTTAATCCAAAGTAACAAACGAACATTAAGTGCAACCCAAAAGCATTTTGAACTTTTTTCAATAACAAAAAAGAAAAATCGTTTTGGTTTTCCAAAAAATTTGTTTTTCCAAGATAAAATATCAAATGATTTTCAAGAAATAAGCAACCTTTTTGCACTATATTTAGCTATCTAAGTCTTCGAAGTCTTCAAAAAACACGTAGGTCCAGTTCTCGATTATTTGTATCAAACAACAAATAATAATGAAAAAATATACAACACAATTGATCATAAAAAGATCAAAGTTCTTTCAAGTGCTGAAATGGCAAATACGTTTTATATTTTTTTTTTAAATTTAAAAAATAACTTTAGTTCTCAAATCAGAATCAATGCAAAATATTGAAAGCTATCAATATATTTGCAAAATAACCCTTATTCTACAAATATGCTAATCTCTGATTAAAAAAGATTTATGTATGCAATAAAAATGGTATCTCAAAAGGCCAACATTGTTTTGTTTCTGGCACATCTATCTCCACTTATCTTCTTAACCAACAAAAGTTCGCGAAGTCTACAAATAAATGTAATTTTCACAGATTATGCTTAAGCACTCAATAGTTTCCAGCACTCAGTTTTACTCAAAAAACATACTAGCTTATTGGCGATTTTAGTTCTTCTTAGTTTAAGAATTATCTGATCGGTTAAGGTTAAAACAAATAAAGGTTTATATGCAAGGAGACTCGTCACATGAGACTTTCATAATTGATAGTGAGACGTAAGTGAGAAATGGAGACAGAAGGGGAATAAAATAGTGTCCCGGGACAGCTTCATTTAGCAACTTCATTTTATATTCAATTGGTAAGTTAATAATTTTAAATCCTAAAGCTTAGTATGTTGTAGGAACGAAACAAAATTTTCCATAAGAAAAACATTGAGATTTTTGACAACGAACAGTCAGCGAAATTTTTTTCGCCAGCTAGTACGCTACAGAAGCGAAAATAATTGCTATGTTTCCAAATTTCCATTCGTGAGTGGAGAGTTCAAATATCAAAATTTCGCTGTCGATTATATGCCCGTACATTAAATTGGCGCGGAAATCAGCCATTCAACAATAAAAAATAAGCAGTTAGTATGTTTAAGAGTTGAATTTGTTATTAAACAAATTTACTGTTGCATTTATGTAGTTATTAAAATGTAGTCTTGCCGTTAATAGGATATAAAATTGCAGCAATAAAAATATGAATCTGTCAACCAGAACAGCAAGTGCTTTTTCTCCACACAAAAATTTTGACTCTACACCAAAATTTCGCGTGCCCAAAAATGTTCGTTCCTACAGCATACGAAGCTTAACAATAAAAAAATTACAAGCAAAATCTATTTTACAGTTAAATTGTGACCTTTTCATGATTTTACTAGGTAAGTAATGATTTTACTATTATAAGAGCTTTAGGTCAAATAATTTTATGAAAGAAAGAATAACCTGCTGTGCGATTGACTTTATACAGAGTTGTTGTTGTTTTTGGTGTTTCTTTTTTTTTCATAAAATTACTTGACCTGTTCATTGACTTGTTCATAAAATCATAACCTTGTGAAATTTATTTTATTTTTTATTCATTAAATTCATAATTAAATAAAAAGTAAATGAATATGAATATAAATTTAATTTTTTACGAAAATTAAACATGCAAAATCAGCATTAAAGCATTTTCATTTAAATATTCACAGAAGTAAAAAGTAATTAAAAATTTAATGTCAAAGCAAAGGCAACAAAAATAATTCTGTAAAGTATCTTCCACACAGTTGCATGTGTTTTATCATGTAGTTCACAGATGAACTCTAAAATAGAATCGATTAAAATATTATGCAGCAAAACTATTCTTAATTTGAGGAGAAAGTTCAGTGTACACGGTTAGAAATCTTGCACCAAAATTCAAACTTTTCTGCACTCAAAAAATATGCTTCCCTTAAATTCAGAAACTGTGGCATCAATTCATAGGCATGGGTTTTTCTATATTCTATAGAGGTTTCTCCTTAATGTAGAGAATTTTTACATGATTAAACGATCTCACACGTCTTAAGTTCGTTGCAACGTTATCAAAACAGCTTCTTACTTTTAAAGACAAGTTTTCACTTAAATATAAGAAATGAAGGCATGGTAAAAGTTAAATTTCCATAAATTGTATAAAAGAACACATAATTTGAAGAAAAACTGTATTGATATCAAGTCCTCTTGCAACATTCTTCAGCACGATTTCTTAAATTTGGAGAAATATATGTTACAATACTTGGATATTTCATAGAAATACAGGAAAGTTTTTTTTTATACACCGCAAGTGATTTATTTTAAGGATGCTTTTCTTATATTTTTAGAAAAAATGCTTTAAAATTACTTACAAAGCGAACGATTCTAAATGAAGCAAATTAAATGACATGCACTTACACTTACGCGGTCGAGGTTCAAGTCTCCGGATAGTTTTAATTTTTCAATTTAATTTAATGTTCATAATAATAATCTTTGCAGTTTTTCATCAGTATAAATATAATTCTTCTCACGGGATGCTGTAAAATCTTAAAACATTGTTTTTTTTTTTGCGAAAATTCCAAAATTTTCCAGGAATTTGAAGAAAAATTTCTTTTTTTTTCAAAAAAAAAGTTTCTCTTACTTTGATTTTCTATGATTTAAATACAAATTCTAAATGTTTGATAATTTAAATCATTCTTGATTTTAAATACAAATTGTAGTTGTTTTATAGTTTAAAATCGTTCATTGAGCTTTAGGTCAGGTTAGAACAATTGAATGCTCTAACGAATATTTTCCAAAGACAAAACAACGTCATTTTTCAGTATGAAAAGGAAAACATCACTAGCTGATTTTATTGCAATTTCGGCCCCAATACAGGCTGCATCAGAAATCTTTGTAGAATCGATATTTCGTCGCCTGGATAAATTAATGTCGTATGTTACATTTGGCGATTGTTGGGAAATCGCGATTGAAGTTGAAAGCCTTCTTTCTCAGAAACGCCACGGTAGATTTTTTCCAAATTTTGAGAAATTGTTACATTTGCACAGAACTAAAAGAAAATACAATTTTAATAGTCAACACTTTTTACTTCGAAAGATATCAAGGATTTTCTTAAATAAAATTTTATCGTATGTTACATCTTGCAACATGTTTGTGGTCACTTCATACACATACGACAAAATGTTATGGATATGAATCCCTTCGAATAAAAGAAAACTAAGATTGTGTCATGAAAACTTAAGTCTTTATTTTAAAAAAAATGAGGTAAAACAACATAAAAACATAAACACGTAACATTTATTCATTTGCTGCTTGCAATTAAATATTTATAGAGGTATTATCAAAATAAAATAAAATAAATTCAGTCTTAAAAGTTTCATTCAATGTGAAAAAAGGAACAAAAAAAGTTAATGCATATTAAATTTTAAGTATGGCACGATAAAAACTTTTGTCTTCTTCTTTTTCGAGGAAGCGAATACTGCTTTCCAAATCTTTCTTTTTGTTGACATCTAAATTTCTTTTTTGAACCAGTTTAAGCTCTTGTTGCCAAATCCTAGAGATATTTGAGTATCTTCCTTTATATTTTTTTAAATCAAAAAAGTTATATGTAGTATTTTTAAACGACAATTTTATACCAATTTTAAAGAGATCAGTGTTTGCATACATCACAGATTTGCATTTAAAAAATGGTACTTCTTTGAAAGACAAGCTTTCTGATTGAATAGAATAACACTTAAAATCTATTTCGGCCATTTGCAAAATGATTAATTTTATGTTTTCAGAACGCATATTCATGAGCAGCCGGATTAAAGAAACTTGGCTGGGTATCTCTACATTTCGTAAATATTTTTCAATCGCGCTGTGAACACAATCAACGTGCTGTAAGCAGGAATGGCCCGGCTCACTAAACTTTTGCTTAATTTCTTTAATATTTGGATGATCATGGATGAATTGAAGTAAAGCCGTTGTAGTAATACGGTTCCGATTCTGAGGAACGCATGAATCGCTCCATAATATAATACTGTTTATATTAGAATGGTCACAAACAACTTTGTGTAGTATTTTAATTAAAGCACTGGCGATGTCATTTCCACTGCGTCCACTTAAAGTTTCGTTCCATAAAGCACAGTAAGTAACTTTTTCATGGACAGGTATAACAAGGGTTCCAGTAAGATTGTAAACGCACAATTTCCTTTTATAGTAAAAACTGGATGCAAACATTTTTGGAAGAGAAAAGACATTTTCCAGATCATATATTAAAACTGCGGTATTTTCATCAATATTTTTAAGATCGGTATCACGTTCCGCTCTTGTGAATCTTTTTTCTTCCAAGTTTTTTTGATGCAGTTGGATCTCAGCTTCAGTTTGCTTACCAGTATTGGCTTTGAAAAGATGACACTTGTCGCAAATATCTTTTCTTGGTGCAAAGAAAGAAAGATTATACTTTGTGTTGAATATCTTTCTATAGATGTCTAGACTGACAGGATCACTGACTGAGGTCTTATAAAGATTAAACATTTTTTGAACACTTAAGTGTGCCTCTAAATATTTCTGGAAGTCGATGCTCTGCAATAATGCGAGTCGATTGTAGGAAAACTTGATATATGCGTTTTTACTTCCTCGATTTTATTTGCATCGGTAGCTTTCTTCCCACGATAAGAAAGCTTAGTCTTCGACTCAACAGTACCAACTTCGTAATGCTTGGCAAAAAAGTAATAAATTACTCTTTCAGAGATTGCCAGGGTGTTCAAAAAATATTTTTTGCAAACTTGAACTGTCTTGCAGCTTGTTTTAAGGTAAAAAATAAATCGGGCCTGTTTTTTATGTTGATCCTGTATTTTACATTCAACTCTTCTGCGCTTCACAGCTTCCCTCTTGACGAAATTGCCATAAAATATTTGTTTTTCACTGGAACTCAGACTCCAAAAGTGGGAGTGAATGCGCTGTCTTTCTTCTACAGATATGTTTTGCGTGCAAGTGTAGAAACAAGTACTACAACAAATGGGCCCTATAGTTTTCCCTGGTCTTTGCACACCTTTGTTGCTTATAAATGGCAGACCGTGGTCACGAAGATTCTTACGCATGTTTTGTTTCCACAACTCAGGATTGCGTTTTCGTTTTCTTGCCACAGGAGAGTCACATGCTGTAAAATTTAAAGTTTACTGTATGAGAAATACAAATTTAGAATATCTAATTGAGGGCTAAAGGTGCTAATGGATTATTCACACCTTTAGTCCTAAAACTACAAATGGAAAGTAGTAGTACTTACATGAACTACTATAATCTGATGGTAATTGTCGTATTTCACTGTTAACAGTTCCCGGAGTAGATTCAATCAATTCTTCAGCGGCTTCATAATAATTTCTTAACGCCGATTTCGCTTGCGGCGCGTAATTCGGATCTTTGGCCTCATCATCCGAAGAGAAATCAGACCCACTGCTATCTGGCAATATTTCATTACACATGCTAATATGTAGAAATGTGTATTGATATATTTATTACGGCAATTTTAAGTTAATTTATTTGTTTTGGTATGCTCTTAGAATACTTACTTATAAATTTCTTCCGGCAAATCCGGCGCAGGAGACTCGACCGATCTTGACGACATCACAAAAAGCACTGAAATATTATCGATTTATGCATTCCTAATAGCACATAAGACAAAATTTTACCGAACACGAGTAAAATTTTGTCGTATGTGTTGACGTACTTTCCACATACGACAATATTTTAGCGAGTACAGAAAATACTCAATTTGTATGGGAAAAAATGTCGTATGTGCGAAAGATTTCCACATACGACAAAATGATGACTAAAGGGGTTGTGACCTTGCACATACGACAAAATCTGTCTGAATATCTCGGAAACTAAAGCAGATACCGAAAAATTGAAAACGCCATTCGAAAGATCTCACTTAATTTTGTATAACTGCGTCATTAACTCAAAACTGCTCGATTTTCACATACGACATTAATTTATCCAGGCGACGATTTGTAACGATATTTTGTCTTAGTTATAACGGTAACCTATTTCTTATTTTCAGAGAAAATGGTTCTTTTAGTTTTAGGCGATGAGTTTAGTTATACACGATAGAAAATTTCTTATTTTAAGAGAAAATCTTTCTCTTAGTTTTTGCCGATGATTAATAACAGGTAGAAAAACTTACTCAAATGTCATAAGATTTCAACACAGTTGGGCTAAGTTTCTTCAATTCAGCAAAATAGTTCGTAAATGATTGGATAATTTTCTTAAACTGGTGCTAAATTTGGGTACTAAATTTGGATTTGAACCAGTAAAAAGTTAGCCTGACAATGCTAAGTCTCAAGATTGGGCGATTAGGTTTATTTGTTTGTTTATTGTGTTTTTCACGTATAGCTCAATAGCCCAGTGGTAAGACTGTTGAACTTACAAACTGAATGCCGTGAGTTCGATTATCCGTGCCGTGAGTTTGTTCTTTTTTTTCAATATTTTAATTCAAGCCTGTACTAAATTTAAAACCAAAGCTATATTAAAACCGTATTTTAGTATTTTGCAAACACTAGATTTGAAACTAAAGCTGGTGTAGACTTAAATGCAGTACATAAAAGTTTCAATTTTAGTACAAGACTTCTTACCGTGTACAGTTAGGAGAAAAAATAAGAGACAAGAGATAACTGATAGAATCGAATTTTTGAGAAAGGCGTTGCGAATTTTTACATAATTTTTGCTTGGATGCTTTAAAATGCGAAATCCCTTTAAGACTTAAACAAAACTGATTCGGAAGTTATTTTTGACCAAAAACTTCGTTTTAGTAAACTCGTTTTCTAAGCGAATGGAATAGGGCATACCTTATGCATCACTCATAGGATGGGTGCTCATATCCTTTTGCTCTAAAGTCTATTACTTTCACTTTGTTCAGAACTAGCTTTGAGCTCGGATGTGTATTTTGGGACACGAAATATTCAGTGCATATACTTATCTATGGTTGAAAATATTTTCGGAAACGACTCTCGCTGTGCACTTCTAGACCTAAGAACCTTGAAATTTAGAAGAATATATAAGTTAGCTGAATTGTTACTACTAGCAATGTATTTAGATGCTTGAGCTATTTACTATGTGTGTGCATGAAAATTTTTCCCTAAAATCCCTATGAAAATATGAGTTCCTTTAAAGTTTAGAGCTCTACTTTTGATTTAATATGTTTAAAAATTGATATAAAACAAACTGATGTCGCTTTTAAGAATTATCAGTTGGAAGTAACTTAATTTTTAAATTAATTCGATAAATTTGTGTTACTGTAGATTATTAGTTTAAAGTTGAATTTATAAATCCATACTTTCTAGAAAGTTGTTTTCGAATAATTTGTATGCCTGTGCTTTTTTTTACGTGTAATCTGACAAATGTTCGCGACATACTCCAAAATGTCAAAAATCTATCTTATTGTTTTCCTCCATTTCGATTTTGATGCGTACCAAATCTCAGTGAATTCGATTTTTACTACATTCAAAGTAGCAAAGCTGCTATTTTCAACCCTCATGCAGCAGTTTCTGACATTAAGCTCAAGAGTATGAAACACATATTTGACAAGGAATAGTGCTGAAGTTGACTCTCCAGATCTCAAGTGTTGATGGCTGATTTATTTGCTGGCTGCTGTTCTGCTACTTGACAGGGTTGCCCCGAGTGGAACTCAATAAATGACAAATACAGCCGATCACCACGAGTGGAAAAATTAAATCTCAAAATTTGGTAAAACCATTACAAAATTCTATCCTCTTCTTCACAACCACGCTCAAACCAAATAATATAATAAAACAATACGAATGTCAACAACAGCTGCTGGCTGGCCTAGCTCAAAGCTGTTGAGAGCTTATTAAAATAGCCCAACAATATAAAGGTAGATGGATTTTGGTGAGTGTCTGATAGCGAGGGGAGGGGGGCTTAGGTTTGTTGTGTAAAACGGGTTAAAAGTGGCTGAAAAACTCTATTAAACTGACATCTATCGGCTGCAGTTAAGTCAAGTAAGCAATTCAAGTGGCTTCGGCACTATTTGGAAGAACAAAACTTTTTGCAAAAATATTAAAATAATAACAGCAACACAACAATTACAAGAACTCTGCTGTGATTGTCACAAGTGGGCATTTAAGCGTTTAAATAAGCAAACAAGTTTGCAAGTTGACTTAGCACAAAATTAGCTGAAGACGTCTAGCTTGACTTCAGGCACTTGACTACTGAAAAAGTACTTAAATAGTAGTAGCAAATACTCGAAGTAGTTTAAAGTAGAAGCATAGCAACAGTTTATTTTTTCTTCCTTATAAAATCAGCTAGTCAGAAGAAGATTCAGCATTGTCAGCCCGATTGTAAATAAAAAGATTTAAAAAATTACCAAGTTATACAAACTTTTTTGCTCTGACCCTTATTTTCGAACTTAACCTGGAATGTTTAAGCGCTTGAAAGCGTTTTATTTGATCAATGTATGAAAACTTTGCTCTACAAGAAAATAATAAACAACAACAAATACGAAAACAAAAAGAAAGTTTTAACAAACGCTTGACAAATGTTCTCAAAACTTGGCAGAACATAAACTCACAAAGGATATTAAAGTAAGAAGCTCAACACTAACTACACATCCATCGTCTACCTTAGCTTTAAGCTTTCAAAAGTATTCGCATTGAACAAAAGATGCCACGGAGAAAATGGCCTTCACCCTCTTCGCTACTTGGAAAACTTTGAAATCAAAAGATGAGCGCAGCCAACGGCCGAACTTACCACAAGGTCCAATTTATTGTAGAGGATCCTGTTTATTCATTTACTCTTGAGAGCGTTTTTTGATGAATGCTCCTTTTCGAAGATGTGTGTGGGTGTAAGGGTCTGGGTGTGGGGAAAGGAGGTAAGAGGGCAGAAAAATTTATAGATTTGTTCGGGGTCATTTTTGGGCTGCCATTACATGTCATGCTCTTCAATAAACTGTTTTTTTCGTGCATCACTGGGTGAATGTGTGAATGTGTGTCGTGTATGTCTTAAGAGTTTGTCATTAAATACCTGAAACTCTACGGTTTATTTACTGTTTTGTGTAACCCTTTTATGTGTGCTGACATTTTTTTTGCTTCTTATTCCTTATTCCCTATTTTGACAATAAGCTGCTTTTTGTCCCCAAATTTATTTAAGTGCTTTTCAATGAGATATTTTTTTAGTGCTTCTGGCAAAGTGTTTCTTGGAGTAGGAAATAAATCAACAAGGTTGATTATTTTTTTGTTGTTGGACTTTTTTATCTTCGAAAAGTTGGCATAAGTTATGTTGTAGTAAAGACATGAGGGCCATAAAAAGGACTTGCCTAAAAGAGCGTGCTGCTGTAGATGACCAAGACTTCAACTAGCAAGAAAAAAAAAGCAATTCTTTAGTCAAAGGTCTTAATTGCTGTTTGGCTTGCATACACATTTCAAAGCTTGATTGGATATTTGAATCATTCTGAAATATAAATTTCCTATGTAAAATCGATTATATCAATATCGTTTAAAATTCTGACTCGTAGTTTTTGAGTAATAGTCAGATGGGTTTTTTAGACCAATTACAAAAATTAAGACGTTGCAATAAACTAGCATTAGGCATTTTTGCTATAGGAATAATAGTCGCCAGTTTTCAAATCTCAGGATAGCACGAGGTGGAGTGAGTTATTATATGGGCGAGTGGATTAAGGAAATGTGGCAAAGAAAGCTTAATAAACCTATTGAAGATTCCATCTTCCATAGATGCATTCGATTTTATTACCTTTATACAGTTAGCGATGTCCAATTCACTTACAACATTAAACCGAAATTCGTTTGGAGACTCAGGATCACAACTGTTATTATTATCATCAGTTTGTGGAGTTTCATTTGATGCAGAGTTAGCGACAAAATAATCATTGAACTGATTGGATCTAGATTGGATCTAGATTGGATCTATATTGAATCTAGAAAGCTACGGAATCTTTATGGCATATACCGGTACCTTTTAAGTTTGTCCACAACTGCTTGGAAGGTAGCGCAGGATAAAATTTTTATTATTATTATTATTTATTTATATTAGTACATTAAGAACTAGGTTTTTTTATAGTACAGAGCTCAAAGACATAATTTGAATTCATCTTATTATAAAATATTTAAACTTAAATCTAAGGCAATTTAAATTTATTGTTATACAATTAAAAGTGTTATCAAAAAATTTTTATGTTAAACAAATGTAAATTCATAAGACAGATAAAACTTAAATTAAGAAAGAGCAAACAAGAGAGAGAGAGAGAGAGAGAGAAAGTCATATAGAGCTAAAGATCTGATATTTTGTTAAGTATTATGTGATGAAAAGAGCTTCAAAATAGCATGTTTGAAGAATTTTTTTGACGCTATGGATTTTAAGCTACTAGGCAATGAATTCCATTATCTAGCGGCATTAATAAAGAATAGTCTTGTGGTTGGTTGGTTGGTTTAGATGGTGATTCTACATGCAAGTAGGATCCAAGTAGCTCTAGTGAGCCGTTTTGATACCATAACCTCGTGTTTCTGTTGGTTGACTGGGCAGCGCACTGCTAGGTTATAACCATCCGGTGCGATTGATGAACGTTAGGAGATTGTTGATTTTTGTTGTTGAGAGTTCCTCTAGGTTGCTGAGGAAGGGCCTGCCAAGCGTTGCTAGTCTGGACCTGGCCAGGGCCGGGCAGGTGCACAGAAAGTGTGTTAGTGTTTCTTTTTCATTTGGGTCATCGCAGCTGCGACAGTGGGTGTTGAAAGGTAATCCGATTCTCTCGGCATGAACTCCGATGCACCAGTGACCCGTAATAATAGCCGTTAATCTGGCTATGTCGCTCCGGGGCTTTGATAGCAACTGTTGAGTTCTGCCTATATTGTAGAGGGGCCATATTTTTCTTGATGTGCTGCAGGTTGGTAGTTCTCTCCATCTACGACCGGCTAAGGTTAAGTAGTAAGAACGAATTCCTCCCTTGACTGTGTTCAGTGGAACTTCGACTGGTTCCGCTCTGGAAACGTCAAGGGAAGAACCCCGCCTGGCCAATTCATCCGCCTTTTCATTACCATCAATGTTCCTATGGCCGGGAACCCAGATTATGGTAATGCTAAGTTGGTGACTTAGCCGGGCCAGTTCATCCTTACACTGCCTTACCAGTTTGGAGTTGGTACTGATCGCAGCTAAAGATTTAACGGCAGCTTGGCTATCCGTCAGAATAGCTGCGTTAAGGTGGTTGGTATTAGCTCTCCTTAAGGTGCGACAAGCTTCTCTTATCGCAAAAAGCTCGGCCTGAAAGACGCTGGCTGAGTTTGGTAGACGAAACGAGTCCGCCACCCCCAGTTTCTCAGAGTATATGCCCGCTCCCACTCCGCACTCCATCTTGGAGCCATCCGTGTAAAAGGACACATCGAAGGCTAGATCAATTCCCCCATTGCGCCATTCCACCCTGGTGGGAAACTTGGTTGTAAAGGATTTCGTGAAGTCGAGTTTGGGGGTGTCGTAGTCCGTTTTTCCAGGAAGCAGTTCCCGAGGTAGCGGATTGAGAATGTTGCTGTGTCCATATGGTCTATTTCGCCAGTTGTACGACTCTCTGAGTCTGACTGCACTGTTTGTTGCGGTAAGCTTAATGTGTAAATCTATGGGGAGTAAATGTGTCAGGACATTAAGTGCATCAGTGGGGCATGAGCGGATACCCCCCGTGATACCTACGCATGCGGATCGCTGGATCCGAGCTAGTTTAGTTGTGTTGTATGCTTTATTCAGTGCAGGCCACCATACTAATGAACCATACGCCAAGATGGGTCGCACTACTGCTGTGTATAGCCATAAGAGCATTTTAGGTTGAAGACCCCATTTTCTACCAAAGGTTTTCTTGCAGGCGTAGAAGGCTATACAGGCCTTCTTGACCCTTTGTTCGATGTTAGTTTTCCAGCTTAGCTTAGGATCCAGAATGACACCTAGGTATTTTGCGCTACTGGATAGTGTAAGAGGTTGGTTATTGAGCTTTGGAAGGACAAATTGTGGCGCTTTGGTTTTTGTGGTGAATAACATCAGTTCCGTCTTGCTAGGGTTAACTCCTAGGCCGCACCTGGCAGCCCAGACACTGAGTTTTCCCAAAGCAACCTCCATTAGCTCACTGAGCGTAGAGGGGAACAGTCCTGACACCATAACAACCACGTCATCCGCATAAGCCACCACTTTGACCCCATTGCAATTTAGTGTATTAAGAAATTCATTCATGGCGATGAGCCAGAGTAGGGGGGAGATTACTCCTCCTTGCGGAGTACCCCTACTGACAAATCTTGTGAGTTGGCAGCCACCCAGGTCTGCCTGGATTATTCTGTTTCTGAGCATTGAGACTATCCAGTTTCTCACCGGTGCTTGTACGCCAAGGTTGGTAAGAGAATCAAAAATGGCCCTAGTATGAATATTGTTAAAAGCCCCTTCAATGTCTAAGAAGGCCGCAAGAGTGTATTGTTTAAAGTATATTGATCTTTCAATGGTGGTAATAACCTCGTGTAGGGCGGTATCTGTGGATCTGCCCTTGAGGTATGCGTGTTGGGCGTTGGATATGTTAGCTCCCTTTAGAACGTCCCTGAGATGAATATCCAGTACACGCTCTAGGGTTTTCAGTGCGAATGATGTGAGGCTTATTGGTCTAAAATCCTTGGCTGATTCGTGACCTCTCCTCCCAGCTTTGGGTATAAATATTACCTTGACTCTTCTCCAGCTCCTTGGAGTGTAGTTAAGGCAAAGACACTTAGTGAAGATAGAGAGTAGAATAGGTGCAACTACATCTTGTAGTTTCTGCAACATTATTGGAAGTATGCCATCGGGACCTGGGGATTTGTATGGAGAGAAGCTGCTTAAGGCCCAGATAACCCTTTCCATTGAGATAAAGGAGCCAGTCGGAACCGCCGCAGTTGCCTCAGGTGATTCTATACCTAAGTTCTCATTGCAGCTGCTCCTGCAGCCGGGAAAGTGTGTGTTGAGTAAGTGTTCCAGGGATTCATTGGTAGATTCTGTCCACGTACCATCGTCTTTCCGAATGAAAGATGGACTGGTGCTTTCTTTGGATAGAATTTTGCTTAGTCTTGCCGATTCTTTTATATTGTCGATCGATTGGGTGTATTCCTGCCAAGAATGCTTTTTCGCGTCTCGAATTGCTTTCTTGTAGGTTTTGAGGATGTCTCTGTATGGTTGCCAAAGACACTGTCTGTGACACGAGTTGAAAGTTTTCCTAACCCTTTTCCTAAGGTCGGATAAATCTTTGCTCCACCACGAAGGAAGAGATTTTTTCTTGCCCCTGCTAATGGGACATGAGACTCTAAAGGCAACCTGCATGGTTTGCTCTAGGGCCTCCACTGAAGAGTCTAACTCCTCCGCAGTTGAGATTTGCTTGTAGGCTAAGGAACGGATTTTTGGGCGAGCCACTTTGGCAAATTTGGCCCAGTCAGTACGTTTGGGGTTACGAAATGGAAGAGGGGCCCCTGTTTCAAGACTCAAATCAAAGAGGATCAAGCTGTGATCCGAGAAGGAACATTTGCTCGAAACTCTCCAATTGACTACTTTTAGAGACTCGTTTTCTGATAGAAGGGTAATATCCAAGACCTCACTCCAACCTGTGAAGTTGTCAGTACTTGGAAAGGTGAAAGTAGGTGTATTTCCTTTATTGCATATGTTTAAGTTAGAGTTAATTATAAAGTCGAATAAAAACTCACCTCTAGTGTTTATCTCAGAGCTGCCCCATAGTGTGTGTCTCGCATTGGCATCGCAGCCCAAAATTGTGGTGGTGTTGTCCAGCATTGCCGTAGCCACTAACCGCTTCACCTCGTCTGGAGGAGCTTCCCTGTCGTGGCCCATATAGGCTGAGGCTATGAATAGGTTGTTGGCGCCCTCCAGTTTGACAACTGTCAGGTCTGAAGAGCTAAGGTTAGGGAGAAGAAATAAGTGTATGTGCTTTTTGGCTACAATGCAAGTTCTTGGTTTACCTGCTGTTCTCTTGTAGTAGATGTTGTAGTGGTTGTTCTGGAACCCTTTTACTGCTGAGTCTCTGACCCAGGGTTCCTGTATAATGGCCACGTCGATACCATCCTCCATCATGAGGATGGCCAGATTATCAGCAGCACATCTGGCGTGCTGCAGGTTAACCTGTATTACCGATAGTGGCATTACGTGGCTGTTGGTTGTTGTGGCTGCTGCGTGGAAGGCACCGTCGGATCCTCGATTGTAAGGGAATCGAGGATATCATCGACGCTGACGCCTTCTTCCGCGGATGGGTCTTTAAAGATCTTTAGTTTGGCACGACGGATGCCAAACCTAAGGGTGTTGCCCGCTTTCTCCAGAGCACCCAGGCACTCGTCTGAGATAAGCAGTAGGAAGGTCATACTGTTACGCTGGGGGTCCTCAGTCTTTATGACGGCCCAGTCGTTCATGGGAATGTCTGGGTTGTGCAGTTGGAGGATGTCGATGAGCTTGCTTTTCTCAAGCTTCATCTTAGGCAACCAAATGCGAGCACGAGGTCTCCTCGGAATATCCTTAGCCGGGATTAGCTTAAGGCTTAAGCCGTCCCATGCGTCCCTGATCTTAGAGACGCACTCGCTTAGGAATTCTTTGGAGAACTGATCCTCGCATTTGATGACCCGGAATCCTCGCACTACATCCGCAGATTCGAAAGATGGAAGCGCACCACCCTTGTTGCCGAGAAGATGCTCAATGACCATCTCGGACAACTTGGCTTCGATGTTGCCCCACTCTTCCGAAATCCGCTTGTGGCTGTTTGTGTTCGTGTCAATCAGCGCCACCTGTAGGTGGCACCTGAGGTGGCGCACCTCACTAAAGGCGCGCTGGCTGGTTGTCGGTTGCTCAACCACGATTGACTTGCCGCTGACCTTTGCCCTCTTCGCAACGTTGTCGATCGCATCTTGCGACCGATTTCGCTTTGAATTGGCTGCGTCAGCAGGCTGAGTAGCCTGGTACTTCAGGTACTCATCAATCGTAGCCTCGCATTTTTGTTTGTCTTCCACGTCGCGCTCCTGAACCGTACCCTGCTCCTCATTTTTGTCTATCTTGGCAAGAATGAACAGAGCCTTGGTATATTTCGCTTTCAGTAGCGCGCCGTGGGATTTCCTGCTCTTCGGACCACTATGGCTGGTGGTCACATTGGAGCAGGATGTGGATGGTTTTGTCGAGCCACTGTGGCTGGTGGTCTCGGGTGTGGTAATTAATGTTTGACTAGAAGGCCCAGGTGTACTATGGCTGGTACTCCCTGTGCCTTCAACGATTGTCTCCTGACTGGAGGCAAGCAGTTCATCTTCTGTGCTATCCCCTAGCACTGCGGGTTGGTTTTTTGTTTTGTTTGTTGTGATCATCTTTTTCTTACGCCCCCTTTGCCACCGGAGCAGCGCGGGAGGCTATGAGGTTAGAGGGGAAAGAAAAGGTCGGCCATGGCGAGCCCCAATACCATGGTAAGGCCAGTTTTTCTCTCTGGTTCGGCCAGGTCAGAGAGGGGATACGCTAGAATACAGCACAGAATACCCTTGGCTGCAAACTTTAAACTCGGTGGGCGCCATCCCTCGACCCCGGAGTTAAGGGTGGGATAAGTTTTAGTTCATTGCCTCTTGTCTTGTGGAGTTTAGAAAGTTAAAACTATGTATAATTAGCACTTGGCTTCTAATTAACCGACTAAATTGCAGTTTTTCAAATAAGTAGAAAGGAGTTTTGTGGTGTATGAGTTTGTGTAAAAATATGCAGTTCCTGGCATTAGAGTAGCTTATGATATCGCACTCAAGTATACAATTTTTTAATTGAGCTAAATGATCAAATTTACGCAAGCCGTAGACATAACGAGTGGCATGATTAAACGTGATCTGCAATTTAAGTTGAGACCGCGAGTCTAACTTGCTGTATACAAGTTCAGAATATGTTATGACGGGGACAACGAACTAAATTACAAGTTTACGTCTTAGATCAATAGGTGTATACTCAGACGACATCCTAAGGTTACGCAAGATGTAATAGATTTTGCGGACTACACTGTTGATATGATCTGTGCAAGTAAGGGAAGCATTGATATTAAATCCAAGACTTACAACACTATTAACTATTTTTATGATTTTATCACCCAATATAACGTCTGGAATGGAGTCAGGGCTATTTTTTCTTTAAAGACAGGCAACACATACGACTTAAGTACATTAAGGTGAAGACTATTTTTCATAGCCCATTGGTTTATACTGTCAAGATCTTCATTCAGTTTGCATACTAAATCTTCCATGAGGTTTGTTCTACCAGACAAGTAAATCTGAACGTCATCAGCATAAGCATGCATGGACGAATATGTGCAGCAGAGAAAAATGTCATTCACGAACATGGAGAAGAGCAGCGGGTCAAGAACCGATCCCTTGGGCACACCACAGCAAACAGCTTCATAGTATGAAAAATTAGTACCGACCTTAACTCTTTGTACTCTATTTGTCAAATAGCTACTTAACAAATGAG
The DNA here is from genome assembly GCA_963920525.1 of Dichetophora obliterata. Taxonomy (NCBI): domain Eukaryota; kingdom Metazoa; phylum Arthropoda; class Insecta; order Diptera; family Sciomyzidae; genus Dichetophora; species Dichetophora obliterata. Next base: position 258,040,381 of record OY986436.1, read on the forward strand.
TGGCACTGTCGCAGAAACCAAAGAAATATTTTAATTTTTGACAAAGGAGTTCATGACTTACAGTGTCAAATGCTTTTGAAAAATCAAGCAGACACAATAGAGTTAGTCTACCATCATCATAATAAGGCCTTATATCATCTTTTACTTTAACCGTAGCAGTAGAGCAACTGTGACCTGCGCGAAAACCAATAAAATCCAAACCAAATTTTGACATAAAATCTTCCAATTTTGACAGCTTAACAGCGGATGTGGCATCATTCCTGTCTTTTTTGTGCTCATTCCAGTTCAAGGAATTGGGGTTGCGCTTCCATTTAAAATATGTTTTGCTACTACTTTGAAGATTAACTTTAAAAGATCGCGTTAACCACGAAAAAAACTACTATAAATGACGTGATGCTTGCGCAAGGGAACGTGCATATTAACCCTCACTATAGCACCAATTTATTACTACGTAATTTGGCACTATTTACATTTGTAAATATTTTTTTACATATTCTGTAGTGGGTTTTCTCCATTTTGGGGCTTTTTGCATTTCCAAAGCATACTGCGTTGACAACTGGTGTTGAAACCTATTTTTTCTCAGTTTCATTTCTGCGTAAAGTTATTTTTCTCGCTAAGTGCAAACGTCGTAGTGTAAACATAGTTAACAAGGTGCTAAAAATAGCATTTTTTAAAAACGTTTATTTTTTTTGCTGATTATAATAGATATGATCATAGCCAGCAACTTTTGTTCTAGCTTTTTGCAAATATTTGCCAATAGGGGGCGTGGCCTGACCCTTATAAATAATTTTTTTAAAATGTTAAATTTATTGCGGTTTAGGATTGATATGATCTTAGCCAACAATTTTTGTTCTGACGATTTTCAAAAATTTTAAATTAGGGTGGCCCTACCTTTATATAATTTTTTTTTAATTCTAATTTTATTTCAGATTAATAGATATAATTTAAGCTAACAACTTTTGTTCTGACATTTTTAAAAACTATTTAATAGATGGCGTGGCCCGATTTTTATATCAGATATAGTTTTCTGAAATATTTATATTTTATTAATTATTCAAATAAGTGAGCTTCCCTAAAGTACAATCGCATTTGAATGAACGATGCTAGTATATATACACAAGACACGATGTAACTACGTTGCGCCTTTCAACTACAATATTTCTTTCGTATTGATCGTGGAAAATAGATGGGTGATCGAGCTTTGAGGTGTGAATGTGCTTCATGAATGTGTTAATTGAATGTGCTGAATGTGCTGCTTTCTGTGAATGTTTTTTGTATTTTATTCTTTGATAAGATTAGCTTATTTTTGAATGAATTTGAATTATAAAATTGAGGAAGGTATAGTATGAGAATTTATCACATGCCCCGTCGATTATTTACAAAAATGTTCGTTGGAAAATTTTATAATAATCACGGTAAATGACAAAAAAGGAGTTTATTACATAAATTTTTAATTTAAATGGCTATATTTTTTCACTAACTCTGTTCTAGAAAACTCTTATAACATGCTTCTCAGTAAATGTTATTAGCTTTTAAAAACTGCTAAAAAATTTTAACTAGCACAAGCCGTTCCGGAGTAATAACCTTTTAAATGAAGAGATCTTTAGGGTAAAAAAATGGCACATACCTTACTGCACTGACGTTGATCCGTCAAATGAATTCATGATATCGAGGCGGGTTCTTAAAATTGATCCTTCAATAAATTTACAGTATACTTGGTTTTTAATTCGAAGCAGTTTTAGGGGTGTGCACCAGGCTCTGAATATGCAGTTTTTGAGCTATAGATATAGCTCGAAAACCGCATATTGAATCTGAATGATTCTGATATGAACGATGATATATTTTATAAAGACTCATTACTAACATCGAATTCCATCAAGAAAGCTTGTCTGTAGAAAAGATTTTTGCAGAAAAAGATGACTGAATGAGAGTGATTCCATCCAAGGTAGCTCCATATACAACCCCTTATACCCTAAACTATTAAATAAAAAAAAAAATCACAAATTGTGACTCAAGCATTTATCTCCATATCAGTATTAATTTAAAGTTATATGCTTATCTCGAAAATTTTGAAAAAATTACACCTTGCTATTAGGGCTGCCAGGTCCCGATCTCCACGCGGGTTGTTCCGATTTTCAGCCTAAAAATGCGCGTAAGGTCTTCGCGGGACGCCAAATGTTCCGATTTCTTAAAAAAAATTTATTTTGTAATATTTTCACTATTTTTTAAAAATACTTCCTACGTTTTTATTTCTTCATGACTAAATTTGTACAGATTATTTTGTACGCCACTAAATATTTGCACCGAATCGCATGCTTTTCAAGCAACCGAACAGTGCGTGAAATAAAGAAAAAAGGAGGGAATGAAACAATTACATCATTCTTTGTGGATATTGTTAATTTTGCATTGCTCATTTTCACCCACGATGTTCGTTAAGTTCAACATATCGCATCCTTTTCTAGCAATCAAACATAGCATGAACGAAAGAAAACAAAGCGAAAAAAACAATAAGTGCATTATGTAAAATACATTATAAAATACAAATTTTTAATTTTCAGGTATTAATATGGGTAAGTAAAAATACAAGTTTATTTTGTTTCTATATTCATTAATTTGAGGTCTCTGTCACTGACTTTTATTTTAAATATAAAAATTCCTTTTTTAAAGTTACATACAACTCGAAAAAATCGATTTTCAGTAAACGTATTTAAAGTTTTTTTGTTATTCTAAGCGTACTGGACGATTGAGACTCTGTCCCGATTTTTTTGCTTATGTCCCGATTTTTTTTTTTTTTTTGTAAAAGGAAATTGATGAGGAGACTTCTGATGCTGAAGACGTGATATATCCTGTTGAAATGGGGCACGGAGGTGACTTGCTGAGTGAGAAAAAGAGATTGAATTCGAAGATGACATCGTCCAAATTCCTCGGGTTGTCCCGTATTTCCCAACTAAAAATGCTATCGAGTGCTTCATGGCAGTAAGTATTCAATCATTGACTACAACAGAAGATTTTATTCCAAATGATGATGATCGTGATCATTCAATAGTAAAGGCTGATGAAAAAACTGTTTCTTAAAATATTTTTCAAAATATCAACAATATCTATTCACTTTTACTTTCTCCAATAAATGATAGCAAATATGAAATGAACCTTTATGTTAAATGTAAAAAATTACATGCATTTTTCCTTATAATTTTTAAAAATAATATATAAAATATACACTAAAATTCAATAAAACATAATCAAAAAGTTTGAAATAAAAAAATATTAACATGTGTAAATAGTTCAAAAGTTAGGAGTAAAAATCAAAAATTTTCAAAAAGTATCAAAAAATATTACGAATTAACAACCTGTAGCAGGGCTGAAATTGCAATAAAATCAGCTAGTGATGTTTTCCTTTTCATATTGAAAACGTTGTTGTTGTTGTTTCTTTGGAAAAATTAGTTAGAACAATTAATTGTTCTAACCTTGACCTAAAGCTCAATAAACGATTTTAAGCTACCAAACAACTGGAATTTGTATTTAAAATCAAGTATGATTTAAACTATCAAACATTTAGAATTTGTATTTAAATCAAATAAAATCAACATAATAATTAACAACAACTTTTGAGATTTTTAGAAAGAAAACGAAAAAATTTGTGTCCGTACCAAACCACTCAGGCACAAAAGTCCAGAGTATCGGACTCAATTTTATTTTTAAAAGCTACGAGTAGTAACGAAAAATTGCGAAGTTTTTGCGAACAGGACCCGAGAACAAAATTAATATATCGTGTCAAAGTATCAGATATGTATCTAAACTGGCCCGAGTCTAAACTTAGTGTACCCGAAACATACCCAAAAAGTACCTCGAAAATCACCTGAAATAGTACCGTAGTAAGTCTGTATTATGTCAATAAATTGCTCAAAAACGAGCGACTATATTTGGACACAATAAACTGACGAGTGTCCGAATCGGTCTTCGTTCGTACATTGTACCTGCCCAAGGTGTTCCAGAAATAACATTTTTTTCGGTGCAGAGGTCGGACATTTACCAACACGGGCACCGGACATATATCAGCTACTTTATTGACACAAAATATGAATACTGATTGTAAAACCAGCAATCTGACCAATTAATTAAATCCAAATTCTGATGCAAAGAGTTATTATCAATAGACCTAAAATCGCGATATGCAAAAGAGTTCATGTCCAGCGATACTTAACGTAAAAAATTAGATCGTGATCGAAAACAAAAGTTAATTGATCAAAAAGCAAAACAGATGCGCCGGAGATAATAAAAATGTCTAGCAAGCTCGGAGGAGAGTTGTTTGAAAACCTAGTCAGAATGAGAGTGTTAACCACAGTGAGTCCAACTTCAGATATTCTTTCACAAAGCTACTGTCAAGGTTGCTATTGGTTAATAAGTTTATATTAAAGTCACCAGTTAAAACAAAGTGTTCATAGGCTTCAGTAGAATTATAAAATTACATTTATTAGGGATGCAAACTGCAACTACAATTGGGATTGCAGACGCAAGAAAGAAATACTTAATTACCGTTGCCTAAAATCTAAAAATTCAAAAAATATACTTCCGATTGATAACAACAACATTTCCACAACATTTACTTTAAACTGTTTCTTACAAAAATTGCAACTCTTTCACTTTTATTCCACCATATCTTTTCTGAAAAGCTTATAATTTTTAAGTTAAGATATGACTCGTTTACATCTTAGTGAAACCATGTTTCCGAGACGCAAATAATATCAACAGATAAATCTACAAAAACATGGTACACAATCCAACTTGAAATTATTTAGACTTCCAGCATCCAAGTGAACGATTTTTAAACCTTCATGCTCTCAACAGAAAATTTCTATCACTGTTTTCTGGTTGTCTTGAACATCAAAATCAGAATTATTTACAATTGAGACAATTAATATCTATGAACAATAAACTTAAAGCATTTGAGAAGATATGGCAAGAGAACGAATATCGTAGAAGTGAGCGAATAAAATAACACTGCGTGACACGATTTCGGTAACTGAAAAACTGATTATTGTTATAGATTTATTTTAGTTACAGTATCACGTCTTGTTTCTGAGGTACACATCTTGAAAATGGGTTAGTTTCATATTTTGATCTTTTAGATTAACTATTTGCGAGTGAAATCGTAGTGAGTGAAAGAAATCGCATCCTTTGCAAAAATTCACAAAACAAGTTTTGTTACATGTGTGGACAATATTGTAAATTCTAAAGACATTCTTAAGTCATATTCATACCAAATGACGATGTGTGGAATGTGGGAATTCGCAGCGTTGAAATTCTCCTGAGAAAAGATCGATAAAGCTAGATAAAGCTTAAAAAGTATCTGAAAAAGTATTAGTACTTTAATTAGTACTTTTAATTAGTACCCTACATATAAAACTCGGCTTAATGAAGAAGTTTGTGAAAGCAGTGCATAAAAGTAGCAAACGGGGTTTTTTATATTTAAAGGTTATTTTTTTCAAAATTTTGTGACGCAAAGTGAAAAGAAGCAATTTTGATAGGTCCTCAATTATGCCTATTAATGAAAATCAAAACTTCTTTCAAAAACTAAGTGACAAAGCACTATACGCATGGACATTGTTAAAAGCTGCGATTAAAGGTTTTTACGTAGTCTTAGAACAAAAAACTTGGCATATAAAATTGCATACAAAAATATGGGTTGCAATATATCTTTAAAGATTAATTTTCTTCACCCGCATTTATCTCTTTTCCCTTCAAATCTTGAAGCTGTGAGTGATAAACAGGAAGAGCGGTTTCACCTGGATGTGAAAAGGATGTGAAAAGGTATGTGAAAAATATGGTAAAGTAAGTATGTAAATAAGTAAGTATGTAAGTTAAAGATACAATATTAATATAACAAATATAAAATAACATAAAAATAAAGCAGCTGCACTAGAAGATACCTTCTCCATCCCCACTTGCAAAGGAGAAAAGAAACAGAAGATAGCCAAAAGCTGTTGAACTAATCATATACTAAATTTTTTATATAGCTCGGAAATAGCCACGAAACTTCCACTTGAAAAAATCTAAAAAATAAGATTTATTTTTTTAACACCCTTATAAGCACAGCTCAGTCGAACGCGTTTTTTCGCTTCAAAACAACATGAAAAGTGAAAAAGCAATAACACTTGCCTGCCAAAGTCAAAGCATTGGAATTGCTAGAGGGAAAAAAACCGAAAAAAATTCAAATTCCCACTGGTATCTTATTTCCACCTTTAGACCATATTCCCCCAGTACGTATATTGTAGCTCGCTTGTAGAAAGACTCCAAATGAAGTTTTTTATTTTGCAATTGAGAAACAAATAACTTTTTACATCCAGACCAACATTTTCAGCCTCTTAAGATAAAAGATAGCTTATTCGAATTAGGCAACATTTTTGTAGCTGAAAGAGTATATCTGGGTGGTTTTAAGGAAAGTATTATATACCTCAAATAAAGGTCTGCTTTTCGTTTTTTAGACAATGGTATCATTTTTTATATTTTTTTGAAACAGCAGAGTTATGCTATTAAATTCACTCGCACCGAATAAATTTTTTTTTTTTAATATGTATCCAAATTTGAGGGTAGACACATAAAACCCAATTATGTAGTTATCTTATTTTCTTCCCGGCGCTACCTCTATAATGCCATATATTAGGGATCTTAGACTTCTTCCCATTTTATTACACCGTATTATTTTTTAACAGTTCTAAAAAATCTCAAAAAAAATTTGTTTTTCAATTTAATTCAAAAATTTATTAAACTTTAAAAAATTGGTTAAAAAATTTTAAAATTATAGAGAGTTATTTGGTCTTACTAATTTAGTTAGATGCTGATGCATCACTTCTGCTTAAATCTAAATATGCATCTAAAATGCTAAGTAAATGTTGTAGTCTTCCACTACGGATTATGCGATCTACATGCAGGCTGCTGCAAATTCACTCGAAGCGCCACATAGACGTCAACCTAGAGACATTTGCCGCCCACAAGCTTACTGCATCCGCTTCGTGCGGCCCACACTGTCAATGAGCAAGATCTTAAGACCAGCAAACTGTCAAGTCTACGCTGAGTTCAGTGAACAGCCTTCTTTTTTCCAATTTTGTGTGCATTATGCGCTTTTTTTTTCTCTTGCATGTTGTGATTCTGTGGCATGTTTTTACTGTTGTTGTTGTATCTAACTGTTTTGCATTGTTTTTCGTTTTGTTTCGGTTTTCAATTTTCTTAGCTTTTCCTTCTCCGCCTCCTACTCGGATATTGTTATGTTATTGTTACTTCAGGTCTAACGGCAACAATTGCATGTTACACGTCTCGCGTTGAGCACAATATACTACCCAGTTGGAAAAGGAGCCCTGCTGTATGCCTGCCGACAACATGCCTCGGAAGGACAGGAAACATGCTCGCCTCCATACCCGCTTATATCTTTTTTCTATAGGCATGTACTAGGTCGGCATATCTGCGAAATGAACTGCCATAGCAGCAATGCAGCATGCATCTTATGGTATGGATTATGTTTTAAAATATTTGTTTTAAATATTAAGGTTTTTGCATGAAATTTTTCGTTTAAATAAATGTGTTTAAACTTAAAATTTTTACAATGACAGTTTATTTAAAAACATTTTTTTTTATAGCAGAAACTTTAAAGTGTTTAACTAAAATGAAATTGTTTCAAGCTCTTTTTTGAATACAAATTTGTTTAATATGAACACAATTTCATTTAATTTTAAGACATATTTCCCTCAGTGTATAGAAAAAAATATAAGCGGGTATGGAGGCGAGCATGTCTGCTGAATTGCCAAGTAATGTTGCCGGCAATTGAAAAATTACCACTATCCGGAGACTTGAACCTCGGCCGCGTCAGTGTAAGTGCATATGCTTATCCATTCGACCATTGCAGCTGTTAACTAACCGTCCCTTAATTTGCTCAAGAATAACCATACGAGCATAGAGCAAGAAAATTAACTCGTTCGCTTTGTTATAATAAGCAATTAATGCAAGAAACAGAACAAAAGCACTAAAAAAGTAGAACAAATTAAAAAAAAAACTAAAACAAAACTAAAAGCCAAAATAAATTATGTCTCTGATGGGATTTGATCCCACTACTCAAGATTCCAAAATAAATGAATAAAAACTAAAGCCCTAGCCAACTGAGCCAATCGCAATGTTGTGATTTTGTTGAAATAATAAACATAACAACATTGTTGCTATCAAAAGTGCTTCGACGAAAACACAAAGTGTCGGCGAATTACAACAATCATAAAAATATTGAAGTTGTTGTCCCTTAAAATTAATCGTAATTTTGCATTAGCAAACATGATACTTTATTATAATACAGATGTTATTATGCTTATATTGAATGTATGTATGTTAAGCTATAAAAGAACTTAGTTTTTACTGTTCTGGTGCTTTTGGTTAATAAATAATAATAATAATAATAATAATAAAAAGTAAAGAGACAATTTTTAAAATTTAATAAAGTACACTTCTTAACTTAGCATTAAAATTAAAACCTGCCACATTCTTTCCATCTGCAGGCCTGTTTTTTTTCATCTGGGTAGTCAGTATTTGTGCTTATGTGTGTATGTTTGGCTTAACTCAGCGTTACGTGCAACTTAGGCAAGTTGCTGCTTTGTGAACGAGGTGTGCTGCAGCGTGCCACTCACTCAAAGAGCCTCAGTAAGCCGGGCGTCTTTTAAAAACTCCAAGATATAGACTATTTTTTCCTTCCTCTTTCCTTTTACGCTGAGGAGATTTCATGCATTTTGTAAAATGTTTTGAAAACTGCACCAAAAAAAAAAAAATAAGTCTGCAGCGGAAATGCAGAATAACATGCAAAGTCTACGTTGTTTGCTTTGTGGCTTAGCGTTATATTTGCAGCTTGTTTCCGCTTTTTGTGTGTTTGCAAAATTAAATTTAATTGTTTTGAATTTTTTTAAATTAGGTAAAATATTATGATACAGGTTTTGGTTTTGAATCGTAACTTCCTCAAAAACCCATATTTCTTTAATATGAAATTAAGCTATTCCGACTAGTAATATAATATATTTTTCTATTTGTAGCTTATCTAGTCGTCGATAAACAATTTTGCTAAAATTCAACATTTTTAAGAATCTTTCTGTATCATGAAAAAGGCGCAATTCTGAACTTGCAAATATTGTGAAGTGTTATGAGACACGATTTCAAATTTCACCAAAATGCTGGAGTTGGAATTGAAAATTCAAATAATTTTGATGGTAAAATAATACTAGAATCTTTCTTTTTTCATTCAATTTTGGTTTTATAAAAAATTAAATTAATAAAAAATCTTGTTATTCTCTATTGAATAATAAAAAAAAAATTAATAATGAATAAAAAATTAATAATGAATATCAAATGAATAAAGAATAACAATTAATGACACTGTGCACCAATAAGATACTTTTTTGCGAGTAACAAACTGACAAATGTTTTCAAATATTTCCGGGGTCTTAAAAGCCAAACTGGCATTCAAATTTCTCAATAACGTCAGGATTTTGAGAAAACCGTGATGTAAAAAAAATGCTTTTTAGGGAAATCAACAAAAATTCGATGAAGAAGATAGGGAGTCGAAACTAAAAGTGGTACGCGATTTTTGTTTGTAGCAAAGATGTTTGTTATAAATCGATAAAAAATGTTCATTCATACTTCCATCACCCCACCCCCCTTTAAAAAAAAATGTATTTATCAAAATATTAAATAGTACTTCTCTCAACTATAAAAAGTGCTATAAATATAAAAAAAAGAAACTATAAAGTATATATATTTCGTACTATCAAAATAAAAACGTGCTCTTATTAGACTGAAAGTACTTTCCTATGCAACAGTGGCTGCGAAATATTCCATACAACAGAAATAAAACATATAGGCATTTCCACAGAGAAGTATATCGTGAACAAATAATTAAAACTTATAAAAACTTACTATGATAAAATCTAAGGGAAATATTTTAGTATTATTAATTTAACCCTCATCGGTCCCTCGAAAAATACATCTAATCGATACCATTGTGTGCGCCCGCATACACATATATTTTTAATTATAAAAAAGCTAAAAAACTTAACAACCATTTATGTTTTGTGATTTTTTATGTTTATTACATTGTTTACTATCATATTAATACATTTGAACATCATAAACGTAGATTTAGAATAAAATTTATTAGAATATTACATATATTAGAAAAAAAAATTGAATTTTTTAACTTTTGTCAATTATTTGTACATTTTTCGCATAAATTGAAATTATGCTCAGCACAAATGAAATTTCTACACTTTTCACAGCGTGTAGCAAAACGATTTTTGTTATTTTTATATGTGCAGATGTAGCATCGGCCTCGTTTTGATGTACTTGGTAAATGGCGAATCTCCCGAATTCTTTGAATAACACTGGAAGCATCATTACTTTGAGGTCGTTTTTTACGTTTAGTGATCTGTTTTTCAACGAGATTCAATCCGAGCTCCTCGATAAAAAGACGATGACGAATATTATGTTTCGTTTTAGAATTTTTCCAATTCGGGAACAATGCAATGAACGTCACGAATGCATTTAACGCACTAACATCAAGCATGTTACAAAGTACTGCCATTGGCCACCGATTGACTTTTCGTTTACATGAGTACGTAACCACCATTTGATCCATAGTATCAACTCCACTCTTGGTTTTGTTGTAGTCTTCAATGATGTTAGGTTTCTTCTTTTCACTACTCTCATTTATGCTGACAACACTGGGTATGTACTGAGCAATGTCACAAATCGTTACCGGCGAGGAACATATGACAACATAACTGCTTGCAATTTATGTTCATATACAACTTCTGTATGATAACTTGGCTTTTGACGCATGTCGAGTAGAGCTGAAGGAATTTCAGTCCTATTTTTCCTTATTGCTGCCAAAATATTCATGCGATTCTTATGTAAATCTTCTGCCAATTCACACAAAGTGAAAAAGTTGTCACACGTTACGTTTCTGTCAGAAAGTCCTTCCATCAAATCTTAAACATTACGCCGTCCGAGATTACGTTCAGGAGTGGCATTACGATTCCGACCAACATAAATTTGTGTGTTGTATGCATACCAGCTTTTTGAGTCGCATAGCATCCAAATTTTGATGCCATATTTCGCCGGCTTAAATGGAATATACGGACATCGCCCACGATACGGAACTAACTGTTTATCTACGGTAATGTTTTTTTCCTGGTGTGTATACAACTTTCAAATTATGATTCCATTTATCGTATACATTTTGAATCGGTGCCAATTTGTCACGTACAGAAGTACTTGTAGATGCAGTGTTGGCCATACGTTGTTCGCGGTTATCAAATCGAATGAAACCATGGATACGCTTGAACCTTTTCAAAGACATTGTTGCTCTAAATATTGGCCGACCAGTTTCGTCATTCTACAGTTTAGTAACACATTCACCGTATGACCGATACACACCAGAAAGCAGCAACAATCCAAAATATGCGTGCAGAGTGTCCAAATCAATGTTTTCCCAATCGTCTTTGTACTTTCGCACACCATATAAAATCGTCATGTTCAAAATAATATTCTCAACCGGTTCAAGGAACATGTGAAATGCAGGCGAAACATCAACTATAGTAGTAGCTGCTAATGCTTTTGGACCTGAATTATAACAAAAATGGAACATATAATGAACATGAACCCATAACAAAGAGGGTATATTTTTACCTGAAGTGAACTTTTTTGCACGTCGAAATTAATTTCTTCGATTTATTTCAAATGGTTGCGATGAATATTCAATTTCCTTATTTTTTTTTAATATATTTATTTTCAGGATTTGCTGCATTTTCTTCTGCTAAATTTTGCTCAAGTGGCTCAATGTCGTCTTCATTAGAATGCACGCTAACTTCACTTTATTCTCCTCGTCTGATAATGCAAAATCATCGTCACTATTGCACGGAGATTCGCCCGCTTCGCTTTCCAAATCAAAATCCGTTTCTAGTTCATCTCGCTGCCTTCTTTCACGTAAAACTCTATCCATTTTTTAGCAAATACTTCGAAACACAACCAAAATTCAAATAAATGCGCAAACTAACTTCACTTATGTGTGTTCCAGAACAAACTGAATTTCATAAAACGAAAAAATAAGAGCGTCCACACACAAAATAATCCACAAACAAAAATAAGCGGCAATTCCAGGTACCTGCTTATGTGTATACGCGCACATACACAGGGACCGATTCGTAACTATAACTGCACAGGCAAATACAGTAAGGATACAAATTCAAAAACGGGTTTTTTTGGTTGTTCAGGCAAAATAATTCTACTTTGCAAAATACAAGGTCATTCCGCTGAACCGTTTTTATTTTATTCATGGTTAAAGATCAAAATTGTATGCGTGCGCATACAGGGGACCGATGAGGGTTAAGAAATTTCTATATAACTTCATTAACCATGATGATCAAATCGTCTGCAATGTTTAACAAATGTAATTCTAATTTTTCGTAAATATTTAGTAAATGTTTCGTAAACTTTTTTGTTTCAGTAAAAATGGATGGCATTGGCTAAAGATATGAAAAAAATTGTTGAGGGCAGGAAAGAATAATATATTAAATTTATTTTTTAAGTACTTAATTACATAGTTACTTAACTATCTAATTACTTAATTTACCAATTTAACTGCAATAAAAATGTAAGTAACGTAATGCCATTTCAAAAAACCAAATAAAAAACTACTGAAAAAGTACTGTTATTTCAAACACTCCTAAAAAAAGTTGAATACAAAAAGTTTTGCCCAATTCAGAGAGTTTTGCAAATTTTGTAATGCAAGTCAAAAATCTCTTCCGTTTTTTGTAACGTAAAGCCAGCACATATTTTTGTTTATATCTTTAAAATCTTTGGTTTTTTTGTGGTCATTTTCTTACTTTATATAGTGTTATTTAATAACTACGCAAACATAAAAAACCTTGAAAAGTAGACTTTTTAATTTTTTTTTATATATCTTCGTATAAATCGTCTGAAACGTAAGTTTGGTAGTGTCCTTATGCAAATTCTAAAGTTTAAGAAAATAAAAGTCCCATATAAAATGCTCCCAAAATTGTGGAAAGACGCAAAAAATGAGAAAAAATAAAAAAATGCACACGTTCACTCAAACGATTTGAATTCGGGGGTTTTCTTTTACTTAAATACTTTGCAGAAATACAATAAGTAAGCTTAGACAAGAACTTCACACTTGCGGACTGATGTGCATTGTCCGTGTGTTTTTATTTTGAGAGCAGGAAATTTATAGGTATATTTGGTGGTTTTTTTTTCATAATTTTGGAAGAACGTTTTATGGTTGAGAAAAGTACTGTTTTATAATTCGGAAAATACTTTTTATGGTTGAGTGAAGTAATTTTTATGGGTATCCATAATGGCCCAAGGATACCAGTAGCGATAAGAACTCTGCAGACATATCGATTGTTATTTTATATTAAATGTATTGAAGTATTACTATTGTTGAAGTATAAGCAAACATTAATTTTGTAGTTAGGGGGTCCATTTTTGAGCATTGTGGATTAAGACTAATTTTGTTGTTACAAGTCTGTACATAATTTTTGATGGGAATGATTTTTTGCCAACACATATTATTATATTTCACAACAGTTTGAAGAATATAGCTATAATAAAATAAAGTATTTTTGGTTTGGAGTGGGAGGATGTGAGCATAAATAAAAATCCATCATCAATTCACAACAAACATCTTTGTCACAGACAAAAATCGCGTACTACTTTTAGTTTCGACGCTTAAAGTTGATTTCTCTTAGGAGCATTTTTTGACCTTGAATCACGGTTTTCTAAAACTCCTGACATGTTGGAGAAATTTGAATGACAGATTCTTGATAAGTAGCTCGAAAATAATTGAAAACAGTTGTCGAGTTCTTACTAACATGAATACATTTATACTTACTTACTTAATGCATAACAAATGTATAGTGAATAAAAAAAATGAATAATGGATAAAAAAAAATAATTGAAATTTCTGAATTTTTTTTTAGTTGCATTCTTCATTACATTCATATTATTAAAAAATATTGATTTATTATTCTGAATAACGAAAATGAATAATTTATCAATTTTTTTAAATTTGAATGTGATTTAAAAATTTTATTTATGAATCAATTCTGCATTCATTGAAGGGATTCTTATGTCGCTCTATGCAGTTGCACTTAAAAGTATGAATATGAATGCAGATCTTACAGCTCTAGCTTGATGAGTAGATTAAATTAACTTTTTTCCATTTTCGTCGAAATTCATGAGGTTGTCTGCTTTCAATTGCCGTCAAACCCAAAATAAATGAGGCATCTTGCACTAAATTTGATAGAAATCTACTAACAAATGGCAGTTAGTAGGACCAGTATTGCATTTAAAGTTGCTACGTAGAGAAAATTTAAAAAATTTCTTACTTTTCAAACGACCTACCAAGGTATTGCTTTCTTTGCTATAAATAACAGTCTAGTTTCTTTTATACTTATTAATTTAATGTTGAGTATAACTAATAAATAGAACCAACCAGCCTCGAAGAAAAAACCTGTTCTAACAAACCACATGAAATATACGTGGCATAAAAATAATACTTTGAAATATTTATATGATGTAAAGTGTAATTGCGATACTTTCTACACTATCGGCTGCTACGTGTTACACTCCATATAAGGCTAATAATGATATTAAGCAAAAATATTAAAGCCATGTGATGAATAGTAGTGACAATAAATTTTAAACAAATTTGCTACGCAAATTTACCATCATCTCATAAACTTGTCACACAAGCCACACCCACATAACTAAATATTTTCAACCATCATAATTTATATGCAAATTTAACAAACATCCTAGAAGCTGTATTTTTAGAAATATTGAATTTATGTTCATTCATCCACAAGTGTGTGCATAGGCGTCTGCAGGATTTGTTCTAAGGAGGGGCTAAGGCATAAAGCAGTCTTGAATGCGTATAAAGAAAATATAAGAAAACGAAATAGGGAAAAAATAATTACCCCAAGATTTCAACTTTTCAAATAAGAATGCAAAAATTTCCCAATATTAAACAATTTTTTTTGTTGGAAAACTGAAAAAACCAACAAAATTTTGAGTCCATTTCTTAAATTTGGATACCTATATTCCTAAACCAATTTCTTCAGATTTGGATTTAGAATGTTAAAATCCATATAATCCGCAAATTAAAAATTTTAGCTGTCACTATTCTTAACCCTTATGTGAGTGACAAAAAAAAAATACTTTACCAGAGTATCGAGGTACCCGGGTACCTTCATATAATTTACACCAAAAAAAAACTTCGTACTGTGTACAAAACAATTATTATATTCTACAAAGCTGTTTGTTCTTTTCAGCCTACGAAGGACTTTGTGAATGA
This sequence comes from Dichetophora obliterata, assembly GCA_963920525.1. Classification (NCBI taxonomy): domain Eukaryota; kingdom Metazoa; phylum Arthropoda; class Insecta; order Diptera; family Sciomyzidae; genus Dichetophora; species Dichetophora obliterata. Next base: position 258,055,778 of record OY986436.1, read on the forward strand.
TACAAATGACCGTTTGTACATTGTACAAAGAAATATTTGTATATTTTACAAACGCATTCGTTTCATCTACTAAGATACGAACAAATACGTACGCTACTGCCACCGCTTTGTATATTATCGAACAATGTTCGTTCAGTTCACAAATTTATACATTATAAATTTTTACAAACTAGCGTTTGTAGAATGTACAAAGTTACGAATTCAAAAATTTTTTTTCATGCGGCCAACACTACAAACGTTTGTACTATGTACAAAACATTTGTACATTCTACGAATTGCCTCTATTTGTATTTCTACAAAGATTTTATTCGTAATTTTATGCTAAATATTTTTTGGGTGTATATAAAAAAATAGCGTTTGAATGCTTTAATGTTCATCTAGATCAATGTATCCTGCATTCTCCTCTTTAAAACAACACAAAAATGTAATCATAAACATTTTTTTGCACGGCTTTCGCGTATTTCTCTCTTTTGTCGGTGTTGTATTTGTTGTTGTCTATGTATCAGAATATGTTTTCGGTCTATCACTGTTCCAGTAAATTATTTTGCTTGTATTAAAATCTATTGGGGTTGTGATGAAAAAAAACTCATTACCACTACGAGGCCAATTAAATACAGGTGAACATAACGATGGCGATCCACAAACATATGTTGGCGAACGTACAATAACAAATTACAAAAGTTCGGGGAGGAATGTGGCAATTGATAATTTCTTTATATTTTTGGAACTTCATTGGAGTTTATGGAAAATGACATTTGTAGAAACTGTAAGAAAAAAAAAATAAAAGTTTTTCCACTAAATATGTAAGCACATCAAAATCAAAAAGTTTATTTGACTACCTTTGCCTTCAATAAGGGAGCAACTTTGTGCTCTTACGTACCAAAACAGAAAAATTCAGGTGTTCTGTTGTCAACTATTCATACGTCACTTATATTAGAAGAAACGGTAACAGCTAAACATGCTATTATAACGTACTACAAAAAAGCCAAAAGTGGTGTTGACAATATGGACAAACTGCTAGGTCAGTATATCACAAAACGAGAAACAAATCGATGGCCATAAGCATTGTTTTTCAACGTGATCTATGTAGCAGCTTTTGCTACATATATTGTATAAATGGAGCACAACCTTAGATGTACAATCTTATTTTTGATCGAAAAAATAAAATTATAACTTTAACTTATATTTTGGACCAAAAAAAATAAAATAAAAGTAAAATTTTAACTTATTTTTTTTTTATCAAAAAAAAATATAAGTCAAATTTTAATTTTTATTTTTAATCAAAAAATTAAAAGCCAAATTTTAACTTTTATTTTTGATCGAAATAAAATCGGTGAAAAACTAACGATTATTTGCTGACTTTTTGGAAAAAATCATAACCGTTACGGTCCCTGGTCTTAAACAAAAATATATGTGAATATTTTAACAACAAAAATTAGTTTCTAAGAAGTTTCATACAAAAAAAGGACACCCGGGTACCTCGTCACATCAATTAAAGTGTAAAAATGTTTTTGGCGCACCACACTCACCACAATTTATTGGTTGTGCTGTTATTGTAAAAAGGCGAAGTTAATAGAAAGGTAGAAGCTCTCAGGAAGTTTCAGACCTTTAGATTGATTATTAATGACAAAATTATTTTTTTTTAAAACGCAAAAGATACCTCGTCACCCTTATAAGGGTTAAAATGTTTAACGCATGCTGAGGGAAATACTTTTCACTGGAAATTTGCGCTAGTTACGACACCCACTCAAACACCAACAACAACAACAAGTATTACTCAGCCACCACCTAAGCCATCGAGGCTCAAGACGCCGCTGCAATAATAACAACAAACACAACAACATCACAAACGCCACTTAAACCACGGCACCCACATCAAACACAACCACACAAGAAGCTCCACTGAACTACCTAAAATGCAGCGTTATCAATAAGTTATTTTTTTAGCGTACCAATTATTTTTTATTTATTCTCTTTTCATTTTATATCGCAATTTTTAAAATAACTTGCACTTGAAATTGTAATTTGATTTTTTTGATATTACATATGTTGCAATCATAAATTAGACAATATTTTAAGACCTCTTTCAAAACATTTTTGAACTGCATATTTTTACTCACTTTGCATTTTTTTACATACACATTTCTCCTATTTTACAATTGTCTCTTTTCTTTATATGTTGACATATATACTGACTTTAGAAATTTTAAAAACTTATAGCAGATTTTGAATAGAAAAATGTAATAAAGTAAGTTCCAAGTTGAGATCAGAAAAGTAAAGTTGTTTCAATAAACATTGCTCTCACACAAGGAAGTATAACTAGTTCCAAAACTAAACATAACTTACTCGCCTAATTCGCATGACTTTAAATATAAATTTGCTTATCGTCAAAGTTTATATGCGTTATTGGATTAAATAAGCATTGCCATCTGTTGCTATGAATAATGATCATGACTAATAAGGAATATCATTCCTTAACATTCGTCAATTTATCGTAAGAATAATTTCGTAATTTTTTCTATTACATTCGTAGTATTTACTAATGGCTTCGTACTATTTTCGAATTAAAAATAATATTAGTAGAAAAAAGTATTCGTAGGTTGACCGTACGCATTATTCGTTAAATGTACGAAATCATAGTTGAGTTTAAAAAATTTACAACCGAAATCGTTCAGCCTGGTTTTTCGAACAATTACCGAATATAAGGATATGTGTGATTGAAAGGTGGCCTTAACCTACGTTGCCCATAAGTAAAAGAACCGCGGTTCAAACCCCAGCTCAACCAGAAGATTTTTAACAAACTACGTCCACTCTACGAATCCTATTCGTGGCTAAAAACTACGAATAAAATTTGTAGAATTGAAACAGTTATTAGTCATATTTACACACAAAATTTTTTAAGTATAAGAATACGTATTGAAAAGTGTCTGTGACACAAGGGTAAATAAAATGGTATCGTAACTTATAACAGCAACGGGTACAACATAGATACTATTTAAAAATGCATGGCTTAGCTTAGCTTTATTTAAAAATCAACATAAAAAGTATTTTTGTATTATATATTAACATATATAATGAACATCTCGTCATATTAAATCAAAAATGCCGTACGTTCCAAAAAATTAAAAATCAAATTTTTGATTCATTACGATGCACCTTATCAAAATACATATTCCTGCAAAATTTTACACTCCTAAAATTAAAAACGATGTTTTTGTTAAAAAAGTTATAAATGGCCTAAATTTAAGTGCAACTAAGGCCTTTTCCACACTTCATCAACGCAATTCCAACGCAACCTCAACGCAACAGCGACAACTCTAAGGCAAATGTTTTCAGATTGTTTCAGATTTCAAAAGTCTTGCAACATGTGTAAGTTTGTAATTATATAATTACTTGTGTTTTTGACTTCTTGCACTAATTTAATATTTAACACTTGCTCATTCATCCTGCAAACTTTCTTCTTCTTTTTATATTCTATTAATGAAAAAGGAACTAACTAATTACTTTATTCACCTTAATTAATGTATAGCGTACTGCATTACAAATAATTGAATTTACAAAACAAACAAACTGATGCGACAACTCGCCGATGAAAATTGCGGTAAGCCGCGTTTCATTGAACAGGTTGAGAACGTGTCGTGAACTTGTTGCGTGCAAGTTGTTTAACCTGAAGGTTCCGGTATAAATACACAGGCTAGCAACTTGAATTGGACTTGCGTTGACCAAGTGCGGAAAAGGCCTTTCAGTTTAGAAAGTTTTTTGCTTTTCTCGTAAAATTTTTTAATTGCAACTTACGGCTTTTTTGATTCAATATGAATATATATTGTATATATATATATTCATATATATATATATATATATATATATATATATATATAAAATTATATATAAAATTATATATATAATATATAAAATGTTCACTGCCTAGGGGGAAGCCAGCGCCCTCCACTTTCCCCCGCTGTGAACGCCCATGAGTGTGTTTGCATATTTGAGAGATTTAGAAGAAAAAACTTCAACAATTCATTGTTCAACAGCAATTGAAAATTGGACCCAACTTATGGACAGCACCATGAGTAAAACTTCATGGTCGAAACTATTCATCATATTTGACATTGAGCTAACAATTGCTTAGATAGCTACATACATAGACATAATCTGGCCAACATGAAGACGGGTAGGCTTAATCCACACATACACAAATATATACTGAGCTACATGCTTGCTACAGTTATGTACTTACCTAAATAACTGATGATGTTGATTCTGATGATGACGATGTTGATGATGCTGACATTGTTGCTGTGCATACAAGCTGAAAATGGAAAAAAATGTATTATGTTATTGATGACAGCAACTTGTAGAATATACGGGAGGTTAAAGTGTTCGGACAGAATATTTTATATATCTCAATATATATTGCCATAATTATTTCTGTACAAATTATGCTTGATTTGTGCAGAATTACTTGAAAATGCAAGCCATTTAGTTCTCTCTTGGTTTTTCCGACAAAACGTTCCGGCTACAAGAACGCGCATTAGTGACCTATTTCTGCTACGCTTGCGGCATGAAAGAGCTTGATTCTATCTGTTAAACAAATAAATTTGAGTGAACCTTAAAGTAACGCACAGTGCTTCATCCAGAAGGAGCTAGCTTTTTGTATGCATAAGGTCAAAATCAGAAAAAAACTTGTATGGGAACAGGGTCGCAGACAGTATGGATTAATTAATATTTCAAAGAGAGATAATGCATTATTGTGCAATAATTTCGACCGAAATAAGTAAACAAAATAAAAGCAAGAGCAAATATTAAGAAACATTACATAAAAAGAAAAGGCCAGAAACAAATTTTTACTCAAAAGTCGATTATTCTAAAAATTTTATATAAAAAAAAACAATGTAAATTGTGTTTCGAAACAATTTTTTTTTTAAAACAAATTCAAATAACAATTTTAACACACGATGTATAAATGGAACTGTAAACATATTTTGAACAGTCTAAAAATTTTTTCTAAAAATTCTTAAATCTTAAATTTTTCATCTCTTCTATTCAAATTTAATTTTTGACTGAGTAAAAAAAAATATAAATTTTTGGAATCAAATATATTGACAGATCATTCTGGCTTAAAATTTTCGGCTACTTTTTAATTTAAGGATGACATTTGAGTGTTTTCTTTTTGTTAAATGTTATTATTATTATTGTTATTATTATTATTAAAAAATATATCCAGCACAGAAGGATTTAAAATGGTCTGATTTTTGTCATATTAGGACCACCATGTCTAAATAAGGCCCAATATATAACGGTTTTAGAAACATAACAAAACAGTTAGAAAATAATAAAATAAGAACACATATTGTTATTACAAATGTTTGTTTACATTTATACTAAACATAATGCTATTCATAGCTTTTTTTATAAAAACTTTTTCGAAAAAATACTTTTATTGCCAAAAGTTCATTTTGAAAATTAATATAAAGTTACTCTGGCTTTTTGAAGAAAATTTTGGTAATTTGCTGACCTTTATAGTTGAGGGCTTTCTTATTCGTAGTTTTTTATGCCAGGTAGATTAAGGTGTGGACATGAGATCGGAAACAGAAAGCCGGAAGGAAAAAAAATGTTTGGGCCTTTTTAGGCGCTCTCAATATAATTTCATTAATCAAGTTTTTCTCGGAATACACCACAGTTAGATTTGAATAATTAACCTTTTTGTTTTCGTTAAAATACCTCTCTTGATTTTTAATTCAAAGCTGGACATAGGCAATAGTTAATTCGTAGAATAACGGACTTTTACTGCAAGCACAATATTACATCAACCACGTTGTTGACGCTACCGCTGACTTCGATCGACTGTCACTCGCTTCACAGATGCGCAATCGAAGTAATTTTTTTCGTGATGCAGATATGAACATGATTAAACGTGCAAAAAATCATTTTGCAGGGAATGCAATAAATGTGCGTATTAGAAATCGGGCCTTATTAAGGCTTGGGCCTTATTTGGCAAAGGGACCTTATTATTTATTATTATTATTTTTATTATTAAATCTATACATTAGTACACTTAGAACTATGTTCTCTTATAGTACAAAATAATATAAAATTGAATGTCAACTAGGAAAAACATATTTTTATTCGTCAGATTGTAAAACATGTCATATGAATGTGGTATTAAAAACTTGATGTATTGCATGGTTCTTATTTATAAAATTCGTCAAAGTTGAAACTTATTTAACAAAAATATGAATGAAAATATGAATGAAAAATATGCTATTGAATTTCATATGAAATACAAAAAAAAAATGTTAATAAATAAAAATAGAAAATCGTCGAAATATGACTGTAAATTTTTCAAGGAATGAAAATTTAAGTAAAATTTGTAGTAGCCAAGTCCAGTATATTTCAAATTAAACTATGCAAACTTGGTTGATTTTTAACATAGGAAGATGAGTCCATCCATTTGGACTTGGTCTGCTTTGAGTCAAAATGGTATAAAAAATGTACTAGTGTGAATGAAATAATTTAAAAAAATTTTGTATTTTCGATTTTATTCAGCTGAATTGTTCTAAGCGATACACTGTGCATCGCTGTAAACACTTCATACAATCAGCGAACCAAGACAACTTCATCAACATACAAGAAATTTCTTAAATTGCTGTTGTGTATTCTGTTGCGCTTGCTCAGCTAGTTGGAAAAATTATTCTCTGCTTATGTCACCCCCTCGCGGAATGTGCGTGGGTGACAAACTTCACCGTAACGCTAACATTACCGCAATTAACTGCTTATGATTGCATTTTTTCATTATACACAAAATATGTTGAACTCGCTTGCATGCTGCTCCAGCGAACTGGGAGTGTCACGCTAGCGCATTCCAAGCTTTGATGAGCACGAAACGTCTTATGCGGCTTTTGCTTTTATTACTTGTGTTGTTTGCGTCCAGCATGGTTCAGTTCATGCAACTGGCAACTGTTGTTGCATGCAATGCTTGGCTGAGTTTCGTTTAAAGCGTTGCTTTTTTCTCTTTCTCGACACAATTTTTACTGTTTGTTTTTTTTTTCAGAGTTATGCAAGATTTTTATTATTATTTCTAATTTCAACAATTGAGCTACCTTGGATATAATTGAGGTTTGATTGATTTAATGGATGGCTGAATATGCATTTAATTAATAATTGTCACAATGCTATAGTTAAATGTTGCTGGTTTCCATAAAAAGACCATTTACTGAGCTCAATCATTAGTTTATTTTATAAAGGTAGAATGTGTTTTTTTTTAATTCCAAAGAGCTAAGAGAATACTTGATCAAAAAAAAAAAAATGCGCAAAGAAACAACAACATAGTTACTCTTTTTAGCCAAAATCCGCTGTGCATCCTTTTTCACGGCAACAAAGTACCAATTTATATAGAAGCAACTCACAAAAAACCGAAAAATGTCCCATTTAATGCACGAACAAATTAAGTTTGCCACAGCAGCAAAAGTACCAGAGCAAGCATCAACAGAATTCCACAGCCAGCTAGACAATTCAACCAAGCGACGAGTAGAGCAACTACTAGCTATTTGCCACCTTCTACCTTCCACCTTCATGCTGTTATTAAACTAGAAAAACCGCTAAAAACTTAGAGACTTCAAAGAGTAAAATTAAGTAAGTAACCAGACTGGCTGGCTGACTGGGTGTCGTCCTTCGGCAAGTGGGACAAAAGAAAAACAAAAATAAGCCAAAGTGCAGACAGTGTCAGCTTCGATTGACCCACCAACACACCACCCCTTCCCACACCCCTCACTCGAATATCATCTACTACTTGCTGCTCGGCACTGGACCACTAAATGCCTCAATGTTGCACTTGCCCATTGGCAAAGCCGCAAATTTTCTGTGCTGAACTAACGCGGTGACTTAAGCCTGTTTGGAGTAAATTTCTAGAGTCCTTCGGTTAGATTTTTTTTTTGTCTCACTTAATCTCTTATTTTGTTGTTATTGTTGCAGCTAAAACACTGCCAGCTGTAAGACTGCTCATGTTCTGCGGGGTGTAGGATTAGCAAACAAGGATATGGAAGTAGTTTTTCTCTGCAGTTTAGTTGGTTGTCTGTTGCAACTAAGCAGACTTTTAATTGTCTTTGTTCTAGCGGTTATATATGTTAGTTAGTGAGTAAGTGGTTGTGTGTGTGAGTATGTTTGGGTGTGTGTGTAGGTGTAGCCTTGCATGTTCTTGTGAGTTCTTAATGCACTATGTTCTATGCGAGTTTGGCAAGTTATGTATGTGGAATTAAATAGGATAAAAATTAATTTCGAAACTACTTCTGAAATGTCACCGTTTGTTGGAAAGAAAAAAAATTATCCCGGAACACAGTGTGAGGTTTGGTCAATCTAGCTTGACAAAATTCTAAATTTATTTAGGGAAGTATCTTAGAAAAAGACTATAACGCACTAAACGAGTTTTTTTTTAACTAAGCAAATTACAACATTCCCAAATATCTATTAATGTATTCTTTACTCGTATCAATTAGTTTCGATAATCGTTTTCAGTATGACATTCTCTATTAAATATATATATGCATAAATAAATAAAATTTGCTCTACTATGTTTTAAGGTAAAAAGCATTTTAATGGTTTCTCTCTCATAACCACAAATATTTATGTCATTTAAGATCATCTGCTCAAAAAATAAAATATAAAGATGCAATCAAACATAAAACGAAAATGCACATTCACAATTCTGCCATTACACCTCAATCATATTGAAGACCTGACACTGCAATTCAAAGCAATACGATTGAACCCTGACATGGACATTGCTAAGGTCTGTATGTGAAAGGAACTGTGAGGAGAACTTTTAAATGCTAAAATTATTATGAAATAAATAAAACCAAGCAAGTGAAACCGAACAAAAAATGTGGTCACTATTCAGTCAAAGTGGACAAGATAATAGAGCATACAAAATATATGCACACAATATAAATGTATGTAGTATGAATGCATGCAAATTTATATGTTCTGGTTTTTTTGTTGTTTTTTTTTTTGCAGGAGTATAAGCTGAGGAATCAGCAATATGTACATCGTTAACATAAATATACTGACATTGTTGCAAGCACAATTCAAGAATTCGACAGCAGTTGAACTGTGCCAAAGACAATAATGAAGATACTGAAGATGATAATACTGATGCTATTGTTGTTACTGCTAAAAACTCCAATGTTACTAGTGTTTCTACAAAAGCCAAAGGTTTCTTTATCGTTTTATAAAATAATAGTTGTAGTTCAAGTGATGGTTAACTGCTGTTTGTTATCTCAATTCTACTGAAGATAAAGAATCTGACTATGAAAAGAGGGAAAAAGGGTCTAGTCTGCGGTAAAGGGACAGGGCAAGAAGGGACAGCATTGTGTGCACATAATGCGCCGTAACTTCAATGAAAGTCACAGGAATGAATTTGTTTACATCGTTTTTGTTTTTTAATGAAAACAAATAGTTTTTGCTCATGTCAAGTAAGCAAAAATTAATCTAAGAAATGCCATGAATAAATATATGATTTGTATATTGAATTTTTGTGAATTTTTGTGAACTTGTGTCTGTCTTTTTATCACAGAATGTTCAAATATAAGTTTATTAAAATTTTCAACAGTAGATGTAGGAAAATGTATAGCTTCGGGTAGCTATAATAAAAAATTTTTATGCGGAGCGAAAAAAAGACAAGCATTCTGTGCGTCAACCAAGCAAGTAGGCTGTTTACTCTTACTAATGCCAGAAACTTTTAATTTAAGTATTATTTTTTTTTTTTTTTTTTTTGTAATAATAAACATATTTGAATAAGAAAACAACTGCTTAGTTTCGGTTTCATATTTTTCACTGATTTAACACAATTATATTCTTTAAGTCAAAATATATTGCGCATAAAAAATTATTTTTAAAAGAAGAGACGATTTGGTTGATGCAAGTAAATTATTTTCATTTCATTTACACTGAGAAAACTAAAAATAAAAAACGCACATTTTAAAAAAGTTTAGTAAAATTAATATTTTTAAAAATATTTTACGCCATACAAAAATGAAAACGCACATTTTTAAATAGAAAAGTAAAACGAAACGTTTTTAAAACAACCACGAATATTTTACTATGATATATTAGGATAAAATTAATATTTTTAAAAACATTTTACGCCATACAAAAATGAAAACGCACATTTTTAAATAGAAAAGTGAAACGAAACGTTTTTAAGACAACTACGAATGTTTTGCCATGACAAAACTAAATTCACATACTATGTTTCAAAACACTTTTTAATAACGAAGTGTTTGGTATATATGTTTCACTGACTTATGTATTTGATACTTGTTCAGAAAATAAAATACTTTTCATTCTCGATTTCATCACTCTGCAGTTTGCTTGCAAGAAAGTAATGAAAGAGTTTGAGTTGGAGCTTTTGCTGCCACAACTAAAAGGTAAGTATTTAAAATAGAATAAATAATATCTCACAAAATTCTATTTTTTTATAGACGCTGGGATACAGTATAATGATCTAAAAAATTTTAACGATATGAACATAGCTGATGATAAAATAACTAAAATAAAACTGTAATTTTGAAAACCAATAAAGCTTTTTTTAACTAATGGAGGAAATGCGGATTTCTGTAAATTTTTTGAATTAATGGCAAATAATGAACATTTTCGTTTTTAAAATATAAATAATTGTTGCACCATTGCATTTTGAAATGTTTATTGTTACAAATCGAACGAACATTTTAGAATCTAATTTTAAAATTTTCGTTTTTAAAATGAAAATAAACATTTTACATTTGAGAATATTTATTATTAAAAATCAAACGAACATTTTAGAATCTCGTTTTAAAATTTTCGTTTTTAAAATGAAAATAAACGTTTTAATACAGCATTGTTAAAAATATCCATTATTAAAAATCAATCGAACATTTTAGAATCTCATTTTAAAATGTAAGTTTTTAAAATGAAAATAAACGTTTTACTATTTCATTTTAAAATATTCGTTTTTAAAATGAAAATAAACGTTAGAAGTGCAAAATATGGGTTAAACGTTTTTAAAAGTAGCTCGTTTCCGCCACTTTTGAAAATGTTGTTTTCTCTGTGTAATTTTTTACTTCTTACACGGTTAGAAATCTTGTACTAAAATGGAAACTTCTCTGTACTACACATAAATAATATAGTTCTGTGCATAATATAATTATAAAAAACAAGTAACAAACACCGTGAGATTCGAACCCACGACATTGAGCTTTTAAGCTCTCTAGTTTAACCACTGGGCTATTGCACTATGCATTATAGAAGTAATAAACAAACATTTAAAGCGAATCACCTAATATTGAGTCTAAGCAATGCTACGCTAACTTTTTATGGGTCCAAATCCGAATGCAGTAGCAAACTGTACTAGAATTTAGTCTATGTTATATTAAAAACGAAAACTAGTACAGAATTGTTCTCAAATTTAAACCAAGAAGCTAAGTCGAACGCTGTATTATTACTTTAGTACATCAAAAAAAGCTAAAATTGAAGCTGTTATATTTTCTTGGTTGAAATTTTAGAACAGTAGAGTTTTAAATATGGGGTAGTAGTTGCAAAGCTTACATTTTAAATGGCTAGGTTTAAAAAATGCAGTAATATTTTAGTGGGACTAAAATTTAGTCCAAGATTTTTAACCGTGCATATATAAATTTTATTTTCTATAAAAATTTTTCTAAGGCCCGATTATTGTTAATCTACTATCTTTGATATAGCAACTATAACAGGCTTTATTAAATTGTCGGCATTCATAAGGCCATATATTTCAACTCTAAACGAAAAAATTACCCTGAAGTATGAGTCTTTATTGTCTTAATTGAAGTTTTATTTTAGCTACTCGAATCAAGCAATTTCTTCAGGAAATAATAGAAAATACCTATATAAGAAATATATTCTGGCAGTAAAATTTTTCCCATTACAATTTGGAAATGTTTGATTCAGTTAAACTGGGATTTATTTTGCAGATATATTCCTTCTTGAATCAAGAAACAGAATTTCTCGATAATTTCGCTTGTATTTTAAATTATTTTGGTGTTGTTGACAGGGTTTTATTAAAATATTACAGTGAGGCAGCTATCAAGATTATTTTCTAGAATTTTACAAATTTCTAGATATTTTACAAATAGCGCAAAATATTTGTTTTAATAAAAGGTTCCCGAGTAAAAATAAAAACTTTTTTAGCCATGACCAAACAGCGGCCGTACAAAGCCTAATTTTAAATATTTTTCTCGGCCGTACGAGGGTCGTACAAGGGTCGTATAAGGGTCGTTTGCATAAATTTTTGGCCAAACAGCGGACGTACATAGGCCATTTTTAAATAATCTGGGCTGTACAGCGGCCGTGCAACTAAAAATTTAATGGGGCATTGTATTCAAACAACTAACTTCATACACAAAAAAATATTTTGCGCTACACACAAGTGGCGATAGTATTCACATGCCACATGCCTTGCTTTTATTTTTGCGCATACGTTTGTTGAGTAACAGCTTTAAAAAAATTGGTGGCGGACGTTTAAGGTTCATACTGCAGCCGTATTGCAGCCGTGGCCGTACTGCGGTAATACTGCGGCCGTATTGCAACCGTAGGAACTGCGGCCGTTCTGCGGACATACAACTTAATTTAGGCCTTGTACGGCCGTTATTTTACCCAACTTTTGGACGCTGGTCTTTTTAGATTATTTAAGGCTTGACCGCTGATCGGCCGCTGTTCGCCCGCTTATACTTTTACTAGGGTTTCTCCGAAAAATGTGAGTTAGTCAAAACTCCTGTGTCGTTAATTAATTCATCGACACATTTGGAACTGTTTACATGCTCATTTAAAACTTCGAATGCTTAAACTTATCTTGTGAATGTGTGTTGATACGATTTGGGGCTAAGCGTGTTGCAATTGCAAATATTTAAGGCTGGAATTGCGTGCCGTAAGCAAATATTTTTACCTATTGCACATCATAGCATAAACCATGTTACATATTAATTTACTTACTGTATACATATTGTGGTTGTTGTTTCATGTTTACCCTCTTTAAAATTTTCTTAAGTTTCTTTCTTGCAGCATTAGGTTGCGGACAGAGTAAACGCTGATTCGGATAGGCAGGCAGACAGGCGCGGGCAGAAATCTTCAAAAATTCTGTTGCAACCTCATCTTCTGCTTGCAACCTTAGAGTGTAAATCTAGTGAATAGAACATTTCGGTTTTAAAAGCCAATTCATGAAAAATGTATAATATTTACCCTTAAATGGCATACTTTTATGAGTTTAGAAGATAAAACATTTCAAAATGCGTATTAAGACTAAATATATGTATGTAAATTAAAAAATTAATTTGCAGTTTTGGCCAAAAACCCAATGTTGTAGTGAGAGCGAATTTTAAGTTGCAGATACGGGGAAAGACGGCGTAAGTTGTTATTATTGTTAAATCTTATTAAATTAAAACTAATCAAGATTTATATGTTGCACTTTCAAAGTGCTTAGCTTGTAGCGTAGTTAGTGATATTTCTCTTCAATTAATTCAAAGTTCAAATTCAGAAAAAATATTTCCCTAACTTATGCTAAAAATACCAGCAAACTAAAGTCCGACATATCTATCGGTTCAAAAATGATGAAATGATCCCACACAATTTTTGTTTTGCAGTTTTTTATTCATTCTTTAGTTATGAAAGGAAAAATTTTCACAGTGTGCCACACGGATCCATTTCGAATTTGAGATGGATTTACTTCTTCGTATACTTCATCCGAAACCGGTAGCGTTTTGCATCATTGTTCGTGTGAAATTCCACTAAGAAATACAAATAGCTTTTTCACTTTTTCGAATTTGTTTTGGATTCGGAACGAAGTTCATACATATACGAATCCTTTTCTGACTCTTTTTTTCGGTTTTAGACAGACCATTTTTTTAAATAATATGAATTCGCGACGGACTCGTTTCTTTAAAATAACTCAGACTCAAAAAAGAACAATAAGGTATATGCTAGACTAAAAATATATTTTTATTATTTTGTTGTTATTATTTCAGTTTTTACATTTTTACATATTACATTCTAAATCAATACTAAAATTAAAATTTATTTTAATGATTTTACAATGCAGGTGAGTGCAAGGAAGATTTATACTAATTCCTTCAAACAATTGATTATGTTATTATAATGACAAGGCGTACAAAACTAACGCTATTAAAAACTTTCCGAAAAATATCTTGTGTACGGGTATCTTATAGTCATATGCACTTTGCTAACGAATAATAATTATTTAAAATTTTGAGAAATAGTTCTACTCGGTTTGAATTAGAGCTTAAGGAGTACGTGGCTAACGATAAAAGGAAGTTATTTAAATTAAAACTAAGCACAGAACTGTATTTCTGGATACATATTTTGAAAATAAAACAAAAGATTTAAGAACAACTTGAAAACAGCCTTTTATATTAATGTTCTGACCATTGTTTTGGAGGCTTCGCGACGGGTTCGAAACGGGTCCCTTTGAAACATAAAAGAGCTAATTCCGCTTTGATGTACTCGTAATGTTTTCGAAAAGGATCCGCATCATTTTTTTTTTGCACATTAGGTTTTTACAAAATTTTGGAATTCATAAGATGTGGAATGATACAAGAAATTAATACATTCTCAAACAGTATGTTCTTTGTCAAGAATAACAGCATCTTCATTGGGTGTCTCTGAAATGTCGAAATTTTCCACTTTTACTCAAAAAATTTCAACATGAAAGCTTTAGTAGAAATCTCATTATTTAATCTCATCATAAGAGTTCCTTTATGGACTGCTTTCTCTATAAAAATTGATGGTTCATTAACATATAAGTAGGGAGCTTAAGTTAATGATAGTCAAAAACTGTATTCGTTTACTTGTATTTAGTTTATTTAATATTAAAAAAATTGTTTTCTTAAATAACGCGGTTAATTCCTCAAAATAATCTATCACTTTTCTTTCAAGTCAAAGACCAAACCTTGTTTGTATAAGGTACATGCCTTGGTTCTTTGATCTTTAAAAAAAAAATTCATTAAATATGATATAGATATACTCTAAAATGTGCTGAATATTTTTAAATGAATCTGTCACTCAAAGATTTTTTTTTATCCAAACTATATTAGTTTTAACCTCTCCTAAAAATAATCTGCTCGTAATTGTAGAAAAGTATCACATAACATCAATTATAACAGCCAACAACTTGCAATTCTTGGATTGTCAGTCGAGCCAACACTATCAGCAGAAACAGCTGCATCTTGATCGTCAGCCTGCTGAAACGCCTCCAGCAGGCATGTCGACTGGTTGCATGAATGTGCATGTCGTGACTTGAATGAACGGATTTGCTCATATGGCAGGCAACCAAGTGTGTTACTTCGAATTTTATATCAATTTTCAAGATAACAACAGCGGCAACTCTATTGCCTCCAAGTTGCTTCAATTGTTTATTTATTTATAAATAACGTATACGTTATGATTTACGGCATGAAGGCACTAAAAAAAAATACCATCAGACGAACAGTAAGACAGAAAGAATGATGAACAGAAAGAGAGACGCGCGCAGTTGGGACGATGGTTGCGATAAAACTTTGTTTGCATGAAGTATAATCGCACTATTGTGGGCAGCCGCTACTGCCAACAATGTCGACAGTGAATGAGCTCAACCGGATATCGATTTGATCTAAATTATTTGTATGCAGTCTCATACGCCATTTCGATGGGCGTAACGATTGAATCATTAGTTTGTCTGCCTTTTCGGATTGTTGAATTGTGTATTTGTTGTTGCTTCATAAGCGATTTTTTTTTTATTATTTTTGCTACTCCGATTGAAACGATGGATGGTTGGATAGATAGATAGATCAACAATATGGTAGAAAGGCAAAACGTTTAAGATTGAGCGATTGAGCAAAATTGGAGCATGAGAATACTTGGACAGACAGTTAAACCTATAAAAATTGGCGCTTATTAGTGCGTCGATAGTAGGTAATACATACATTACAAAAGATGAAATACATACATTAGAAATATGAAATGAAAATCAAAAGAAAGTGATGGTTTGAAAGCAGATAAATTCAGGTCAAAGTATTAAATATTTCGCATATAGACAGTGATTTGAAACCTGAATTAGGAATAGTAACAGTGGGAATTTAAAAAAAAAATATTGGATATTGATCCTAATGATCCTGATATTCTAAATATTAAGTTGTAAAACAAGAAAATTTTAACAACACAAATTTTAAAAAAACGCGCTTTTTTGAATGTTCATAAAATAACTGTGAAATCATAAACCATTCTGGCATTCAACTGCTTAGAGAAGTTTATCAACTCATAATCACAAATAGCATATCCTTTTCGAGAATTGTTATCTTGAAAGTAGTTCTGGAGTTGGTTTTTCAAAATAAGCTTTGGTGAATTTAATGAGAATATCCATATGTTTATACTCTGACAATTTTCATTCTCGAACTATTTTTTTTAATTCATATGTTGTTTTAATCATTATTCATCCATAAAAGTTCCTTGTTTAGCAATTAATAAAACAATTTTTTTATTATTGATCTTCATTTAAAGGTTAAAACCCTTATTTGCATTAGATATCCGCTGTAGGAAAGGATTATCAATATTTTCGCTAATACTGAAAAGAATTTCTATATTTTGTACAGTTGTGCTCTAGGTTTCTTTTTGAATCTATCAGGTGGTCAGCTCATAACCTGAATCTAAACAAGCGGACAACCATGCTTACAAACATTATAAATTCATATATTTTGTCATGTATAAAGATAAAAAAATGAAACCAAAATTGCTTAATCGTAGTTTGGAATATGCCTATATATAAAAATTAATCCAGTAATTTCAGTCAGTGACAAAGTTCAGTGATCAAACAATGAAACACGTCAGATTTTAGCGTCAGGGTTTATTGCTTTAAGTATGACCTCAACCACAAAAAACTTTTTTTGGGGTCGCTCCGAATTCAGGTGAGCTTAACCCTATAATGATAACATATTATAAACATGGTCTGATTTTTTAACCCAAAAAAAAAATAAACAAAATTTTTTTGTGCATTTTTTAGCATTTTTTGTAGCATTTGTAGCATTTTTTATGATAAATTTATGTTGCTTTACAAAACGCGATTATTATTTTTAAAATCACCAAAATGCTGTTTATATCGCCGTATAAGTCTGCATATTTAGGAAGAAGTTGTCTGGTCAAATAATAATTAATGAAAAATTCTAAACTAAATTAAATCCACTCCGGTAACACTATTAAAAATGCACATAAATGTCACCTTGGGTAGAGTCTACTCCTGTATTAATTTGCAGCCTCAATATTGATCAAAAATTGTATATCAACCGTAATAAAATCCGATATGTAAGTGAAAAAAATAGATCCATTTCGAAAATGAGCCAAGTAGAATGAAAACCACGCCTTACTCCCATATAAAGAATCTATATGAACTCGATAATATTTGGACGCTTTGATAGTTGATATGATATTTGATTGGGTTTATGAAATACAATGTTTCTTAATGACTTTGAACAACTGAATAAAACTTTGTTTTATATGGGCACTATAACACAGATGACATGTACCTTACATAGTAAGATGTCATAAAAAAAATCTCAAAAAAGGATAAAATCACATTACAAGAAATGAAACATTGTTTTTCTCTATAATAAAAACACAAAGAAAACGAATGTGAAAAGAATGAACCGAAAAAATGTTGAAAATATTTGAAAGCAAATTAAGTCATAATCGTTCTCCCAAAAAAAAAAGTTATTTTGTACTATGATTTTTTTATTTTATATTCTATGCATGCAGATTTCAAAATCTTATGCTTTAAAAACAATATCAATAATCTCTTTGATTAAAAATTTTTATTTTTTGGACTTATTTAACTTTTTCATTAGTTGCTAGAATTCTGATTTAGATACACATTCAAATGTATGCAAAGGTTTTCTTAAAAAATAAGTAGGTTAGGTTAGGTTGAGACTGGCTGCAGCCACGGCTCACTTAGACCAATAACGTTCATTGTGATAACGCTTCACACTTGGCCTTCAGTCCAAGTGGGACCACATTCAGCTTTTGGTTAATCTTACAGGTCATCAAGCTCGGAAAAGAAGAAGAACGACCCCTGATATTTATGCTAACTAACGAACGCGGTACAGGAACATAGAAGGTGAGCGATGATTTCTTCCTCCTCCTCGTCTCTGCAGCTTCTGCAGAAGTCTTTTGCGATGACTCCCAGTCTGGAGGCATGTCTGCCTTTTAAGCAGTGCCCTGTGGTAATGGACACTAGCGTGGCTACCTGCAGTCTTTCCCTAAAAAATTAGCAATAAAAACATAGTAAAATTTTATGGAACAAAATTACCTGGTATAACATCCCACTTACAGTTTTGCATTACAATATGATATATCCTCGTATATTAAATATATATATATAACATATGATTATTAAAAATGCTAAATAAATACAGACAACTTTTAAGATTTCTTGGATAAACGTTGCTTTTTGATCATAAAATCATAAATTCTCCAAATCTCACATTCTGGAGTTTTATTTCAGCATCTCGTCAGTACCTTGTCTCAGATCTCATAACTTTCAAATCCAGAATGTGGTGCTCTACATATCACTTAATATTTAATGAGAAACAGTTTTCTAGCATGACTGCCGCTAGGACTTGCTTCACATAAAACATTCAACAACTTTCTGCTAAATTAAAATAGTCAAGCATTAAATTGAATCTATTGGCCAAGTACAAGTAGTTCATGCTCCCAAACTATTAGTTTTTTATTTCAATTTTTTTTTCAATTTCACCCACCTAACTATGGGAAAACTTTTACAAAAACAGCTCCTCCACTCTTCTAAAGACACACCACAAAAAACCCAAAATTGCAGAAATCATCAAAACTTTATCGTTTTCAACATAGTACAATATAGACGAGATATAAGAGATTCTCGAAAACTTTGTCTACACACAGTCGATGCAGTTGAGCTCATCCCAACTCAAGCTAGCATATGAGCAATTATGAAGGCATTCATTAAATCTACAGAGCGAAAAAAGCACCCAAATAAAGGAAAACCAAAAAGTACAAAAATCATCGAAAACTTATTGCCCTGGCAAAAATTGGTCTGCTACAATTTGGACCACAAAACTAACCCGTAACGTAGGCAAGAGTTTAACCTCAAATAACGCATAGTTTAGTCGTACTGTTAAGCTGTCGGACTGATGACAAAATTAATGTTTTGCTTGTTGCTAGAGATATTCCGAAAAATATTGGCAAAGCTCTTCAATTTTTATGACCTAACAACTTAAGCTTTAATTGTGCCATAACAGATTAAAAAAGAAACCAACAAGAAGGAAATAAAAAAAGTTAATGAAACCTGGAATAATTGGCTGCTGTTGTTTTTTTTTCTGTGCTGGCTGCACTGTCCTTGTGGCGCAGGAAATTCGCAGGATGCGTCTTATATGGTGACAAAACGACACCTACAAGTAGAATGGGATAAGAGACTGAAGCATTAGGGAACGTTTAAACACTTCTCTGTTGTATTGCGGTAGGGACAGTGGAGGCAACAATTTTAATTGAGTTATTTGGTTAATTAATTTAGCTTTTTTGCCTTGGTACGTGTTTGCAAGGTGACGGTGTGTGTGTCTGTTTATGTATGTATGGTGATGAAACAAAGGTGGTGTGTATAAAATTTAATTAAAGTTCATGTGTTGTGGCATAAGAACAGGAAGACGATGGAATGAAGCAGAGCTTTTTTGAGCACACAGAACACAGAACATTCGAACCTCTCTAGTAGATAGAATTAAAGATGTAAATAGATGCGTTTTATAATAAAGAATCTCCTTTCTAAACTTAGTAAAAGAATGGGTTTGCAAATAGCATTTACTAAAGTATTTTAGCTGCTTCTCATTGACCGCAACATAAGCCAAAAGAAGCCACATATCTACTTGAAAAGAACACGCTTTGGCTACAAAACCAATAGAAGAAATTTATTTCGTTGTATTAAGCATTAATTGAGCCATGCTTTGCCGACCTGTTCCACTGTAAGGCATCCCCTAGGACATTTACAACACGGCACACGCACTTCGCAGCAAAAATATAGCCAATGTTTAATTAAGGAGTTTATTTCTACGCGTTGTCTTTGTGGTAACGGAGGAGGTGGAGCTCGTAACCAAATAACTTAATGTAATCTATATTCGCATAAGCTCGCATTGGCTCTAAGAAGCAAGTCAACAAAAAGCAAGAAAATTTCAAGATTTAGCAACATTTTGCACGTGGATATGGCAAGAATTCAGCAACATTCTTTGGGAAAATTATGGAAAAATTGTTTGGCCCAGATTAAAAGCAAGCACCGGACGCATTACAACTTTTGGCACATGAGGGAGCGACTGACTGAGACGAGAGGATCAAATGCGCAAATATAAGTTAGCATAAAAATTAAGACTTTCGCCCCGTGCTGCTTTTACCCTCCCTCCCTCCCTCCCTCACCACCAACCTGTGCTTCATTCATAAGCACCTCATTGTAGCAGCTATTGTTCTGGCAAACTGTTTGGATGATCGTCTGTTAGTCTATTTGTCTGTGTGGCAGCACTGAATGTTAAGAATTTGGCCAATTGTGGTGGAGTGACAGAGCGTATTCGGAGCAAGAGGTACGGGTACTAAGCAGTGGGCGTTGAGCAGAGCGGTTGTATACTTTATGATACGCACGTTGGTTATTGGCAGAGTTAATGAATATCCCGCAGAGGCAACTAGATTGCTTCCGTTTTGGATTTTGGCAGCAATAAGAACAAGTAGCTAGATGTAGTTGATGTTCTTGCTGCTTCTACTGCTACTCCTGTTGTTGTACTTCGATGCTACGGATATGCGTTAGAGTGCAGAAAAATATAAAAGAGTAGCAAGTAAGTAGCGTAAATTACGAAATAACAGTTATTGATGCTATAAAACGAAACAGTGCCGGAAATAAGGGTTTACTTAGCTATAAATTCGAAGGTACTTAGCAGAAGGGTCTGATGCTACGGGGGGTGGTGCTGATGAAAAAAAAGAAAAGTAAAAAAATAAACAAACAAACCCCAAACCAAATTGAAAAATTAATTTAGTGGGAAGCAGTAAAAATTATGTGAATTATTTATGAAGTGGAAAAAAACATCTCGTAAATGTTGACAGCGTGAGGTGATGAGTTGTGAACAGCAGCTGTTGATAAGAAATTAATTATTATTTGTTGTTTTTCCCCTCAATAGTAGTTTTCAAAGTAGGATTAATTATCTAAATATGCCTCAAATGTACAGATGCCGTAACATGTTTTTTATGTATATTTAAATGGTACTCAAATCTTTAAAGATTTAAAAAAGCACGATAAATTAGTAAGGAATTCTCTTCGACTGGGTCGAAGTTGAAATACCCCCGCAATATATTGTAAGTAAGGGGCCATTCAAGAATTCAGGGGACAGGGGTCTTTGATTTGCTAATTTTTGATGACATTGGCGATGGGGGGGGGGTCTGGATATTACGTCAGCAGTATTTATTTTTTTCGAATTTTCTAAAAAATTTAGTCGATTTTGGTTTGAATACATATGGCAACCCTACTTGTCTATGATTGAAAACGAAAAACATTTTTAGGGATTCCCGATGTGGGTTAATTATTGTAAAAATTTTGCATACGCAATACTTGAACGGCCCCTTATGCATGTTTTGAAAGTTTGATGACGTCACTTCGTATAGAGGAAGGGCGTGGTGTTCATCCATATTTGCCCATACCTAAAAGCAGAACACATTTAAGATATAGAAGATTATGTGTTAACCCTTCGAGCCCTACCCTCACTCCAGTAACATAACACCACTTGGGGGTATGTCATCGACCCACGTCAAAAAATTGTTGTAAAATCCCGAATTTTAGATATATAAGCTTAAAACTTTACATGGTTACTATCTTTGGTCCTTTTCAACATTTTGTATAGTTATTTTCTAATATTTTAAAAATGGATGACTTTAGGAGCGCGGCCAAGTTAAAAAAGTAAAAAATTATCTCTTTTACTAAATTCATAACTTTTACAGTTTTTAATATTAAGACCTAAAAATTTATTTTTGAAGGTATCAAATACTTTGCTACAAAGACAAAATATTGTCATAGCGTTAGTTACAAAAAAACATATTCATTCTGCCAAAAAACTGCACCCACTTTTTCAAAAAAACGAAAAAAAAAAATGTTTACAAATAATATTCAAATAAACTCGTTCAGTGTTGATTTTAAGAGCTGAAAATATTTTTTAAAATAAAGATAACAATATATTTATAGAAAAAAGTAGTAAAATAGTCAAATGTTAGATGAAAGTAGTTAATTTAATTATAAAATTGTTATTGCAATGATGTTATTATAATGTTATTATAATGTTACTCTTTAGCTCGAGAGCAAACGGAGCAAAAAAAATATCTGTGTTCTTCACACACCGCTGCTATACAGAAAAAACATACATATTTCCTTTTTTTGTCTTTTCGGCTTTCACAAAAAGAACATATTTTGGGTACTAGAAAAACTACTTTCTGAGAAATTACACTAAAAGTTTCTCCCTCTGGCTTGTCAATTTTTAAAAATTTTTTCATTCCACTTTTTAGTTCCTTAGGCAAGAATTTATTTAGTAGTTTACGTTTTAGATGTGGTGTAACTAAGTGAATGTATAGTCGTTTCAACAAAGGTATGGCCTTATTGCTTTCGTTACTACCTTTCATATTACTCATTATCCATTTTTTTTATCAAATACATTTTTTTATTTTAATTTATCAATTTATATTCATACATACCATAAAACAATAAAAAAATAATTAAATTCAATGAAATGAAATATTTCAGTGATTTCTAAAAATATACACCAAGCCACACTTGGGGTATATGAGAGCACCAGTCGATTTTAAACGTATGCTAACGACACACTAACGCATCCCTGACATTCTAAATTGCTGGAGAGTCAAGCTAGTTAAAGGTCTCTATCCAGCTCTCAAGTAATTACTCAAGAAAAAAGTTACTTAAGTTTCTTGAGTGTAAAAAAGTAGTAGACAAGTAATTTTGACGGCGAGAGTTTTGACAGTTCCAGCATTGTATCACTTTGTATTGAAAATTTAGGCTGATTTGTTTTCATCAAACATTGAAATAAATTTGTTGCAATAAATATTGAAATAATTTATTAAATGAGTAATGGCTGAATTGCAAAGGTAAGTAATAGAGAAAAGCGTTTGTTTACATTTTATTACATTTTGTTTACATGTTGGCAGACCGCTTCTTCCGGACAGCTTTCGACCGCTTCTCGGAAGACATCTGCCCCTCAAAATTGACTGCTTCTTCTTCTCCCTCCGTAGAAATGTTCATGTGCATGTCTAAAATATTCTTTTTTTAATTTTAAATCAATTAATCAATGATATCAATAAAATTATTTACCTTTGAATGTTGGTTGCCAAAATTTTACTTGAAGTAATAATATAACTTGCATATATTTCTTGACATTCACAGTGTTACCGTTGTCACTTTTCAATGAAAAAAAAGTAGTAAGAACAGAAAATTTTTCTTACGAGCTGGATTCTCTTTCAAGTAATTTTGACAAGGAAAAATTACTTTTCGATTACTTTTCAGATTTATGTATGAAAATAAGCTTTACTTGAGAGCTGGAAACAGGCCTTAAGTTGTGAACACCCAGGTGGCGTAAGGAATATGCATAAAAAGTTTTTGATTTAAAGAAATAGGTTTTTTAAGGCATGGGGCGATGAAAGGCTCCAGTGTGGCTCGAAGAGTTAAATATGTTGTTTATACACACTTTCTTGTGGAGTTTATTTAAGTTATGCTACTTTGATGACGTCACTTTGTATGGGAGATTGGCCGAGTTTTTATCCCTTTCCGACCGTATACGCACAATTGTGGGGGTACCTTTAAGTCTGAATATCTTCACTTCTATTTCACTAATGTTAAACAAATTTACATATATCGATTGCGCTGATTATTGCTTATGTCGATTATTGCTCTTATCGATTGCGCTGATTACAGCCTTTCATAATGTTTCCCTATTCGTTTTGACGTTTCTTCAATTTTCACTGAATTCTCGCGTCACATTTATTTTTTTTTTCAATGATCCGTGGAAGTTAAATGTTTTTTCATTTACTAAAATATTAATAACGAAACTTTAGTGAAGTGAACACATTTAAGCTAAAAAATAATATATTTTAAAATATTAAATGATTTGAGGTTATTTGGTTAAAAAAAAATTGGTCTCATTACAAACCTTCGGTTCTCAAAAATCCTTGAAGGATATGAAAATATTAAAATTTATGCATTGAATTTGTTTTCATATCATATAAAGACCATTTACTCTAAAAATCACAAAAAAGTTTTCAGTAGCTTAGCAATAGGTCGGAAAGGGTTATACGAGTTTGCCAACTTTCGAACTTAAAATAAATTTTAATATTCTGAGTATATGTGCATAATATTAATTCATTAAAATTAATTTTTGTGGAATATTAAGAGACTTAAAAATTCAAATTTAAAATTTCGTTTTTATATAGATAGTTTGTATGTGCATGATTTTTACAATAATTTCACAAATTTTAAATAGATGGTGAATAGATTTTACCACTTTGTTAAAGCCACTTTGTATGGAAGTTAGACGTAGATTTGATAAAATTTTGACAAATTTGAATTATATCATGAATATCTCTTTATATATCTTTGTGTTTTCTTATATTTTTCGTCTTTATAAATATATATATATATATATATTAGGGCGGGTTGATTTGTATGGATGAAAAAAAAAATGAAAAATCGTATAGCAAAAACATAATCTACATAAAATTCTAAGATAATTCTCCGAAGAAACCATAGGTCTAAAATCAAACCATAATCCGCGCCTCTCGACTTGAAATTTTTTTTCTCTTCTTTCGCTAAAATTTTTTTTTTTTAAATATAGCTATTATGTTTTATTATATTATAGTTTATGCAACACAGGTTTTGTTTTGAGACTAATTAAAATATTCAATTATCAAAAAAGCAGTTGAACTCCAATTTGCATCTCCTCTAATTTGCGTTCTATATGAAAAATAGTTAGAACACGTTTTACCTAAACTGCGTTTTGCAAAAAACAAAGAATAATTAAAAAAAATTTTTTTTTTGGAATAAATTATGCAAAACATACTTCTTAAAACAGGAAAAAAGCATGACCTCTAATCCAGTTTATTTTATCTATAGAAATATAGATCAAATAGTAGTAACTATAGAAAGTCGTGCCAAAGTACCTAGAATGGAGAGTAAAAAAGACAACAAAATTAACATATAACCAATAAGTAAAGTTTTCTTTGTATTCTATAATTGCTTCTTTGTATGTATTAAAGACCTTATTTCTTTTACCCTACAGTTAATGGAACTAGAACAAAACTAGTGATTTCACTAGCCCCTTGGTAGCCAGTACTAGTTCCACTTCATTCTACCTTCTTTGTATTCAACTGGCGAATTTTACACGAGCATGTCATAGGAAGGGGTCAATCTCTACCTTTTACACACCCATTCCATAGTTACTTCACTAGTCATGAAGAGCTAGCGTTTTCGCTAGTTGATATTGACACAAAAAAAAAAAAAAAAAAAAAAACAAGGCAGAGTGACTGATATTTTTTATTCAATATATTTATACCTTTCCATAACGATATTTTATTTATGTTGCTCAACGAAACTGAAAAGCTTTATATGTCATGTTTTCTCGAAGAAGTCACTTCGAAGTATAAGCTCGTCAGAATAAATTTTATGAGTCAGTCAAGACGTTAAAAAAATAATCAAGAAACAATCGAGATGGAAGTTGATTGAACTGACCCTTTTATGCATTACCTTGGGTCAAAAAAGTAGCTAGTGCGTAAAGAACTATTGAAGTAGCTAGTGTGAATGGGCCAATTGATACTTTCGATACTGGCGGGTAATGATACAAAATTTGTTTATGGTAAAAAAATTACTGAAAACTTACTGAAATATTGTTTGAGTGAAAACAATTCTTTTGTTTGTTTTTATTTGCATTATAAAATAAGACTTGTTTATCTATGTTCCTTATAAAATATTAAATATAAAATTATATACAAACTTTTTTACTTGGGTCAATATTTTTTTAATGTAAAAAAATTTTGAGTGTAGAAAAGGGGGCATATAAATTTTCAAGTCGAGAGGCGCGGATTAGGATTTTATTTTAGATACATGGTTTCTTCGGAGAATTTTCTTAGAATTTTATGTAGTTTCTGTTTTTGCTATACGATTTACAAATACAAAAATCAACCCGCCCTAATATATATATTAATTTCTGCTATTTCTTCTCTTTTATTTTTCCTTTTCCTAATATTTCCTCTAAATGCTTTCAGTTCTTGTTGTTGTGATTTTATTATTTTGATAAAATAGCTTTGTGTGAGAGGTGGGCGTAATTTTCGTTCGATTTGGCTTATTTTGAACTGGATTTTCGTTTTTTGAATAAACGCTCATATACAGAATTCAATACGATATCTTTAAAATTGCGGCTGTTATTATGTCGACAGACAAACCGTCAGGTGGACATGGCAAAATCGACTCAGGAGATGATTCTGATCGAGAATATATATATTTTTCTATTCGTGCTACTCCTCCTTGTCAGCATTGCAGGTTCAAAGTTAATTTACAACCACATCGGCTTAAATTCGGAAAAGCCACCTATATTGGAAGACTTTTTGGTGAGCGTATTGTTGAGCGCACTTTAAATGTGAGATAAGTGTTGTTTCTTTGAACTTGGCCATATTTAAATATCAGAGTATATTTTAAGTATTATAGTTTATGTGTAAAATATACAGTCCATGATTTTAGGTATTTTTGTGGAGTGAGTAAGGTTTTGTACTATTTTGTTGACGTTTCTTTGGGAGGTAGGTGGAGTTTGTGTTTCCACAATTATTATATATGAAGATTCAGGAATCTTCCGGAGGTGGTAAGTTGCAGTATAAGGTCTGGTCAGACCTTATATGATCAGACCTATATGAAATATATAGCCAGGTGTTTTCGTGTTTGTGTTTATGACTGTATATACATACAATACAATATATACATACAAATATATATAACTATATCCAACCACTTCTTTCGAAAATACGGCAACTTATCTTGAATGCGGTGACCTCTGTATAGATGAATTTGAAGTTGAATCAACCTTGTAAAATCTTAAACCCCTACCTTCCGAGGATCTAGATGGTATAGATCCCATTCTGTTGAAATCCTGTGCTGCGAAAATTTCCTTACCACTTACAAAAATTTTTATTACATCTTTAAACACCGGAACCTTTCTAGAAGAAAGGAAAGTTTCATATGTACAACCTATCCACAAATCGGGACCAAAGCATCAAGTTAATAATTATAGACCTATCACTTAGCTATTAACTATCTCTAAAATTTTCGAAAAAATTAGGTCTTCAAACAGATGTCATTTTCAAAGACTTTGCAAAGGCGTTCAACAAATTTAACCATAAAATTCTTTTAGCTAAACTGTCACCGTTAGGTTTCCGCTCTAACTTACTAAATTGGATAGACTCCTATCTCCAGGATAGGAATCCAGGATAGCTCGTTAGAATTAATAACTATTTTTCCGATTTGATTCACGTAACGTCAGGGGTCCCTCAAGGTAGCCATCTAGGTCCCCTTCTATTTTTAATCTTTATAAACGATATTCCGAAACGGTGGCGACCGTAGTCTAGTGGGTAGAGTGCGTGGCCCCTAGGCTAAAGAACCGCAGTTGCCCGGGTTCAATTCCAGCTTAGACAAAAAGTTTTTTCAATTGAATTAACTTTTCTGTTCGGTGGTCACCTCTCTGCAGACAATGGCAAACATTCGAGAGTAAATATTGAAAATTTTTTTTTAACATACATTTTTTATCTGTGACTTTTTTATGATTATAAATAATAATTAGAATTAAACGTAAAGTATAAAAAATGAAACAAGTAAATATTTTAACAATTTGTCGACACTACAAATACTCTCCCTCCAATTGAACACTTATATAGTATTAAAAGAAACTTTCTTTTTAAAAGAATTGTTTGAAGGA
This sequence comes from Dichetophora obliterata, assembly GCA_963920525.1. Classification (NCBI taxonomy): domain Eukaryota; kingdom Metazoa; phylum Arthropoda; class Insecta; order Diptera; family Sciomyzidae; genus Dichetophora; species Dichetophora obliterata. The sequence continues at coordinate 258,083,830 of OY986436.1, forward strand.
GTAGAATTGTGTATTTCTGTTTTTGAATTAGTGTATGCTGGTTTGAGATGATCAATAGAGACAGATTTTATTGTGTTACCGTATTGAATTTTAAATGTTTTCTCGTGTTTAGAAATTACTTTAAAAGGACCTTCAAATGGTTGTTGAAGTCCAGATAAACGATTTATTTTTACAAAAACATATTCACAAGTACTCAGCGATTTTGGAACATAACTTTTGTCATTATTATGATGAACAATTTTTGAACGAATGTGGGAAAAATGTTCTCTTAATTTTTGAAGAGTATGATCAAAGAGAGTATATATAAAGAGTTACAGAAACAGAGAAATTGCTCTTTAAAATATTTTCAAGCATGTAAGGATTGGGTTCTGCCGGCACGCTGCTATTGTTATGCTGTCGACGTTCTTGAGGTCTGTTTTGGGCAGAGCTGTTGTTAAATTTATATGTGCACAAGCGAGCTAGGAACATGTTTGTTCTTTTTTCTTCCTATTAGAATTGCGATCATTTGGCATATTTAAGAAACTATGAATGAAATGAAGCAAGCAGATAATCTTATGTTCTGTTTTGATTATCAAGTATGCCCAAAAATTGTCAGCTTTGTTTTGGCTGATTTTTGAATGCATCTTTTTTGCAAAATTTCTAAATAAAAGATTTTTGATGCAATTCCATTTTATTTTCTAGATTTTCAGATTTTCAGAATTTTATGTTTTCTAGATCTATCATTTGGTATACTGAAAGAAATATTTTTAAATGAACCAAAATGCCTTTCTTTCAATTTACCAATATAGATTTGTAGATATCTTTATTTTGTGTTTATATATTCATGAATGCTAAAAAGTGGTTAACTTTCCTTAATGCTAAAAGTGGTTAGCTTTGGGTAATTTTTTTATTACATTTGTTTGCTAAATTTTTAAAAAGAAGATTTTAAAAATAAATTTAAAAAAATATCAATGCAATTGCAATTATATTTTATTTCAGAATTTTATAATGAAATGTTCTAAATTATTCATTTTTTGTAATATGCAAAGAACTAGTACCTACATAAGTAAAGGATTTTTTGATTTGTCAATATAAAGTTGTCTTACAATTAAAATGTGCAGCCAAATTAACGCTATTTTATTCTATAAACTAGCTGATATACCCGGGGTTACCGAGAAGTCATTGTGTATGTTAAGGGATGCATATCCGCTCAAACGGTTCTCGCCCATTGAATTACGGATGTATGTTTTAAGAAATTTAGGAGATGAGAACTATATTTTATTTCTCTCAAATATTTTCATTTTACACAAACTTCATAAATCATAAAACCCAAAAAATTACTTCAAAGATTGAGTTAAAACTTTTCATCGGGTCAGAATTCTGACAAATTAACTTTGAAAAATCAAAATTGTAATATCTATTTTAAAAATATCATGAATAACTTAACACATTCCTTAAAAATTGAACTAGTTTCAGGCTCACATCTTTAATTCGAAAGTTAATTGGAAAAAAACTCTTGACTACAAAATAGTCCCAATGAAAATTTTATTATATAAAAATTTTTTTTTGTGCCGAAAATTACGAAGAGACTGTGATGCAATGCCGCCATAAGCAGAGCTAAAGAAAACGCAGAACTTATAATAGGATCCATTTGCATATTTGAAGTAAGCCAACAAACTCCAGCGACAAAACCATGGGTGCTGAAATTTAAATTTTAGGGAACCGCTCAAGGGAAATTTAAAATCATTTGGTGGCTGAAGTATACTTTAAAATCTCTCGAATTAGAAAGGTTTTTTCAGTATATATATGTCATTCTTGTTGGCTTTACTGTTATCATCACTACCATCATCTACAACTGCCGATGTTAAGGGTAGTGATGACAACTGTTAATGTATCACGTATGATCTGACAAATTAAGAAATAGTGCACCATTTAATATTGGAGTGCACAGAACAAATTAGGCTTCTAATTCACCAATCGTGAGAACTTTGCGAAAATTTAATAACCTATCGAATGTATATTCTATTGATTTTTTAATCACTAAGACGATAATTTTCAATCAATTAAACTCAATTTATTAAAGTGTAATATCTTTTTCTTTGCGTGTACATTTTTTTAGGCATATAGTCAGTAAGGTTAACATACCATTGATTAAATAAATAAATAAATAAATAAATAACGATACAACGGTTTTCACTATTGCTGTTTAGACGATTCAACTCATGACACAGAATTTTACACGTAAACGCAACTTCTGTTTATGACTTGTTAAGTTTTTTATAACGTATTAAAGTGATTCAATGAAATAATTGCTGAAATGTATTAATTCTTATTAATATGTCGAACCTCTCGGGGGGTTTGATCCCCCCAAAACCTCCCCTTGTCTACGGCCCTGCATGTAGTTCCTAATTATTATATTAAATAATAAGCTAAATACTTAATTTGTTTGGAAGTTTTAAATTTAGTGGTGGAAGAATAAGGATATCAGTGGAAATAGAATAAGTAAGTAAAAAACCTCCAAATATTTGAATTCAATTATTTAAAATATTTCATTTTATTCAATTATGTATGTACTTAATAAATGTCAAATATTTTTATAAATTAATTTATAATACCATCCTGCAAACACTTCAAATAAATTGTTACTTTTCTGCATTTCTTTTGCAGAAATCAATTGCTAAATCTCTTTTAAGAAAATCACAATTATTTTAACATAATCTAGAAATCTGCATTTCGAACATCCGATAATTTAAAGTATCGCATGCTTGATCAGACATCAGCTGCATTAAAAAAAAAAATCGCAAAAATTTCTATGAAATGTTGTGAAAATATTTTCTTAAACACGTTTAAAAAATTGTGCAATAATGTTCGCAACTTTGTTCTTTTTTAAAAATAAAAAATTAATTCTAAATAAATAAATGAATATTAATTAATATTTAATTTAATTTAATATTTTTTCGGAATTTGTAATTAAAATTTTAAAGTAAAAATTAAATTTAAATACAATAATATGTTCGATATTGGTAAATTGAAAGAAAGCCGTTTTGCTTTCTTCCATAAATATTTCTTTGAATCTACCAAATGATCGGATATAGAAAAGATAAAATTCTGAAATAAAATATAATTAAAATATTTTCATGAAATGTAATTTCAATTGCATGAAAAATCTTCCTTGCTAGAAATGTAGCAAAAAAATGTAAATAAAACTCAGCCAAAAAAGTTAAGAATCAAAACAGAACGTTAGAATATCTGAAAATTGGTATATTCAAGGAAATGTTGCTTTGCTTCATTTCATTCATAATTCCTTAAATATACCAAATGATCGCAATTCTAATAGGAAGAAAAAAGAACAAACATGTTCCCAGCTCGCTTGTGCACACATAGATTTAGGAACAGCTCTGCCCAAAACAGACCTCAAGAACGTCGGCAGCATAACAATAGCAGCGCGCCGGCAGAACCCAATCCTTACATGCTTGAAAATATTTTAAAGAGCAATTTCTCTGTTTCTGTAACTCTTTATATATACTCTCTTTGGTATGATCCGTGTTTATATTATCATTATTTGGAACAACTAATTCCCCTGGTAACTTTAAAGTTTGACCGTTAACCAACTCTGCAGAAGAACAATTTAAATCTTCTTTTATTGCAGTTCGTAAGCCAAGAAGTATCCAAGGTAAAAGTTCTGACCAATGTACGGAATCTTCTGATCATACAATAGACGTCTTGAGTTGTCGATGAAAACGTTCTATCATCCCGTTTGATTGTGGATGAAATGACGAAGTGTGAATTTTGTGTGCACCTAGTAATTTTGTTAATTCACTGAATAATTTTGATGTAAATTGAGTGCCTTGATCGACAGTAATAGTAAGAGGAACACCAAAACGTGGAACATAATTTTGAACGAAAGTATTTGCTACAGTTTGTGCCAAGATATTTTTTAGAGGGTATACTTCTGGCCAACGCGTATGTCTATCTATGATTGTTAGCATATATCGAAAATCATTTGATATAGGTAGTGGTCCCACTAGATCCATATGAATATGTTCAAATCTGCCTGGTGGAATTTCGATTTTTTGGATAGGTGTTTTTGTGTATACATTAATTTTGGATTTTTGACAGTTAATACAACTTGATGACCAATCATTTATTTCTTTTCGCATATTAGGCCAAAAGTATTTTGATTGTATTAATCGTCTAGTGGCTCGTACACCAGAATGAGACAATGAATGAATTTTGTCAAATATACTCTTTCGCATGGAAGTTGGAACGAAGGGTCGTGTAGAGTGACTAGAAATGTCACACCAAATTTTAATATTTAAAATAGGAATTAGAACTTCTTTTAAATTGCATTTAGAATTTGGAGATTTAATTAGAATTTGTAGAGTCTCGTCTGTTTGTTGTTCTTTGTGTAGTGTTTTAAAATTAATATCTTGTGAAGATATCGCGTCAATTTCTGGAATGCGAGAAAGTGTGTCTGCAACTATGTTTTGTTTTCCAGAAATGTATTGTATGTTGTTTGTGAATTGAGCTATGTATTCTAAATGTCGTGTTTGTCGGGGTTATCTATCAGTTTTTGAATTTATAATAAATGTCAATGGTTTGTGATCAGTGTATATAATAAATTGCCTTCCTTCTAAAAAATGTCTAAAATGTTTGACAGCGCGGTAAATTCCAAAAAGTTCTCTATCAAAGGTTGAATACTTTATTTCTGTGGGACTAAGTTTTTGAGAAAAATATGCTAGAGGTTCCATTTTGAAAAGTTGTGGCGTTGTTTTCCATTGTTGTGTTTCGATTTGGTGAGTGGTGCATTGGTGTTGATGTATTAGATGGAGGTGTTGGAGGAATGTTTGTGTTTTCTTCGAAAGCGGGAGTGTTAATATCAATTAAGGGATTGTTTCTAGTAAAAGATCTAGTTAATACCATTTAAAAAACTTTAATATAGTAAAGTTATTCAATTGGAGAGTTGTTTACAGTTGTAGGCTATTTAACAATATTTTAAAGTAGAAAAATTTAATCAATAACAAATTACTTTATTGATTAAGAAGATTTGATTAATAAGTTATGAGTTTTAAAAGATTTTAATGATTAGAAAAAAAAATAATTAAGTTCATTAATATTATTTAAGTTTAAATTTTAAAGTTAAATTGTTGATTAATTGTTAGTTAAGAGCAAAGTGCATAATAAAATTTAATATATGTGTAATATGCAATGATAATATTTGTAATGATAATATAAATAGTAATAAATAATAAATCATAAATAATATTATTTAAACTTATCTTGCAGTTTGTTGTTGATGTTAGGTTGTTCTTGTTTTGTAGTTGGTAGCGACTTGTATGGTTGGTGCTTCCGTAGACAAACGGCGGTATTTGATGATGATGTTGGTTTTTCACATAAATTTTTGAAGAAGTTGTTGAAATTTACTGTTGTTATTTTTGTGCTTGTTTGTGTTGTTGTTGCTGCTGTTATTGTTGTTTCGACTGGTATTGACGCTGGTGATGATTTGTTATTGAAGGGTGAAGTTGATACGTTTTGATAACGTCGCTTCAATTGGATGTTTTCGTTTCCGATAATTGTGAACAATACAAATTGGTGGTGTGGGCGTTGAGAAATCGAAGAGTTATTTATAGTTGGACGTGGTAGAGGAAGAATAGCTGTCTTTTATTCAGTCAGCAGAATAATATGCACGTAGGATCGTTGCAGCAAGGTCGTTGCAGGATCGTTGCAGGATCGCCAATTATGGTAGTGTTTTATTTTGGTAAAAAATTTATTTTATATTATATGCACATATTGTTTTTGGTTTTAATATTTTGAAGTTTTATTTTATAACAAATTTACATTTATTATTCGTCTTTACAAATTGAAATATAATTTTATAATGAAAATTTTTTTAACATACATTTTTTATCTGTGACTTTTTTATGATTATAAATAATAATTAGAATTAAACGTAAAGTATAAAAAATGAAACAAGTAAATATTTTAACAATTTGTCGACACTACAATTGCCATGTAAAAGCTTCTTGAGAACATATGCCATTCGGAGTCGGCATAAAACACGTAGGTAAAGTTCTCGGTCATTTGTGATCAAACATTTAATAAAACGCACAACACAATTGATCATTAGAAGCTAGGTCAAGTCCTTCCAAGGGACAGATGCAAAACGCAACCAGTTTTATTTCTTTTTTAGACAAAAATTCCAAATAGATTTTTTTAAAATCAATGTTTCTACATTCAGCTGTAGTCAAAAATGCCACAATAGCACATAAGATAGCAGCAGTTTTTTCCTTAACAATACATTAAAGTAATTCCCATAAAAATTTATTTTAACTTTGACCAATGCTAAATTAAATTTATTCATAACTTTTAGCGGTGGCAAAAAGTTTAAAATAATTAAAAATACCTTTAATTATATCTCAAAAAATTAAGGGATTTTAACTTAAACGCTAAGATTTGGTAACTCGTGTACAACATATATTTTATTATTCGGAATTTTTTAGAAACATTAAAACAAGAAGTGGTTATTAAAATTTATATACTTAACTTTCGAGTAACATCGGGTATATCAAAAAAAAATAGGTAGTGAAAAAAAAATAAAATAAGATATTGATTGAAATTCTGTATTCAGCAATTCCATTTTAAACATAACGGAACAATAAAAATTACGGAATGATCATATCAAATTTGGCATGGAGCATCACTGACTAAAATAAAAAAAAAAACTTAATTAGGAGTAAAGAAGTTTGACGTGATTTTGGCGGAGTTACAAGGTGCACACAAAAGACAAAAATCGGCAAAAATGTGGAAACTCGATTTTTACGAAAATTCATATCTTAAACACTTCTTACTGAATGTTTAGTTTGAATTACCGTTGTAAAGGTTATTAAACGGGCTTTAATCAATAAATAATAAAAAAATTAGGGACATTGACACTAAATAATGTGGTGATACTGATAAACAATATATATGCTTCCCTTTAAACACCACGCCTCCTTCTGGGCGTTATCAATAGAGTGACAAAGTATCCTCTACGTATCTCTAACGCAATACGCATCTTTACGAAGTTCTTCACATCTGTGAAGCATGCTTCATTAAAACACATAGCATGCATACATTGAATATGTAAAAAATGCCAAAAATATTAAAAATAAACAAAATTGTTTAAAAAAAATTCGAGAAAATGCAATGAATTAAGTTTAAAATAATTCAAGAAATCAATAAATGCAATTGGTTGTATATATATATAGCTTTTTCAAGCAAAGCTAGCTGATACTTATGCCTGTCAAAGCTTTGTTGCCTGCAAAAATTTAAAAGTTGAGCAACTTCAGGCATGCCTCAAGCATCATGCATGCATGCTTGCTTTTGATGTGGGCTACTTCATAAGAATATGTATAAATGATCCTTTAGGCATAAAAACATGTTCTGCAAAAAATTTTAAGAATCCGATAACGGGAAGGCGAGGCGCAAAAAACATTAAGTTATGTTACGACTTTGTCATTCTCAATACGTCACTAACAATACATTAATAAAACGATTTTACTTTAAAAGTGTTAATTTTTCGTCTGGGAAGTTCTTGCGATCGTCTGATACAATTTGCAATATTTATTGTTTTTCGTTCTAGTTTTGTGACAAGATTTTATTAAAATCTTCCATGAGGTTCAGGGCTCATTCTGCCGAATCGTTAATAACATTTTATTTGGAAAAATATTAAGTCCAACATAATAACTTGATACATTTTTCAATTCCTTAAAAAATCCGTTGGAATGGAAAATAATAAAAAAAAAGAATTTTAAGCTTTTAACCCGTTTTGTACCAGCGGTCGAGATCTTGACCACAAACTTTTGTCGTTTATCATAAAATTATTAAAAGTTTTAGGTATTGGAATTTAATTATTTTTTTTAATGATTTATTTAGTTTGGTGTTTTAGCTTTCTCGACTGTACACTTTTATTCCCTATTACACCTTTTTAAATTCTCACCTGAGAGGCAAAAAAAATTGTTCAAAAATACCCTATTTTTAATGTTACGAGTATTGTAACTCATATTATATATAAAAAAAAGTAAAATAGGGCTATTGATTTAAATAGCCTAAAGTTCAAATAAATTTAATGTACTTTATTACAGCTATTCCGCCTGATCGCCAGACAGCGTGGAAGATGGCTGGTCGAGCTCTTGACCGCTAGGATAATTAGTGCATAAAAAACCATTTCTAATATTTTTATACCCCACGCATACTGCGTAAGGGATATATTAACTTTGTCACTCCGCTTGTAACTCTGATAAGCAAAAAAAAATTATACATATTTGTGGCAGTAATAGAAAAGTATATATATATTCTTGATAAGCATCATCTCCTGAGTCGATTTAGCCATGTTCGTGTGTCCATCTGTGATCACGATAACAGCCGTAATTTTAGAGCTATTGTCACGAAATTCTATAAATATGCTTTTTATTCAAAAATAGAGATCAAGTTAAAAAATGAGCCACATCAGATGAAAACCATGCATTACAAAGATTTCAAATATTTAATAAATGAACATTAATAAAATTATTAACTTAATGGCTTTTAGTAATTTTTTTTATTACCTGTAGCGAATTACCTTTAAAAAGCTTTCATATTTACTTATCTTAATAATCCGTTTTCATAATAAACTGTAATGAAACATCAACAGATTGACACTATGTGGCATGATACCTTATAGCGATAAGGTTCATACATTTGTATTCAAATTGGATACAAAGCCAGTTAGATGACCGAGAAGCGAAAAATGTCAGAGCGGGAGCCATTGAATACCACTAGCATTCAGTCGTTGGGGGGGATTCGTGACATTTCTGCTTACTGGAAAACCACCATTACAAATTTTATTGTAGACTCCCTAAAGTTATATCTTAAATGGACCGCAACGATCATGAGTTAAACAAAACCCCTTCATGACCATCATTTCTATATGAGCTAAAACAAACACTAACTGAAGGTACTAATCTCAACTAATTACTCTTATATCTTCAGGTGTTGTTGAAGATACGCGCTTCATTACCCGCCCTACCTATGATCTAAGTCGCGCAGAAATCTCAGATCCCTAAATCAACCTAGCTGTCTTTAAACCTCCATATCACCAAAAGGAAACCGAAGAACTACTCCATCCACGGTGTGCAGGAAGCAACTTTTATTCAACCTGAAATGTCGACGCAATCTGAGTATGCAGATGTTTGAAGAACAATATAAAGACGCAGAATTTATTATTTTTAAAATCCTATGAGTTCGTTTAAGGGGGTGAATCGATTTTTTGTAGTAAAAGAAATCGATATTTTTTATATCGATGTTTAGATTAAAAAATATGTCCTCAATGTTTAAAAAACGGTTTAATTTCAAATATTTGCAATTTAAGAAATAAAAAAATCCATTTAGTATTAGATCCGGCAAGCGACTGTCTGTTGTTATGAATCCAAAAGAGCAAAAACGAATAATTTTCTTAAAAAAATATTTAGATAAAATTATGAGAAATTCAGGCGCAAGCGTCAGACAAACGAGAAATGTTGCTTATTCTATTCGAAGTAGAAAAAGTTGAAATTCGATTTCACAAAATTACGCCTCACATGTTACTAAAAAAGTTAACACTCCGAGAAATGCTTGCAAAACTTATAATTTACTGTTTGACGTAGTTTCAAACAAATCAAAAGAAATTCAATCCATTGTATCAATCAGCCCATGCATCTGAGTTATAATAAGCGAAACTATGATGAAAGTAATGGCTGACGAAGGACAGGGCTTCTTTAAAATTAGTTTAACAATGCTTCCAGAAAATTATTCTTCAGCGTACCGAGATGAAGATGAAAACGTTGAACATTTCAATTAAAAGCTATTCAATAAATAAGGCAATGCAAACAAAGAAAAAGTTGACAAGTGTAAAACGGTTAAAAATGCTGTGTATTGTCCCAAACATACAGAAGCATAAAGTAATATTTCTACTCTGTTCGATTTAACAAAAATCAATGAAATACCCAGAGACTTACTGCCGACTTTAAATTAGTTTTAATTTTCAATGGTCTTATGCTTCATGTCCATGCTCATATTGCTTGGATAGCTTACAATATTTAAAAGAACTGAATCAAAAAGAACAATCCTTCATACTTTAATAAATTTTCTTCTCTTGATTCGGATTTGTTCCAATCCTCAGTAGACAAAAGGCACTGATTTGGCCAATAAAACTTAATTTAACACAGTTAAACTATCTATTATAAACATAATTAAACATATATCAAAATATTGGAAATTTACGATTAGTTCCGTTCATTAACGCTCTAAAAGCTATGAACAACATAAATAACTGCGGCTTTTCTACTCAAAAGTGTGATAACCTTTAAGAGTACATTGAAAAATTTATAAAAATGTTTGAAGCTACAGAACTTGTTAATACATTGAAAGCTAATGTAACACCTTACTCATTGTCTGGAGTACCTAAATAGAGATGTACTTGATATGCGGTCTAAACAAGCAGGGGAATCCATTCACAAGGAATTTTTAAAACATTGGAATCAAATAAAAGTTAATTCAATGAATAATGCAGCATATTTACCAAAGTTGCAGGAAGCAGTTGTTGCTTTTTCATCTCTAAATATGTTAATAATAAAGTCATTACACAATGAAAAAAATAGCATTACAGGTAATAAAGACAAACATTATCTAACTAGTTTTCTTCAAAATTTATACTTTTTTGCTATTTTGGATTTATAATAACACACGTTTTCTTACCGGATCCATTACTAGATTGAATTTTTTCATTTATTAAATTGCAAATATTTGAAGTTATATCCTTTTTTAAACATTGAGTACATATTTTTTAATTGTTGTACTAACTACTTATGATATAAAAGAAAAACGATTTTCTTACTACAAAAAAATCGATTCACCCCCTTTAACGAACTCTTAGGATTTTAAAAACAATGAATTCTGCATCTGTAGATGGTTCTTCAAACATCTGCATACTCAGATTGCGTCGACATTTCAGGTTGAATAAAAGTTGCTTCCTGCACACCGTGCCATCATTGTTCAAATGCTTTCAGATTTTATTCATTAATCATTAACATGACTCATCTTATTATAATTAGTTACATATAACCATTTGCTATCAACGCCTTAAAAAGTACATTTTACTTCAATATTTTATTATTGGTAAAATTTTACATTTCGAAAATTTCCTTAATATTCATAATAAATTCTATTTAGTTATCCTTATTTACATTAAAACAAATTCCAATATAAGCAAAAAAAAATATTTATTCTGAAGTTTTTGCAAGATAGCTCTGACTCAACTCAATTAACTTTTATTAGGTAGTAACTCGTTTAATGTTTAGTATTAAGTAGGAAGTTTTTTATATTTTTCTATTTACATAAAAATAGTAGCAAATGTTTTTCCCACTCATTTCAATGTTTTGTGGTGTTTAATATTTTATCAAATACATCAAATTAACGATTCAATATAGCATAAGTATTTTTTTTCTTTTTTTTTTTTAACTTCGGCACTTAAATTATTTTAAACAGAATAAAAAAAATATAAACTTGCATCGTATGCTATATGTAGATCGCAATTTTTTATTGCTGCACGAAACTCTGAAACAATTATGAAAACGACAACAATGGGAGAGAGGTAATTTTTGCATTCTTTATAAAGGTATAACACTTTCTACTAGCAACATGTTTATAAAAAGATCACTCTCACTCTCAGTGTTGTTGCTTTACTCTTATGTATGTGCTCTAATACTTATAAGTACATAAATCGATTTATATTTCTGTTTTTCTTCCAGTCTTTATTAATTTTCAAAACCATGTTTATGTAATTCTAAAATATAAATTATTTATCTAGGCAAATAATGTAATTTTAATATAGTAATTTTAAACAAATTTAACCATTTAAACTCACTTTGCTCTCTGCTGCTATCGTCCACCGATGAAGGCCTTCACTAGTGTTGAGCTATTGGAGCGCTGTGCAGCTATTTAAATTTAATTCAGTTTTAGAAAAAGGTATATGACAATTCAGCAGAATAATTTTTAATGTTGCGTCAGAGCCAAATTTTTGCGTAATGTATAAACTTATATTTCACTTAGATTTTAGTTGTCACTAATTTCGTATATAGATACCGTTTGTTTTTTTTTTCTTTGTTTTGTTCGTTTGTTTTATTAGTCGAATTGAGTTTAATCTTCTTAAATAAAGATATTAATGCAAACTTAAAACTCTAATTATTCACTTTTTTATATTTTTAATCTATTTTATGAAAATTATTTGCTCAATCACATAATTTAAACTATATTTTTCACGAATGATTTCAGCATTTTTGGCAATTTAAATGATTTTGTTAAAAAAAAAACTTAATTAATTTATGTGTATCTAGCGCGTGTATATAACACATATATGTAACGAAATTTGTTTCTACTTTTATAATAACCGGTTCACTGAAACAAAATGTGTATATTATTTTGGGGATGCCAAACCCCACGCGTACTCGGATTCTACTCAACTACCTGCGTATGCGTATTTTTACTGCTGTTGATGCGCTAGGGATCAAATGTTGGTTCTTGTTGTTTCTCCGGGATTTTTGGATCTTTGTCAGACGAGAGCATAAAAACCAGCATGTGGACCTTGCAATTAAAATGGATTTTATTGCCCACGTTGCAATTATGGTGATCTGCACTATTATGTTACTAATACGATTATTTATTCTGCAATTTTGCTCATGAACACAATTTATCGCCAAAACTTTATGTGACTTGAAAATATTAATGACTGTTTTACACCCAAATACTAGCATATCCAGAAGTCTTTCGACTGCCGTATACACAAAATTTTTATACGATCTTGAGTTTTACTATTTTTTTTTCAACGTCTGCTTTCTTTTTACTTGCCTTTGAGTTAAATTTACCAATAGGTCTGGAAAATTATGATATTAGTGTGAGGTTTATTCAGGATGGTCGAAATTCAAAAGAAGTTATAAAATTATTGTTAAGTTGTTTACTTCTAACAACTTGTTCGTTCTGCTGCTCGTCGGAAAAAAAGTTTTAACATTTTTGGCAGAAAGACTAAACCTCGCTTTTGTTCTTTAGAGCTAAATTTTGACATTTCTATGAAAAGCGCCATCTTCACCCCGGAAATGTTTCTGTTCTGACAAATATGATCAGTTTTACATCACAACAGAAGAGTCAGATTAAGGTGGACCAATTTAAGAACCGTAACAATTACAAAACTTAGCTGAAAATTAATTTAATTATATATCATATTATTCTGCTCATAGAAAATTTATTGCTGTAATTATCCCAGCGGTTGAGATCTCGACCAGCAATTTTCGGGAAAATCAATGGTATAAAAAAAGTAAAAAAATTAGCCTATTTCTAGCTAGCCATGAATAATTCATTAAGCAATTAAAGCATTTATGTAGCCTTGAACAAAATGGTTTAAGGGTAAAAAGCGTTCTTAAAGTTTATATATTATGGGGTAAATTTTCATTACCATTAACTTTTCAAAAAGTAATTTTTGCATCCAAAATTCCTCAAAAACCCGATTTTTTCCAGTAAAGCACATCTAACAAAGTAGTAATAAAAACTTAGCAGTTTTCCCATTTTTCAACAGATTTCAGTGAAAAGATAATTTTAAGCTTAATAAGCAATTGAAAATTTAAAAAAATAAAAAAAAAAATTAATTATGTACTTTCATTGAAAATATTTTCTTTTGATAAATTTTATTGATATTAACATGATTTTAATTGTGAACATCAAGTACGTTTAAGGAAGACAACAACAACAACTCTGTATAGAGTCATTCACACAGCAGACTAGACAGCCTGTTTCGGAAATCGCTACATTTCTTCTTCAGCTCGTTGAAACTATTTTCGCTAAAACTATATTGTTTTTGCTCGACAAAATGTGTTGTAGTATTCTTATTTGCGATTTATACAAATAATTGCTTGTTAAACAGATAATTTTGTATTTAACACTTTTTTAAATACAAAAAAACTTAATTACGTAATTTATAAAAATTTTTGCCGAAAAATTTTATTTATTTGTTTATCTTCGCTAAAGAAAAAATTTTTTAGATTTCGAATTTTTTAATTAATTTTGAAGAATGAGAGCTCGTTAGAAAGTAATTTTATGCTTAATATGATAATGTATTTAGTTCATTAAAAAACTTAGGTATGATAATTTTTAACTGTTTTTGAAAAAACAAAACAATTTTTTACCCATATAAATGATATGGTCCAACTTTGGGGACTGGGCGCCTAGCCTTCCTGTTATCCGATTCTTAAAATTTTTTTGCAGAACATATTTTTATACCCGAGGGAACATTTCTAGGGGGAGTTACAGTTCATATCTCAAAAAAAAATATTCATAACTCCATCATACAGCTAAGGATAGTTATATGCAATATCAAATGTCAGATGGTTGAAGCATGCATGCCTCTTATGTGCTGTGGCCTTATGACTTTCAAAAAATTCTGCTGCAATAAAGTCACAGAAAAATCAAATCAAAATAGTAAAAAATTTTAAGTTGAAGTAGCCCGGGTGTATTGGCATCTTTAAATATTAAAATATTTTGAACCAATAAACGTGTGTTATAACTGTGTATAGTTTAAACCTTGAATTATGTGCATTCTTTTCTTAACAAACTAAGTGGCACTGTTTTCTTTTGTTCTCCAATATAAACTTCTAATATTAAACTTTTATTTAGCTAAGCGTATACATAATTTGAAGTTTATCTACAATTTGGAAAATGTTAACATTGTTTTGCCAACCATGACCAAAAAGTCGAGCCTTATGGCTTTTTACTTTAAAGTGCAATATGTTCGTTCCGCTAGGGAAAGTGAAACTTGGAGCAATTTTTTTTTGTCCAATGCAAGAAACATTAAGAGTTACAAAAAGGCAATATTTAAGCGTACCTAGCTACAATTAACTGCTACAAGTTTTTGTTGCAGAAAAAAGAAGCTCTTTATGGTTTGTACAGCAAATTATGGAGGAAAACCAAAAATACTTTATAAGTAGGGGAGTGCTTGCAAACCATTAAATTTATAAAAGTGAAAGTAACAAGTTTTGCTATTATTACAACTTCTCAATAGCTTATGTTGTTTTTTTTTTTTTGGTATTTATTGAAAATTTATTGTTGTTTTTGTTCCGTTTTTCCCTTTAATGCGACAGCATAATTTGTTGTGTGTTTCGCTTGGTTGAAGACAAATGTTTTTTTTTTTTGGAGCCTAAATAAAGTAGTTATTAATGCTCCATGAAATCTAGATGTTCTATGCAAGCGTGTGATGAATTTTTAATTCGTTGATTTCATTTTCTTAGATTGATAATTGTTTCTTATGCCGTTTAGTGCTGAAGCCGCATCAAAAACGCTGCTCAGAGTTGCGTGTATTTTACGCTTTCTGCTCTAAGCCTACAAGTTAGCCAAGCTTTATTAGTAAATGTAAAAGAAATTATTTATAGAAATCTTACAGCCTAGTAATTTGCTTTAATAGATTATTTCATTCTCACAATTGTAAAAATTGCTATACATTGCAGCTAAACATACTGTTTTTTTAAGAAACTTCAATATACTCTCACTATCGTCAGTAAAACATTTAATAAAGAAACACAAAATTTACCGAAATTTGTTTTGTGTTTACGTTTTTTTTATAAACATCTTGTTTAACGCGTTACTTCCTTGATTTTGTGACTTTACTTGTCACAAGTTGGCGAGTTACACGGTTTAATGACTTGCCCAACTACCTGGCTGACGCCAATTAATTCTCATCTTCTTCTTTTTCTTATTCTTATTTTTCTTGTTTCCCACAGGAAATGCTTGATATCTGGTTATTTTTTGTTCTGATTTTTTTGCTTTTGTTTTCCATAATTAACTTGTTTATTTTGCATGAATGAATGTAAGACAAGTATGAAGTATGACAGCTTGTCTGTCTGTCTAGTGTTTCTGACTGTGTTGCTTGATGCTGATGGTGTCTCCATCTTGCATAGATTGCTTTAATTCATGGTTTTATGGTACTGCAAATTTCTGCTAACGTTTTTAGTTTCCAAGCAGAGTGCTTATTACCGCTATACTGAGTATTATGGTTTGTGTAGTTGTTGTTTCACAGCTTTGTGGGAAGTATTTGATATGAAGTATTTAAGGCAACTCATCATAATGGTTTTTGTAAGGAATTTGTAACATTTGTGAGAAAGAAAACATAGTACACAGGAGTTTAAAGCGTCCGAAATATTTGCTTGTTTGCTTACTTGGTCCGTAACCAGGATTTTTTATGAAATCTAATTAAATATGAACTGTATGTATTAAAAATTATTATAATTCTTGAATACGACTTTTTTTTAATTTTAAGTGTCGAGTGGATACGTATTTTCTTTTGACGAGAATATTTAAAAAAGGACTTATTTTTGTCTATAATTTCCTGTGAAACGATTTAAATTAACATTTGTTTCATTTAAATGTTATTTTTTGAATTTATTTTAACCCATTTATCATCACGGAGATAAAATAATCGCCAACGGCATCTAAAACAAAAATGCTACTGCCTCCACTCCATATTAAATTAGGCTGATTTAAATAGGAGCAGTTGTCGATTTAAAAAAAAAATTCTATTTATGAACCGATAAAAATCGACCACAGCTAGGAGATCTAAAAAATAAAAAATTTCGGAAGACCACACGAACACATGATGTGAATATAAGGTGGATAGCTTCTGTGGTTCAGCCGTGATGGTCAAATATGCATACGCACTAACGCACAGTGGCCTCAAATGGACTTTCGTGTCTCAAAAATCTTTAATTTTTTGTCTCTTCGTATAATTAAGCCAAACTTGAAATATATATTATCTATGATATTCAATAAATCGTTTGACCTATTTTTTTTTTAAAATCCGTGTTGTTTTTTAGTACTAAAATTTTATTTAAAGTTAGGATATAAACGATTATGGCTTGACTTGCGAGTTGCAAAATTCTCTAGCTTTCGTGTCTCTTGCAATAATAAGGATAAATTTAAAATTTTTTTTCTATGATATTCAATCCAACCAAAAATCCATTTTAGTTTTTAGTACCAAAATTTTGTTTTAAATTGTAAAAAATACGAATTTGGCTGTAAAAAAACTGTAACTTTTTTGTTTCTTGAAATATTTAAGCTCAATAAGAAATTTTTTTTCTATGATCAGGAGATCACTTAAACTCCTTTTTTCTAAAATCCATTTTAGTTCTTAAAACTAATTTCATTCAAGTTTAAAAAATACGATTTTGCGTTTCAAAA
The DNA here is from genome assembly GCA_963920525.1 of Dichetophora obliterata. NCBI lineage: Eukaryota > Metazoa > Arthropoda > Insecta > Diptera > Sciomyzidae > Dichetophora > Dichetophora obliterata. The sequence continues at coordinate 258,101,077 of OY986436.1, forward strand.
TTGGGGAACTTTTTTGTCTCTTGCAATAATGAAGCCAAATTTAAAATATATTTTCTATGATATTCAATAAATCATTTAAATTACTTTTTTGAAAATACATTTTAGTTTTAGTACCAAAACTTTGTTTTAAATTTAAAAAAATACGATTTTAGCTTTAAAAAATCTGTAGCTTTTTTATATCTTGAAATCTTTAAGCCCAATTTGGATTGTATTTTCTTTGATATTTAATAAATCACTTGAACTACTTTTTTCCAAAATCCATTTAAGTTTTAAGTACTATTGATTTAATCCCATGATCACGGAAAACAACACATTAACACAAAAATCATACTTGTTGAAGAATTCTGATATAAACCAGAAAACATATGTTATAGAATAATACGATGCAGGACAAAGGCATGGGATCCATAAAAAAATTACAGAAAGAGTTGAATTATGCAATGTTACCATAAAAACCTCAAAAAAACAAGATCATAATATGTGATGAGTTAGAAAGGGCAGCAAGGTCCATTTTTGCATTCCTACGCAACTGGTTTCTTCAAGATAAACATGTATTTGAGAAACATGCACATTTTAACAGAACTATCAATTTCGACTGCGTAAACAGAGTTTAATAGAAGAAAAAAATATAAAGTTTAAGGGATATTTTTTTGCCATGCACCTAAGTTATGAAAATTTAAATTTCTCAAAAAGGGCAATATTGAAGCAACTTATTTTTTTTTTCAGAAAGCTTAAATTTAAGGCTTTACAACGGTATTTAAAACTTGTATGATCAGTTCAAAAAGAGTTGAAAAAATTCTATTAAAAATTTTCTTCATTTCGCTGCTGTATCTTGAGAACATCGTGTTAACTTTTTTAGAAAATGTTCATTGTAGAACAAAATTTGATCTTTTCTTAGATTATTTTCATAATGACACAGGCTGCAAGAGTAATTTTCAAAAACCATTTATGAGACGCAAACGTTCAGTTGGGCCCACTGTGCAACGTTAAGAATTTTTTTATCTTGAATTTTTTCCTTAGAAATTTTTTACGATAAATTTTCTTTAAAAACGTTTAAGATTGAACAGGGTACGAGGATTTCATTTCTGATATCAGTTTTGCTTTAGCTGTGCACGTTTATAAGCAAACATTTTTTTAAAATCCTAAAGAACAAATTAGGAAAATTGAAGATGTGATAGGGTAAAGTGCACCCCTATCGTCCCTTTTTTTTAATAACTTTTCATGCCGGATCCAAAAAAAAGCCCAGACAACATAGGTTTGCAAATCGACCCAGCCTAATACATATACTTCATAATTAATGCTCGTATCTTTTTTGAACAAAAAATGGATATTCACTAAAATTGTGAGGGGTTTAAGGGATATCGTAATTTCAGAAAAGAGATGAATACGGGATGGTTTTTAATAGGTTTTTTAATAAAGTAAGTGAAATTTAGGTATAAAACAATTAAAGAATTAAATAGAGCTAACGCGCTTTTGTTGTCCTCGTCATCGGCATTTATATCCAAATCGTCTTCGGTTGCGATGGTTTAATATAGTTTTTTTCTCATATTTGTCTTTTGCAGCAATAAATCAAAGCAATTTCGGCTATGTTTGTCAGAAAATTGTGGACCGTTTTTTAATCAGTCTCCTAAAGACAATACATGGCGAACGAAATAAGAAATTTCTTCTTTTCTTGCATTTTTATGTTGTTTTTTTTTTGCTGCACTGTGCTAGCTACGCACAAAAAGAGAGAAGCAGAAAGCAACATGGAAGTAATTGAAACTCTCGCAACACAAACGCGTGAAAAGAAAACGATTAAGCAATGCGTTGTAGCTAGAATTATTTCTTAAAAAACATAACATTTAAATTAAAATTTCTCAAGGAAAATACTCCTAAATAAAATTCTGTAGCACAAAAATTATATGTTAAAACTTTTTCCTAAAAATCGACCCAGTACCTACTTTTGGAGTAAAGTGGTACCATATAATTTGCATTGCAATTTTATATAACAGTTTAGATGTATTAAATTGATATGTTATTTGTATGGCAGCCCCCTAAAAAGGTGGTTGGAGGGGATAGGTCATGAAGGAAAAATGTTCATCTTGGAAAAATAAGGGGCCACTTATACATAGTTACCCTCTCCAGCCGACTTTAAGAGGGGCAATATTGATTGAATCAAGGGCGTTAGTGTTTGCTCTGGAGCCGCCTCCCGATGTTGTTGGAAAACCTTGCTTGACAAAAAATAAAAAAATTTGACTTCATATTCGGATCTAGCGACCTCCAAAATACTAAAGAAAGTCGTTTAGTCCCACACAATGTGATTTTAGAAAAAGATTGCTAAATTGCAATCACTTCTCGTGTATGTAGGAAAAAGCAAATTCTTGCTTAATTCAAGCAAATATTTGCTAAGTTATTATAAACTCAAATAGCAAATTTTTACTCAATTTATTTTAACCCTTGGGGCTGTTTCGGCATCGAAATCATGTACTAAAATAGAAACTTTTTTTTTACTACATATAAGTTCACAGGAGGTGTGGTTTGAATTCAAGTACTTGAAAAATACTAAACTATGATTTCCAAACAGCTTTGGTTTTAAATTAAGTACAGGCTTGTATTAAAAAAGAACAAAAATTAGCAAACTCGAACCCACGACATTCAGTTTTAAAGTTCACTACTCTAATCACTGGGCTATTGCACTATGCGTATCAAAAGCGATAAGCATACATACATATGAATATTGAGGTTTCGCATTGCCAGGCTTACTTCCCTGCAGGATCAAACGTAACTAGTCCGAAAAGTAAAGTTACTTTAATGTAGTTATTCAAGGAGTAGCTTTCATTTAGTTGAAAAGTCATCGAAAAGTAGTGAGTTAAGCGGTCACGAACCAGAATTTCAGGGTTGTAGTAACGAGCAAAGCAAAAGTCTCAGCGTTTTCATCAATTTGTTTCTCCGTGGCCAGGGTTGTGATTTGCTTGAAAAAAAAGACACAGTTTCGATAGTATCGGAAGTGTAGACGTAGATTTCCTTTTTATACAGAATAAATGGAAAAAATGTTTTGGAAATATTTGTATAGCGCCTATTTCACATTGAAGTGCAATATCTGTTGGATTTGCCCATCTCCGATTAGGGTCAACTTTTTTTAATTGATTGATTTTTATGGTTATAAAACCAATTCCGAAGTTATTCATTTTAAAAATCATTTGTCGTTAGAAAGCTAATGGAACGTGACAAAAATTAAAATAATTTTTTGCTTTGAGAAAGTATCTATAATTATTTCATGTTTTCTTTAATTGTATCTAATTTATATAAATTTTGAAGAACCAAGTTTTTTTCAATGGAATTACAATTTTTTTAACACACTTTACTAAATATTTATCATATTTGAACGTTATTGAAGACTGAAAAACTCATGTTTTAACATTAAATTTAATAAAATTATTTCTTTTGTTCAATAAAAATTTCCAACTGGATTCAAATGGCCAGATAAAAATTAGTCAGACTAACCAAAAATGTTTTAATGTTGACTTGAAACTTAGTAGCAACTTTTCTCACATTGTTTTCGTAATCTTTTTAAAAAATTGTCACACTAAACTTTAAGTCGACTTTAAAATATTTTTTGGAATGGCTAAATATATTGTATTTTCACTAGAAGCTAGTTTATAAAAAACCATTTAAAATCTAAATTTCTATAGACTGACTTCTAATTGGTTTCATAAAGACCATATATAAACTAGTCAATCTGTCCTATCGTAGGTAGTGGTACTGGTGATTTTGCGGCCATTTCATAGAGAAAATCACTATTTATTTTCGAAGAAAATAGTTGACTATTCAACCACTTGTGGTTTGTTTTGAAAGTAGTTTGTAATCACCTTAAAGTTGGGTGAAAGTCCTCCAGGGTTTTTACAGGCCCAAAGCTAAATTTAGTAGTCAAATGTTCTAAAATGGTCAAAATTGTATTAAAAAAGAAAAACAGAATTGTACATAAGTTTAAACCTAAAAAATGCTGTAATATAAGGTCTGTTTCCGTACTAGCTAATAGAGAGTGACATTCTTCTCTTTCGACCTTCAAAAAATTGTAAAATAACGCTCTCAAGCAACTTCAAGTTACTTGAGTCGGGTACGGAAACAGACCTAATAATATAGTAGAGTTTTAGTTATGAGTTATTTTTTGAAAAGTTTTAATTTTAAAGTGCAGGGTTTAAAAAATGCAGCAATATTTTAACTAAACTAAAATTTTATCTAAGATTTTTTAACCGTATAGTTATTAGTACTTGAATAAATGTTAGGTTTTTAGATTATGGCGTTATTTAAAGTAAAATTAAAATTTTGTCTGGTTATTTAAATTTGTTCCAAGATGGATTTACTTCTGCTACATATTTACCCGCCTCCCGTGTATCTGTTACGAAATTATTTGTAGTTAACTATTTTGCAGAACTGTTTGCTAGTTTCTTACTTCAGAGCGTTGAATATATTTTTGTGTTCCATTTATGTTCATGTCTTTATGTGTTGCAATATTTCAACCGCAACCGTTAAGAGTAGCTCATCTTTTTGTAGTTCTTGCTAATTAGAGCGTTTAAGATGTACTCTATGACAAGCTGTAAAATTTGTATAGCAGCAGAAGTAAAAGTTAATGAATGCTTAAATTTGTATTAACTAGAGCAATATTGCACTGCTGTAAATAGCAAAATATTTGTGAAGTGAAACTGTGTAGTTAAATAAATTTTAAGTAAAATAAGTGATTAGACAAGCAGAGGGAATTAATTTAACTTTGACTTTGCAGAAATAAAAACTTAAAATGCGGAAGAGCTGCACTAAGCAATTTATTGTTATCAAATTCATTTTTGAAATGGTTCATTGTTGAGTTATCTTAGAATTCTCTTTCAGTTTAAATACACTTTTTTCTACATATGTACATTGTAATGCCTATTGTCTGGATAGGATGGATATTCCAATGTGACTTTGTACTTATGTTTGTTATTGTGTACAATGTGCATTTATGCATTATTCAAGTATTTATATAAACTTAATTTTCGGGTTTTTTTATGAATTTTCTGTTTTACAGTAAAAAAAGATGCTTCATTTCGATGTTATTTTTGATCTCATCTCTCGTGTTTTGAGCCATAAAATTCATTACTATCTGTTGTTGAATATGTTGAGCTTTCATGGTGGAATGCAGCTTTTAATTAATCAGAAGGTTTTGTTATTCGGATCAATTCATTTTATTTTTGTCTAAATAGATACATGTTTTAGCTTTCAAAAATGTTCTCATTTAGGAAGCAAATAAACGGTTTTGACTTACTGTTGTTTATTTTTAAGAGATTAACTGTTTAGCAATAAAAAAAAATTTAAATGCAGACTGAAAGGCTTTTATATAATAGTGCTTAGAGTTGTTTTTCTGAATGTGTTGTATCTTTAAAAAAAAAATGTTGGCTACATCAACAAAACATCCATTTTAATATCAAATTGGACTTTAAACTTTCATTACCTGAATGTTGTTAAAATATCTGAGCTTTCAGCAAAAGCACTTTACACACATGAGCAAATGAAGAACGATTTAAAATAAATACCTTAAATTTTGTATTCCCTAAGTAATAGCATCAAAACTACAACAACAGTTCACAATTTAAAATATTGACAGCTTTTACTGCACTGGCATATCTTAATACTAAACCACAAGACTATCCAAATAAGTTTAATTGATAATAAAACCAAACACTGCCAACCTCTAATTAAAAACCAGAAATCCTTTACATGAACCCTTAAAGATTGAGGGTGGTACCCTTGAGTACCACACAGATGTTTGAAACTAAAATCATTTATCAAGGCCAGAGTGACCGTTGATTTTATTGTTGCACTGCGTCGTCCACTTAACCACTTAAGATGCTTTGAGCAATTATTAAATCACCGCCAGTAGCAACACACCGAACGATGCTACAAACATTAAAGTGATTTTAAATAATTAAGATAAAGATGCAGGTTAACGATGGCCTTTAAAGGTAACAGTTTGGCAACAACATCAAAACAACAGCAAAAATATTAAGCACAATAGAAACAACAACAACGAAAACGACAACAAATTAACAAATAAATAATGAGAAAATTAATGTTAAGGTCCCCGAATTAAGAAAGAAGAAGTAAACAAGGAAAAAAGACAAGAGAAAAAGGTAGCAAAAACGTTTAAACGGATGCAAAATCGTTATGAAGCAGGTAAGTGCGAGCTGGTCTGGATCGAGTTTCTTAAAAAGTTACAATGAAAAATTTAAGAGTATCCTCTTCTTACTAAAATTAAATTTGGTCTCTAGTGAATTGACTCTGTCGTCAATAATGACTTTTACCTGAGGACGATATCAAATTGAGACCATTTTTAATTGTTTTCCCATAAGAAAAAAAAAAAAAATTTCTCAAGTGTGTAGCACAAATAAATTTCTTAATAATTAACATAAATTCCACTGTAAAAATTTACTAAGCAGCATTGATATTTTCTTAAAAAGAAAACATTTGAAGATGTGGTAACCAAAACAACAGAAAAAAAAGGTACATAAAAACTGAAAGGTTGATTAGCTTGTAAATGCTTATAAAACCGGAACAAACTACTTCAAAGCAATAAAATAGCTTCAAAGCAAAACCAAAATTTGTCAGAACTTGTCTGATTTTTTTCATAAGTATTTCTGCGATTCTTTCTTTGGCCATTTTTCTTATCTTATTTTCTGTTTGCTTTTCATTATAAATGAATGTTGGAAAGTATTAGCAGTTAATGAAATTAACTAAAATTTAGATCTTCCATAATTAGCTAACCACTTTTGTTTTGTTTTGTTGTTGTTTTTGCCAGAAATGTTGATCTCGCGTCGTGCTGCGTGGGTTTAGCTGTTGCAAATAAATTCATTTGGTAAAGAAAGATAGAATTTTTCAACTTATAGCTTTGCCACTTTGACTATATTTTTTGTGTAGGCTTTATTAATAATCAAGTAACTTTTAAATTCGGTTGGAGCGTTACAAAAATAATAGCAAGACTTCTGGAACTTAACCCTCACAAGCAGTAAATCGTAGATGGAGAGATACGATATCGAGCAAAATCTCGAAAATCATATGCAATGAACAGTTCGAAAAAAACTTTGTTCATCTTGTTACGCCCACGCAGAGCTTGCCAAACAGAGCCGGTTTATCTATAAGGCAGTGTAGGCAACTGCCTGGGGGCCCCGCGCACTGAGAAAAAAATTTTAAAATGTTTTATCGCGTGAAAATTTAATTTATATCCTCAGTGACAATATTATTGCCTGGTTCTTTTTTTATATTTATTGTAATTTTTTCAATTATTATTGAATTATAATCGATTTTTCTTGTGACGATTTTAACGCCGACTAATCAGATGACGGGGAATTAGGGACTTATCAGGCAATTATTTCTCTCTTTGGCTTTCCTTACAATTTCTTGACAAAGTCCAACGCTGAAATTTAAAAGGCTTGTGCAAAGTTTAGTGAAAAGTATTCCGAGGACATTGAGTTTAAGCATATAGAAAAGATGGTGTAGTTCAAGTACTTCATCTTACAATAAATGGATGCAGGGAAAGATAAAATAGTAACTGCCGGAGAATCGTAAAAATTGTTTTTTTTATAATAAAGCACAATCAACTTTCCCGAATGAGATAATAGTATTGGAAAAATATAGAAGTCTGGTAGCATCAAACACCACGGGTAAACGCTACTTTTCAAAATTAAAACTAATAAAAAACTGTCTTCGTTCATCAATGTCACAAAATTGTTTAAACTCATTGCTGATAATGGTGACTGAAAATAATATATTGAAAAAGGTCAACTTACAAGATGTTTTCAACGATTTTGTATCAAAAAAAAATTTAGGAAAATATAATCTTTAAACATATTGTATTTTACAAAACTATTTTTAAAAACACCAAACACCCGAAATTGTATTTTTTTTTTATATTTAATAAAGAAATACGCCTGCTTTCCTTTAATTTATTGCATTGTTAAGGGTGAGGGTATACCTTGGTAGTTAGTAAAAAAAGTTAAAAAAACTAAAACCCGACTACTAAAAATCACGCTCTAAAGAGTATAAAACAAAAAAAAAATTTTCATCTGAATTTGTCATGTGCAAACTATTCAATCTTTTTTTTCTATTAAATAAACAACTTACACATAACATATTTTTAACCGACTTGTCAAATTATGATAAATAGTTTACAAGCGAGGATGTAACACATGAACATATGTACATACATACCGGTCAAACACATATACTGCATCTTTTGCATCACCATAGTCTTGTAAAAAACTAGAGTAATTATGAATATTATTGCGTTGTGGTAGAAACAATGTATTTTAGGAAGTTCGTAAAGGGGCCCCGAAAATTGCATTGCTAGAGGCCTCGACATGGTTAATCCGGCCCTGTTGCCAAAGACTGAGATGTAGCCAAAATATCTCTCGAATCCCTCCTAAGATTTGCGAATTAAACGCAAATCTTTGCAGATTTAAATTAACCCCAAAGGTTCCTTTGATTGCCACCGATAGCACTAAGGACCAGAACTGGTCTATGTGAGCCTCCGCCAGGAGGCATCTGGGTTAACCTTACCTAACCTAAGCCCAACTTCATTCAAGGCAATCACTTTACGTACAATATATATTGCGACATTGTGTGACATTCACTTAACCTAATGAACTGTGTATGAAATCCAGGGACCGTACCGGTTATGGTTTTTATCAAAAAAGTCGGATATTAACAGTTATCATTTAACTTTTATTTTTTCCGACAAAAATACTAGTTATTTAATGCCTTTTACTTTTTCGGGCAAAAATAACTGTTACTTTTGACTTTTATTTTTTAGGTCAAAAATAACAGTTATTTTGTGCCTTTTATTTTTTCGGTCAAAAATATCAGGCAATTTGAATTTTTTAAAGGCCACTTGAACGGCAAAAAAAGTTTTATGCAATTTTTATCGTCTCATCAGTGCGCACATTTTGAGCTATAAAACTTTTTAGTTTTTAAAGTTTTTTATTTGGCCTTTGAAAAAATACAAATTGCCTGATATTTTTGACCGAAAAAATAAAAGGCACAAAATAACTGTTATTTTTGACTAAAAAAATAAAAGTCAAAAATAACAGTTATTTTCGCCCGAAAACATAAAAGGCAAAAAATAACAGTTAATATTAATTTTTTTAGTAACAGCCAAAAATTTAAAAGGCATTTAATATTCGCGAAGCTGCTGCCATTACGATAATAATGGTATATTTAAAAAAGTCCTCCGGCCACTTTTTCGTTATGCCTTTTTCATCTGAAAATTGTAAAATAACAGTTATTTTCGGTCCCTGATGAAATCACATTAGCATTTTTTTGATATTTATGATTTATGGCGCTCGAGCAACGCCATATCCGAGTAGTTTTTTTCTTTGATTACATCATATGACTGCACTTGCATACGACTGTACAAATCAATCAACACTTTCTTCAAACTATAGCTCAAGTATAATAAGTCTTGATACTCATTTTTTTAAAAAATATAAGTAATTTTTTGAATGGAATTTGATTTTCAAGCACTTAAATTATTCAAACAAGTTTAGTTTAGTTTTTTCTAATTTAAAACCTTAAAATGATATCAGAAAAAAATCGGGATAACTTTTCGCTTTAAGTTTGTATAAAAAAAAAATAGAAACTTTTACCAAATCCAGGACTATAAGACTGTCGCGACTTAAAAATATCTACTAAGTAAAAACTTTTGAGAAGTTTGCAAACTTTTGAGATGCATTTAAAAATGCCAAAAGAGTCGTTTAGTATACTTTTATAATGTAATTTAAGTTCAAAAGAACAGTTTTGAGATATATTTCACAAGATAAAATGATAAAACAAAAGCCTTTCCCAAAATAAAGAATGTCTCCTTAATTTTGAGTTACATTCCATTACAGGCCCGTAACCCGTAGGCCCGTAGGCCCGTAACCAAAAAAGTTTTGAATGTACAAAATTATTTAATTCAAACAAAAGAAATTAAGAAAATTCGCAAAAGTTTCTAGTCTCTTAAAAAAAAAAAAGAAAAACATTTTAAGAACCAAAATTTCTAATTCCAAATTTAAAAAAAAAAAACTGAAGAACATTTTTTATCGTTAGGAAAAACTGCGGAGTGGAGTTTTGATTCCATTGAAAATAATTTTTGGTACAAAAAAAAATCGAATTTCTTTTTGCAATTTTTATTTTTTACAGAATTCGTATAAAAGTATTCAATAGAGATAATAATTTGTTCTGCATTTTTACAAATTTTTGAGCATAAAAAATTATGGAATTATTTATTAATTTCTTGTAAGCCTTATTAACCCTTATGAGAGTGACGAGGTACCCGGATACCTTTTGCTTTTTAAAACAAAGCTTTTTTCATTAATGACCAAGATTAAGTACTAAAACTTCCTGAGAGCTCCTAATTTTCTACTAGCTTCACCTTATTTACCATAACAGCAAAATATACAAATTGTGTTGGGTGGGGGTGCCAATAATATTTGTACACCTTTATTGGTGTGACGAGGTAACCGGGTACCTTTTTGTGTTTTGTATGAAACTTCTTAGAAACTATTTTTTGTTTTTTAAAAACATTAAAATATTTTTTGTTTGAAACTAAAAAAAATTGTTTTGTTGTATACAATAAAAAATTAATAAAAAAAATTCTGTGTTTACTAAGATAAACTTTCTGAATTTTTTACCAAATGTCTCAAATGTCAGCAGCATTTTCTGTGGCTAGACGAATGGGCCGAGCAGAATTGTTGTCAAACCGGAGCGTAGCAAGCGCTTGACTCTGTCCTGAGACAATTTAGCACGAATAAAAGGCAAATGATATTGGTTTCCACAATTTAATCAGATGCTCCCTATTAGATTTATTTACACCACATCAAATGAGTATACCAAAATATGCATCTAATTTAGAGTCAGTGAATGGCGTATGTAGTATTAGTCTTATCATTTGGTCATTTTTTACTATCTACTACTATCAAATACTACTATCTTTTCGTTTTGTTTCTCGCCAAATTATATCGCACATTTCAGATGATAAAATCCTTTTGAAAATTTCTGTAGCTGTATATAGTTTGGTGTGGTTTGCTGCACAGCCTCGATAATACATAATATTTCAACCAATCGTTTTTTTTGTGTAATTGGATCAAGTATCCACTATGTTCCATCTTTTGAAAGAGTAAAATTTGCTAACTTAACTGCAACACTATCATCCGATTAATATGGATCCTCCTCTATTTCGATTACACCATCTTGTTCAATATCCGATACTTCAGAAGCAGTCTGGTCTATTAATGGAATATAATCTACTTCGGTATCAGAAGCCTCTAATCCTTATTCGATACTTTTTGAAACGCTAAAATCTTGCTCTTGCTGAAGTATTCATATTGTTCATGTTGTTCAACTTTTTGGTTGTTGTATTTTAATTCTCACTTCACAAAATATTTTTACAAAATAGTACAAAAAATAACACAAAAACAATGTTTTCGATGTCAACAGTTTTAGAAATTAATTTCAACTAAATGTTACATGTGTAAGAACCTACATGCATTTTTACTATCATGTACCGTACTGGAGCAGCGATAACCTGCAAAAATATTCTGGTGCATGGACAATAACGACAAACTTGACAAAAGCAAGAAAATACGCAGAAGCTGAGTAATTATGTCTGCAAATAGCAACACTAAGGCTGCCCGCATTACGCATGACTTACGTTCTTTATTGCTCCCATGTGATTTTGAGTTTCAGCTCGGATCGGCAAAGCAACAAGTCGCCACTATAAACGCGCCCTTAGGCTTCCCGCCGAGTAAACGCCGACGCAGGCAGGCAGGCGCAGGCAGTGCCCTTTGAATAAACGAGATAGAAATAACTTTTTCTCTCTTGTTCACATAATTTTCCTGCGCCTGTCTGCTTCGGCGTTTACTCTGCGGGCAGCCTAAGGGCGCATTTATAGTGGCGACTTGTTACTTTGCCGATCCGAGCTGAAACTCAAAATTGCATGGGAGCAATAGAGAACGCAAGTCATGCATCTATTTTGCCCCAATGAACTTTTGCGTTTCAGCTCTGCTCGGTTCGGTCGTAAGTCGGCACTATAAACGCGCCTTAAGACAATTATTGCCGAAAAATATAAAAAGTATTTTTGCAAATATACTTTTGAAATGTTTTAAAGATTAAAATTCACGAAACATCGATCTAGCTGAATATTGAAGCATTTACACGGCATTTTTCTATATAAATTATGAGATGTTACCCGGGTACCTCGTCACTTTAATAAAGGTGTTTTTTTTTTGTCACTTACATATGGGTTAATTTACAAACACTTTCTTTTGGATTTTTTAATACATTTTGCACTTAAGCCAATGTTAAGAAAAGATTTTTTATTCATTTGATGTCAATACAAAAGGTCCAGATATCGTTGTCTTCGTTTTTAATTTTCTCACATTTAGTTTTAAAAGATATGTCAATGGAAGATATGTAAGATATACATTCTGTCAAAAAAGTATCAATTATTGATCATTTAAAAAGCTTGCGAAAAGATTCTCATGAATCAGTTCGTACTACATATTTAACACGACTGACCTTAATTTTCTTCAAAAACATAATTATGTAAAGGTTGCTGAAGACATGCTAAAACAAGTTCATTTTATCCCCACATTCATAAAACGCATTGTTACTGATGATGAGAAATTAGTTTACGAGTTTCACATAATTTCAATCAACATGCTTCGGAATGACGTCTTCCTACTTAGCCGAAACCGAAAAACCACGGCAAAGTCGATCAAAACTTAAGGTAATGTGGTCTCTGATTATCACGATGTTATGCACTCAGAATTCTTGTCAAGATGTTGGACTATTATTAGTCCAAGAATATTATCTAAACGTTATGCGGCGTTTGAGAGAGAAAATTCTTTATAGAAGATCAAACGGTTAGTAAAGAACATTATCTGAGCATTATATGGCGTTTGAGAGAGTAAATTCATCGAAACAGGCCAGAGTTGATAAATAACTAATAATTATTTTGTACAAAAATTCGCAACTTGGATGATTTAACGGGAAATTATGGGCAAAAATAAAGAAAAAACATATTTTTCTCCAGAAAATTTAATCGATCAAACACTAATGAAAAAAAAGTAGAGTAAAACCATATTCAAGAGTAATTTTAAATGCAATTAAATAAAATTAAATCCCATATCCTCATATAAATATTATGGTAGTACCAAAAAATGTTGGTACCCAAATAGCAAATTAAAAAAATCCTGGCTACACCACTGCCCAATTTAATTAAATTTTAAAGATTCCTTGTTTAGGAAAAATATTTTTGAACAATTCAAACAAGTTGAAAAAGCAGTTTGACTTCTTTTGAACTCTTATTTAGCTTGAAAATAGATTTTTTTTATGTGTTAAAAAAATGCAATAATTGTGGCACGATTTTAACATGAAAGTATAAGGCTTAAAAAACGCAACCAACTTTAATCTAGCCACCCTTAAAAGTATATCCTTGAAGCATGTTAACCAAATGGCTTGAAATACGGTTGCAGTGAAAGAAATGACATCTTTAATGACCTTGACACACACCAAAAACATTTTCAGCTCTCCCAGGTAACATAAAGATTTTATTTTTTGCTGACATTCGATATGAATTGGTGACGCATTCTTAGCTCACAGTAATACAATCCCACACACACACACACACACACGCATACACATGCACCGAACAAGGAAGATGACATTAAACAATACTACGCTATTAGTTGCTCATATAAAATTCGGCGCTTACCGGCAATAAATTCGACTTTAAAAGCGGAAGTTAAACAAAAGTTTATTTAGTTTAACGTGAGTTGCGAGGCACATAAATTTCTCACTGACCTTATTTCTTTTATATTTATTCGACATAAAGGCAGCACTCACTCGTACAACATTTGAGGTTAGCTGGTGCACGACACGAGGTTGAGGATAGTTAGGAAGGTAGCCTGTCAAATATTGATGCAGGAGGATCTTCTTTATTTTTATGGGATGTAGACATTTTTATGCTTCCGTTGGGTTTTATGTTCGCATTGATGATATCAAGAATGTGCTTGTAAGCTGTATGTATATGTTCGGATCTGCATAAATGCTGTGTCAGTGGCATTTCGGTTTTTTTTTTACCTCTACAAAATGAACATTTACAATAACAACTCAAAAGATAAGAAAAAAAAAAAAAACTAAAACCGCAGGTGAATTTCAATGCTACCATTAATAAATTTATGAACCACAGCTACACGGATTGCTTCAAGAAGCTGGCCAAGACAAAAAAATTTCAGCTGTCTGCAGATGTGCAGAGAAAGTCTAGATTTATGCAGCGATTACTTTTAGCAGGCTGAGATTTTTTTATTAAAGGAAGCTTTTTTTAAACAGTGCTGAAAAAGTTGAAAATTTTGTGGTGTAATTTATTATGGATGGTGAGTCTCCGTTTAACTGCAAAAATTGTGAGTTTTTTGGGTACTTCATTCATAGCTACAACGTAGCTAATGCTTTTCATTCATGCACAAGTCCATTGACATTAAATATCTAGATACAAACGTGTTAGAGTACTCTTTAAAAATAACAACCAGTGCAAAAATATGCAGGTATCTATTACAGCATGCTCTGTATTTGTGTTTGTGTGCGCATGCCATGCAAACAAGTCGAGTTTTAAGAAATGTTTAAATAGTGGCTGTGCAACGTTAATAAAGATAGAGGCAAAGAACTAGATACAAGTAATTCAAGATACACGCAAGCCACAACAACTACAACACAACAACATTCATTCATTCACTTAAAGCCCACAGCCATTCATTTATTTACGAACACGGGAGGCTTCATTGAACAGGTAGGTTCCAAAACTCGTCATAATAATAAAAAAAAGTAAAAAAAACCAGCAAAAACTATAAAGAAAAGAAAAATAAAACAACTAGTACATAAGCGCAAAATAGAGACGCTTGAATGCTTGTGGAAAATATAACAACATCGAAAAGTAAAAATAACGTAAAAAAAGTGCAAAAAAAACCTACTTAATAAAGCAGAACAAAAAACAATTAAGTGGGCTCAGGAAGTGACAGGCAGCAAAGCAACATCAGTAGCAGCACCTAGATATCCAAGCTATAAAGACTAGAGGTGTTCTTTTGTGGCAGAATGCTTTGAGAAGCTATGAAGTGATTCTGGAGTTGTGCCAAAGAGGTTTTTTTAAGTATGTTTAGCTTTAACGCATAAACATATTTGCCAGAATTTTAAAGTGGTTTTTTACGGAGAACATACTGATCAGTCTGATATACAATAGAGTTATATGTGAGTGGTGGTAAGCCGCATGTAAGACAATTCAAACTAATATCTTTTACATATCCTTATAGCATGCCCAATAAATTTGTAATTTCTTAGTGAAAATGTGAATACAAGATAATTAAAACATTTGACTGCTTCTTTGCGTACTAAGAAAAAATGCTTTAGAAACGATATTAATAATTTCATTTTTTGAAAAAGAAATAAGAAAAAAAATTTACTTAATGTAAAAATGATCAATATTTACTATTGTATCATAAGAAAAAAAGCCAAAAACAGCCGCTGTGCTAAAAAGTCTAAGTAAAATTTCTCATCGGGATTATCTTGAATTGGGCTTAGGAAATAAGCAATGAAAGTTTATTGTGAAATCGTGTACGCAAAACAGTAATAATGTAGTAAGAAAGTAATACAAAATTATTTTTTTCCAAATTATTCTAAGTTATTGGTTTATAAAGCTACAGTTTGCTGAAAATACTATGCTTTTTCATTTAAAAGTTAAAAAACTAATTGATCCCAAACTACGATATTAAATTAGAATTTGTGATATCGATAAAAATTTTTAAAATTATCAAAATATTAATAGTTATTTTAACGAAAAATTTAATGCTGTCTTGCCATCAGCTCAGTTAAGGAGCTATAGGAGAACTTAGAAAATGATTTTTTTAATAATTTGATTTCATATAGTAAGCACCTTAGTTTTCTCGAATTATCCCACGTAATTTTTTTTTAATTTTCAAAATGACCTGTTAACGGCAAATAAAGGATGGTTAAAACTAATATAAGCAGATTTAATGTATTTATATTTCTATTGCCCAATGGCTACGTCAAGGTCATTCGGGTTAACTTAACAGTATTTTTATTTTTGAGCTTATAATTGAAAGTTAAAAAATTTAAAGTACTGCGTGAATTGTATTTTCGAAACCCTTCTACTTTTAAACAATTTTTTCAGAAATATTCTTAATACTTTCTTGTCTGCTTTTTTTATAATCGTTAAAAACACATTTTTTTTACTTTGAAAGTTAAAATATTTTTTTAAGAGTATAATTAATTTTTATTGAAAATTTTATTCTTTATTGATATTTTCCTAGTTTTCAAGAAGTTTTGAAAATTTTCTTAATTACGTCGTGTATTTTAATTGTGCATTGAATATTGTAAAAATAGTATATATTACATGAATTAAATTGTGAGCCTTAGACAGTGGCGTAAAAAGCAGGCCCGCAGAGCCCGCATTGAGGGCGGGCGCAACTAAGCCAGGGGCGCCCTCAAGTCCTTTTATGAAAATGAGAAATGAAGTGGACAACGATGCACAGTGTAAAATAAGCGGTCAAAAATCTAATATATCAGTATTTGAATTTTTCTAAAAATTGTATGGCTTTCAATAGAAAATACCGTGGGTGAAAAAATCAAAATTAATTTTTTTAATAGTAGCAACCGTTTCGTTACGACAAGCAGTCAAAGTTGCATTTTTTAAAAATACAATTTTTTTTGTTATTCACATTTCACTTAATTTTTTTTTTATATTTTAAAAAAAGTTTTAAATTTCTTATTTCTGGCAATATTAATTTTTTTTTTACATTATGAACATATGGTTAAAAGCTTTATGAACATATGGTTAAAAGCTTATCATAAAAGTAAACACAACAAGCGGGATACAAATTTTTAAATATTCAATTTTTAAAAGTGTTTACAAAATAATTTTGAGAAAGATTGACTATAAGTTTTTAACGAAAACATCATTAGAACTGCGTTACACGAAATCAAAAAAAATTTCTTGCTGATACTTGCAAATACAGAAGATATACATTTTTTTATGGTGACCTGTTTAGTTAAAATGTGAGATGTATGAAATTTGATGTATGGCAGCTGATTATTTTTCAAAATTTCGACTTATTACGTGTTTTGAGACAAGACTTAACAAAGTTTCAGGCAAAAATTGGTTTCGTTTATATGGGAAGTGGGTGTGGCAGAGGGCGGATTTGTATAACTTTTTCAATATTTCTTAATTTTATCACGAAAGATATTCTTGCCAATTTTCATAGCTCTATCAATCCTTCTATTTTTAGCCAAGAATGGGGACGTTGCACTGTGCGATGTTTGTTTTTGAAAAAAATTAAGCTATACCAAAACATTTATTTCTTTCGCAAAACATGTTTTTTTTAAATAAACCAAAATAAATGAAAAATAATTTGTGTTGTGTTTAATATGTGATGAAATAAAATTTCCTAGAGTGCAATAATCGACGTCAAAAATGCCGACTATTCAGAGCAAAAGTCGTCTTTGTTTGGCAAAAGTCGATAATGGTCGAATTCGATTTACCCATTTGCTTTCATATTTTCAGAAGTCAGCTACTGATGTTATTTTAATAAATCAGTTGGTCATATTTTGTGAAGTTAGCAAATTCTTCAGTTAACAGTTAACATCAAATACAAAATATTTAAACTAAACATCTTAAACTTATCATTTCACCAATAAGAAAATTATTGATCTCATTTATTCAAACTTATAGTTTCTTTAAAATTTTAAAAAATTGATATAAATAAGCAAATACGCCGGCTTTAGGTTTGTTTTTATTATGTATTAATTATTTCCAATATTTGATGTCAATGTTGTTAACCCAATGAATGTAAAAAAAATTGTTTATATAATTGTAAATGCTTTTACAATTATCTTAGTGCAAAATTTTTTTATTATAAGTATTTTTAATTGTTTTTAGTCCTTGATAATGTACTCGGAAGTAGTTCGATATATTGAAAATAATTAATAAGCAATTAACTGACCTAAAGCCTGCGTATTTGTTTATTTAATAATAAAATCAAAAGATCATAAAATACACAACAATAAAAATTAATATATGTTTTCTTTTTGCCTACTTTGTGATAAAATCTTATAATATTTATTTATAAATTTTATTAAATTTGATATTATAAAAAGTATTTTTACGTTATTGCTGTTTTTAACAATTCTATTAAAATAAATAATACATTTATTTATGAAATAAAATATTTTAGAAATATAACTGTTGTAATAAATGATGACTATTGAATTAAAAAGTCTCTTCTTGTTAGTTTTAATAACATAGTTTTGGTCTAAAAGTAAATAGCAGGGTGCTTTTAGAAACCCGCGGGCGGGTGCACAAAATATAATTACGCTACTGGCCTTAGATCAAGTAAGTTTATCAAGTTAATTCATTTAATCATTTAATATATCATAAAATTAATTAACTAATAATAACATATTATTAAAAAAAAAATTTAAAAAGCCTTACCAAAACAAAAAGTGTTTTCTATCAAAAATAATAAATTTGTAAAATACATATTAGAGGAGATACAAAATCTGATTATATATATATATATTAGGCTGGGTCGATTTGTGGGGAGGCAAAAAATCGCCCATTGCTCAGAGAAAATCGTATTCTAGGGATCAAAATAAGAAACTTTGCCCGAGGAACTATACCTCTACAACGAATTCTAATGCCCCAACTTTTCCGTAGGGTCAAATTTTGAAAAATCCCTCTTTGACCCATTTAGAGTGCCCCAATCGAGTCCAAATGTATGACCGACCCCAACTAACTTTCGAGGGCAGATCCACCCATGCCAGTGGTACACCCACTGGAAACCCTGGTTCCCCATACAAACATTTTAAGAAATCACAATTTTTGGCACTTTACATGAAAAAATCAGCAAAATGGGGTCTCCACTGGCATGGGTGGATCGGCCCTCCAAAGTTAGTGGGGGTCGGTCATACATTTGGACTCGATTGGGATACTCTAAATGGGTCAAAAAGGGATTTTTCAAAATTTGACCCTACGGAACAAATGTCAAAAGTTGGGGCATAAGAATTCGTTTTAGAGGTATAGTTCCTCGGGTAAAGTTTCTTATTTTGATCCCTAGAATACGATTTTCACTGAACAATGGGCAATTTTCAAATCGATTGTATGTATATCTATTTATATATATCCTTAATTTACATGTATATATGTTTATTAAGGCGCCTCACGAAAAAGAGTTGTTCGGCACAGTTGCTTATTTACAAGCACTTTCTGAATTAGTTTACATAAAACTGTCAAGGGATTATCTTTGACTGAGCTATTGTGCAGCAATGTTCTAGTATGTTCGAAGTCAAGAATGTTTTGCTATTATAATTACGTCACTTTGTTAGGGGAAGGTTCTGTTTTTCGTTAGATTTTAACAATTTTCAAAGTCAAAGTATGTTTTAGTTATTTAATCTTATGTCTACAATTAGGACTGAACAGTTAAAGCTGTTAGTTTAAACTTAATTAATTATTAAGGCGAAATCAATCTTCGGACATCATATTATTAATAGAGTTATGTGAAGAATCATTAGATTTTTTAAAGTATTTGTACATGGCAAAAATAATTCAAATTTTATGGTTAAAAAAATAAGTAAAAAACACCAACAACTCGATCCTGACACTAATTAAACTGAGAATTGATAAATGTAATCTCCACACACGCAACGATCAGTCGAACCTTTCAGTCAAAAAAATTAAAATTTCTTTTGTCTCAGTTTAACTGTCAGTTGAAACTGTACGTGTGTGGCTATCCTAATATATCAAGTCATTACATTAGTTTTTGTGAAATTTATGAAGCTTTTGCTGTACATATTGATGGCGTCACTTTAAACGGATGAATATATGAATGTAGTATTCATTCGATTTTGCTAAATTTCAAACTCAGAGCTCAAAACTCAGAGTACTTGAAATCGTAGTTTATATTCAAAAATTGTAATCATTATTGCTTGATTCAAGCAAAATAATTATCTCCGTGCATTGGGTGACATAATTAAGAAACCATTTAAGTATTAAGCGAAATATATGAAATATAACTGCAATCCATTTTTACCATAATTTAGACACAAATATTTATCAGTATTTACATTTTCAATTTTTCAGTTCATGTGATTCTATCGCCTTAATTCTAAACGTACTTTAATAACAAAACATTCAATTTATTTGCTTGGCTGTTAATAAACACATTCAACTCGTTTTCATTACATTTACTAAGAAATTATGAAGGCACTCGAGAAACCACTAAAACCATAACACATACCACATATTTAGACCGTAATAAAATACAAATAAGTAAGAATAAATAGTGTTTCCATAAATTTATATGAAGCTAGACGGCAACCGAAATTGAAGCATACAGAGCGGAAAGAGGAGCAACAACAATAAAAACCTCCAATGGATGATGTTACAGCTTCCTGTGTGAGATTAAAGCCACGGCTTAATAAACACAATGAGTCAAGTAAAAAATGCAAAAAGGAAAGGTGGGCTACACAGAAGTGAGTAATGAGCTAAAATTGTATGTAATTAAGTTAATAATAAACTTCATATTTCACTTAGGAGTATAAGCGCATTATATGATATGTTTCTTCGAACAAATTTTCCAAACTAACTAAACTAAAATCTTTTTTGATTTAATTAAAAGCCAATTGTTTTAATAAACATAAGTTATGACTAAATCTAGTAAACATATCGACCAAAGGTAGCGTGCTCTAAGATCTTCGTCTAAAAATGATCGTCGTAATGCATATGAATGAGATTCAGACGAAGCATGAAATGAAGAAAAGGTGCCAGCTAGAAGCCATCGAAGAATGACTCACATCCTTCCTCTTATTCTTCTGTTTTTTTCAACGTAGCTGCAGTTCTTTGTCATTGTTGGTATTTATTTATTTGTTTTTTCTTATTTTTTTTTTTACTTTTTATTTATTTTGCTTTTAATTCTGTGAATGAATTTTGAAGCTACAGAATGAGAACGTTCAACAAGTGAGTGGGAAATAAGTAGATGTATTCAGTTAATGCCAGCGGAATCGGAACGTTGCAACTGACACAAACGCAAGCATCAGCAACAAAGCACATACGTACCCCGTGGCGGCACATGTGCCATAGAACAAAGTGTTCGAAAAGAGGCTTTAAAATAATGCGTTGGTCGAAGAAAGACTGGCAGACAAACCAGATACAACAATAGCTGGTCTTAAGCCTAGACACCAGCACAAACACTTACAACACGCAACAAAGTTTTGTTTTCTTATTTTATCGTACTATGTCTGTACTTCTTGGAGAACGATAAAAGAATTATAGCTTAGAAAATGCGTTAACTGCAAACAGAATAAACAAAAATTGAGTTTAAGGCAAACTGTTCCGTCGACTGCACATAGTCTTGTGAACAATTTCTACTGTCTAGCGACAACTGTTCCTTAGCTAGGAACTAAAACTAGACTGCTTGTGGATTAACTTTGAAATAGAGTAAATGTTGTAGCAGGTAGTGCAGATTGGTTGAGTGGACTATGGAAACCGGTATAATGGTTCTTGAGGTGCACATAAAGAAGCTGTGAATGAATGCCATTTCTTGGAGAAAATCTTATTAACAATACCTTTGTGTTGTAAAGTTTTATACTTTAAGTCAGTGATGTGATTTCGCATTTTTTTGTAACTTTTTATCCCTAAGAAGGCGAGAGAGATTTAAGGTTTTTGGTGGGAAATTTCACTGTGACAAATATTTAAAAGATTAAAATTCTTTAAAACAATCGAGCATCACTTTTTTGTAGTTTTATACCTAATTATAATATATAGCCAAATACACTTTTAATCACATTCTCTAAATAAATATATAAGTCACTGTAGTTTAAAATTTTAATTAATTTCATTCATAATTAAAGCAAAATTATATATAATTATATGGTTATACCTTAGTAAAGTATTTATATGTGCACAAATATTTTTTATTTTTTCCCCCTAGTTCATAACTACACAATTTTTTTGAGTTTGCCAACATTTTTTTTAAAGGATGTAGTTTATTTGTTGAACAGAGAATTCTTCTTTTCCTCGTATTCGTAGTACCGTTAATCAAAAATAGTGTGAAATCTCGCTTGTGCAACAGAAAATATTTATATGTGCACAATTGCTGTTTTTGTGTTTTAACAGCTATAACGTAGAAATTACGAAATTTTTTTTTGATACCCTTAGTAAGAAAGCGAATAAACATAGCGGTAATACATTTTGGGAACAAAATATGAGCACATTTTAGAGTTATTTTATTCTTCAAATAAAAATGCCAAGTGGAACCACTTTATCTGAAGAAAATCTGAAGTTGAAATATAAATGGCTTAAATAAAGCCGGTATAAAAGTAGGTGCTATAGCTGCTAGGACAAATCGTCATCGAAACACCATAACAAATTTTTTAAAATACCCTGGCAATATGCTATAATCAAGAGTAGTGAAAGAAAATTCGTGATTGACCAATGGCACAAAAGACGAATCCGACGTCTTGCTGTAGAGAAAGGGATGCGTCGTGGTGAAATTGATACGCATTTGGATCTAAGGGTCACTAGAAGCAGAATACAAAAAATTTGGGGTGAAAATGCCAACTTCAGTTATGAATCGCCCTTCTCTCAACCCAGGCTTCTACCATGAGACATTGCGACCAGCCTAGCATATGCCGAAAATACAAATTTTGTGAGAAAGAATTTGGGAATTTCATCTTAAGTTATGAGAAAAGGTTCAACCTTGACGGGCTCAACGGTTGCCAGAAATACTGGCACAATTTGCGATAGCCACGACAAATTACGTATGAGCGTAACCATGGGCGAGGATCATTGATGATTTTAGCTGGTTTCAGATACTTTGAAAGTCTCCCTTGTTATTAATTTCGTGCAATTCGAATGCACAAATGTAAATACCAGCATAACGGGACTTTTCAACAGGAAAACGCACCAAAAAAACCTTCCCGAGCCACAAATGACTTTCAATAAATCTGAAATATACCCGTACTGTAGTGACCTGCTGTTATTCATAACTTGAATCCTATTGAAAACCTGTGGAGCATTCTTTTGGCTCAAGTTTATAGAAACGGGCGCCAGTTTGAGTCGATGAAGCATCTGAAAACAGTTATTTAAAATGAATTGCATAAAATTGATGGCTCCAGCCTCAGATCGTTGATGTACTTCATGTCTTTCACGCTTAATCAAGTCATATATAAAAAAGGAAGACATATTCTTAAATAAAATCTATACACATTTATATTTGATTCCATAAAATCAATAAAAATAGGTTTTGCACATATATATATTTTCTATGAACTTTTTTAATACATTATAATTTTTTTTATAATAAAATGTTTTTTAAAATAAGAAATATCTTGTTTTACATATAAATACTTGATACTATTTATTTATTTATTTTTATTTATTTATTTATTAGTTTATCATTTCGTTTCTAATACAAAAAGATAAATATCTTATTATAGCATTAGACATAATAAGGCTTGACTTTAAGACATTGAGATTTATTTATAATTAATTTAGATAGAACATTTAGAATATATAAAAACAAGATAAAATAAATTAATTCAAATTAATATAAATTACAAGAACAAGTTTAAACAATTTATTTGACACTCCTTTGGCCAAAGCCAGTTTAAATTAAGACTTAACAACTGAATAATTGGAGAGAAAGGAAATAATTATAAAGTGGAGAAATAAGCATAAAGTTTTACCTTAAATTGCACAGGATTGGTTATAGATATAATATAATTAGGTAGAGAGTTCCACAAACGGATTGAACATATATAAAATTACTAAAAATTACTAAAAATACTATTTCAATACAAAAATTATATAAAAACAAATGAAGTTATGTTTGCTTAGAATTGCATTTGAAGTGTTGTACATATAATTATTTTACTGAGGTATATTAGCTATTTGAAGCGTTCTTGCGAATAACGTTGTTAACGACAAAATTGTAATTGTTCACTTTTATTCATTTTACAAGCATTTTTTTCATTTTTATTAATTTTTTTTTTTTGGGTATGCGATAAAAATACCCCAAACTGCTCAACTGCTTACTCAGTTCTGTTTGTATATAATATAAGAGAGTGATTCTAACAGGTATTCGCAAAAAAAAACCACTAAAAACATTTCGTTTACAACGTTATCCGCGATTATGCTTAATTTGTTAAAATAAAAACACAGCGCATCAGCGATAAGTTTAAAAGAGAAGGTCGCGACCCTTCTTAGTTTTAATAAAAGACAAATAGCTGTAGCTGGCCTGCGTTGATATTACTCTTAAGCAACAAAAAAAGTTGTTTTGTATTTAAATAAGTTATTTAAACATTTAACTTTTTACTGTAATTCATAACCTTACAGTAATTTATTTGGCTTTTCCATTTGGTACCAAAACTAAGAAATTCCATTGATGTTCGTATATTATCACCTTTGATTAAAGTTTTAAAATCAGGGCTTTAATATATGATTTTTTTATAGAGTTGTGATAAACTTCTATGTAAAGTAACACCTGTTGCAAAGACTTCACGTGCATAACAGACACCGAGGCAAACATTTTTTTGAAAATTTTAACTCAATCGAACGGCTTTTTTTGGAGTAATTTGGTACTGGTACCTTACTACTTATATTTTCAATATTTATTTCAACAAACCTCTTAAAAATGTACATACTATTCTAAAATAAGGGCTAACGTTGTTTTTGTTGTTAAAATAATTTAAATTAAAATAATAATTTTTTTTATTCTTTCGTCTAACAAATCATTTATTTACAAAAATTGTTTCACGTTAGCACCAAATAAAAAAAGATTTTACATTATATGGCTCAGTAGCTTCACATATCTATGTTTTCTTATTATTATTCTTTCTGAAGATTAACAATAACAATAACATTCCAATGAGCACAAAAACGGATGCGGATCCGTTTCAAATCCGTTACGAGTCCGTCGGTAAGCATTTCGCTTTCTTATGTTTCGACGGACCCATTTTGAACCCGTTATGAATTCGTCAAGGAAATGATCACAACGTTTACATAAAAGGCAGTCTTCAAATTGTTTTAAAACTATTTTATTTTCAGTGGATTAGGTATACGAAATACAATTGCGAACTTATTTTTATTTTAAGTAGTTTTCTTTTATCATTAGGCACCTGCCTAAAATATTACTAAAATAAATTTTCATATACTTATTTATATAAAATATAATATGTAAAGACTGAAATAACAAAAAAAAAATTAAATAAAAAATAAATATTTTTAATATAGCATAAACCTTATTGTTCCGTTTTTAATCGAAAAAAACGAGCCCGTTGCGAATTCGCATTATTTAAAAAACAGAGTTCAAAACGGATTAGTTTATGATGTCCGTTCCGAGTCCGTGACGAATCCGAAAAAGTGGAAAAAGTGGTTCGTATTTTTGAGAGGAATTTCATACGAAAAACGATCAGTTTCGGATGCGAAACGCAATTTGTTTCGGATAAAAAATACGATGAAACAGCACAACAGCATGTCGTGATTTTAGAACGATCCTAACCAACAAACATAACAACAACAAAAGCAGCTACTTTAGCACTTTATTTCTATTCATTTCATTCGCCCCATAACTAATATTTGGACATGTATTTTATCTTTGTACGATGAATACTAAACGCTGTCGAATATCCCAAATTGTATCCCAATTGAAAAAACGGTGCATGTGCTTAAAAAAATTTGTGGAAGAACCTCCATAAAAACTGCGCTGTAAAACGTAACTCTACGTCAAAAAATTATTCTTATAAATATTTTGGTGAAATTTTCTGCGGAATATTTAGGTCATTTTGGGGTTATTTTGAATTCAAACATTATCTGATAGTTTTTTAGATAATTGTTATGTTATTTTTGTTGTACAGGGCTTAATACTGACTTAACGCATAAATGCATGAGGGCTTATCACTTTCCTCAGAGTTGTCAGAAGCATAAATACCTATAATTTGTGTTAGCAAGTCTTGCACAAAAAATTATTAAAAAAAGATTGAAACGAGGTCACCTTTTTAAGACAAACGGAGTTTGAAGTACAAAAAGCAAAAAAGACACTTAACACATTTGTATAAACGAAGAAATCTCTTGTTAAATTTGTTTGAATAAAGCCATCTTTGACTTTGATTATCTTCGTAATGGGAGGTTCTTTTAATAATTTGTAAAATTTTCACTGGCATTTTCTGAAAAGTCAAAGTGTTTAGAATGTTGGAGGAAAAAGGCTTTTTAAATGCTACCCAAACTTTAAATGCATGCAATATGCATTGAAAACGGTTACACCTATTTACTTTTCTCCTTTTTTGTTAAGAAAAAGCACTTTTTAGCATATTATATCATTATATATATAATATTTTGATATATACAATTTTTTTTAAGACCTACAAAGTAATATCATTATCCTAAAAATCGCACTCAATGTTGGAGTTTTCACCATGTCACCAAATATAAAGTTAAATTAGTTTACTTAGGAATAAGGTACCACAAATTTAATGCAATTTTTTGTTGAATTATTAGATTATTTATTTTATATCAATCCGGGATCGGAATTTTGAACATAATGAAACTATCTGGAATTAACATGCTGGCAACACCAAGGCGAAGGACTGCAACCCTTTTTGCCTTGCTTTTATTTACCAAACACACAAAAAAAAACAATACAAAGTACACTTAGTCATCAAAAACCTTCGTATGTATCATTTTCATTATCTAAAGAAAAAAATTGTCAAACTTTGATTATTTTACCGTCACTGTTAGAATAACCTTCCTTTAACGTCACAACACCAGTTTTAACATCAAGATAAGTATTATCTTATGTTTTACTGTAATACATCCAGTATTTCCACAAATTTGTTGCATCAATCATTAAAATAATCAAACGTACATCAAATATGACACCGCTTTTATGTGTAACTCAACTCATTCATACAAATTACACCTAACATTTGGAAATTTGACTGTGCTACATAAACTTATTTGACTGCGAGTGTTGCCACGTTTACACAATGATATGACGAGTCATGATAAAGCTTAACACTTCGCTTTTGATTAATGTTTTGAGTCTCTGTATGGAGTATTTGGAGGCTCTGCCCTGCCTTTGTTACAACCATAAACTGGAGTGATGTGTAGAATACAGTGACAGGAAGTGTATTTAACTTCCGACAAAAAACAAACTCCACTCAGATTTAAACGAAAATAAAAGAAAACGAAAGTCAAATATTTACTTTTATTGTGTTTCAATATACTATATATTTGTCTCTTGTATTTGTGTGATGTGTCAAACATTTACACATACTCACACCCAGTTCTAGCTAAACACGGGTTAAATGAGCAATAAAGATAAACAAAAGCACAGTGTTGACAGCTGTCAAAAGGAAGCAACGTGATAAATGTTAATATTTTTCAAAGTATAACAGTTATTGATTGAATCGTTTTTCTAAATGAAACTTCTGCGATTTTTATGGCTTAATTGATCGAGTGTCTTTTTTCGCAAAAGCACTCGCTAATATCCTTTGAGGATAGCGCATTAAATGGGCAGCATTAAAAACAATTGGTGGCTTATAATCATATCACTAAAACGTGCCAAATGCTTTGGGAATTGCGAGCGAAATAATTTTTTATCGTTTGGAAAGTCTTATAGTCAGTCGTCATCATCATTATTTTCATGGGAACAAGTATGAGGGTCGCTGTCTCCTTAATACAGCAATGAGGCCTTATGCTAGTAGCTTATAGTAGAAACCTAAAAATGTGTGTTAGCGCATTTCTAACAATATTTATTGACTACTAAAAAAATTTAATAAAAGTATAATGGAAAATCGAAGTTCATTGTATTCTTATATGTTGAGTTAAAGCAGTTAATTATTTTAATATTTTTAGTTCGCGTAATTAAATAATGCTTTGACATACATTAGAATTTACCATTCAAACTTTTTTAAATTATAAATAAAGATTTAGTAATAGTTGCTAAATCATATCTTAGGCAAGCAAATGATATAATCGAATGTAACATTGTATTTGTAGTATACATTTTTGGCAATTAAGACTTACTTTTAACTAAATATGCTATTTTTTACGTAGAGAAAAATAACTATTTTTTAAAGTATAATATAACAATGCCCTTCACGACTGTTATATTACAGATAAAAGATTGAAAATAGCCTTGCCTTAGAAACAAACTCGTAAAATGAAAAAAATTAAGAAAATGAATACATTTAAAAAATATAAAGATTTTAATTATCCCTCTCGTGCCCAATTTTTTGTTTGAGCTCCAAATCAGATTATACTAATCAGATTATACTAATTTGGGGACGTGAAAAACGAAACTGAAGTTCGTTTTTAGTATTAGTTCTTCGTTCATTTTTTACAGGTTAAAATGTGAACTACAGGTGAAAATGTCAACGGTTTTTTGTAACACCTTGCATTTTGCTTAACATATTTTTTATTACCTCAATCAAAAGAAAAAACAACTTCTTACTCACTACAATCTTTTTTCACTTCGATCTCACTTCAATTAATGTATTTTTAATTCCCCGAAAATCGAGTTAAAAATTTCGAGTAATAAATTAATTAAATTCGTAAAAACATGATGAAATTTCAATTCAAATTGACGTAATTATCAAACAGAGAATTCTAGCTCAAAGCGAGAAAAACTGAAATGTAGCTTGAAGACTCGTCTAGACTCTGAAAGAAACCATTTGGAAAATTTTCCATAGACTACGGTTTTATTGCGATCGTCGTAAGCCCCACCTATAGGAGGGCCTGGGCATTAGAGGGATCTTTTTCATTTAAAAAGGCATTTAGTAATTTATTTTCAAAATGGTGCCTCAGTACAGATATCAAAAAACATATTTTACCAAAATTTGATGTTTCAACAAAAAAAAAAAAAAATAAACAACTAAAGTCTGCTTTATAAACACATCAATAGCTAGGGAAACGCCAATGAAATTTTATATTCAGTTTTGAAAATTAGACAGGCTTTAAAAAAAAAATAAGTTTTCTTACCTCAAATAGCTAACAGAAATAAGCTTATAACGATAATAATTTTTAATATTTTCGAAAATACGTGTGAGTTTCTCTAGAAAATCTAATACAGAAGCTGCATTTAAAACAATCGCATGAGAATTTTTTGTGTTGTTCTGTAAGACAATTTTTAAAACACGTTTTTTAACCCTCCGTTTAGTACATTTAGGTCTAGATAGAACTTTTTGATTTTAATTTTAATTTAAGTATGTTTTTAATGGAAAACATACGACTTGAAATTTCATGTAGCTTCCCAAAATGTCCCCAATCAGTATGAAAAAAACCAATACAAGCATAATTATAAAGATTTTATTGTGTACACATCGTATTCGTACCACATGGTTCTGGGTAGACCCATATATATTTTGTATGAAAAATAATGCAATTTGAATAATTTGCTTTGATTTTGATCTTTCTTCTGGAAATTTTCCATTCCAACTGCCATTTATTCTCTTTAAATTTGTATATTTATGTGTTTTCTTACTAAAAGGTATGTTTTCGTACTCATTTAAAGTAACTTGAAGTTACTTGAACTCGTTTCTCTACATATTTTACAAGCTCGAGAGACAGGAAAAGCAAATGCTAGAAAAATGCTAATAAGTTAATTAACAAAAAAAAAAAAAAAAAAAAAAAAACGATGCACTATACATGCCATTATTTTATTTGTTCTTGTGCGGCCCAAACACACTGCAACCAAAACATTAGTGGAACTGCAACCAGATTAGATCTCTTTTAGTACATTAAATACATTAAATACACACGCTGCGATGATTGCAGCAATCCATTTTGCCAAACACGCTGCAACGCAGTAACAACGCAGCAAAAAACAACAACTGCGGCCAAAATATTAAACATTTTAATTTTGCTGTAATTTGAGTTGCAACCGTCAATGAGTTGCCTTACTTCGACACACACGCTGGGACTTAATCGTGATATCTGTCAAAAACTTCCAAGTTACACTTCCAGCTTTGCTTTGGTTGCAGCGTGTATGGGGCCCATATAATCATTTTACTTCTTTTAAGCTGTGAGGATCGAACTCGCACCATTTCGATCGAGAGTTCTATACACTAACCACTACTCCAAAACCTTTTGTGTCATGATGTCATTCATTCAATGTTAAGTATTATCTGAAGCGATGTTGCAGTAGATGACAAGAATTTATTAAAAGGATTGTGCATTAGATATATTATATATATTCTATTGTGAATGCGTGAAGCTATGATGCAGCAGATCACAATAATCGATCAAAAGCATTGTGCATTAGCTATCCAAACAAAAAAATTAGTAAGGTTCCATTTAACAGGTTGAAAATTATCAATATGCCAATTGTTTTAGGTGTAGATTTTAAATGCGAATTCAGACATGAATGTTCATATTCCCTTAAGGCAAGGCCGATGGTCTAGCGCTCGAAAATTTAAGGTATTTTTAGGATTTTTTTAAAAAGTTTTTAAAAAATTATTTTTTAATTTAAAAAATTGTTGATCTTGTTCAAAATGGTGCTAAATGAGACGCTCTCGAGTGAAAGGGGCAAGGCGGTGTTGTAAATTTTGACTTTTCTATTTATCTGAAAAATAAAAACCAATAATATTATTAATCACTATGAGTGCAGCTATGGCTGGCATTAGAAAAAAAAAATACTGAATATTGACAGAATGATGAGCTATTGGAAATTAAGTTCTTGAAATAACTTGTTTTCTACTTGTTATTAAGTGTAAAATATACAATGTTTTTGAAATAAAACTTTGATTCTGGTTTCAGCAATAGCCACTGATGTTATGAATAGCATATTTAAATTTCAGATGATTCAGCTGAATAGTTTTTGTTTTTTCTACAACACCATGCCGAAAAAAGTAGTTTCGAGATAAATGATTATAAAGAGAATAAATGTAGACGAAACACTGTGCCTCGACACCTACTTAAACGGCTGTAGAAGTGAAAATAACGTCAGAAAGACTATACTTTTGAAATGCAAAAAAAAAATCAATTTCCTAAAAATTCTAGGCCTCAAACAACGCCGTTTTGATAAATATATTTTAGGAATGATAAGCGATCCAAGTATTTGCACAACACGATTAGGACAACTATTGATGTAATTTTTGCTAGAAATATCGATGACATTACATCTATATAATATAAGTTTGTTATTTGAGATATTAAAAACCAATAATTTCATTAGCATTTACAAAAATAACTCAAAACTAATGTAAAATAATAATGTAAGGTAATAAAATTTACTGGTGGGAATATAATTATTTTTAGTTAATTTTTTTTTATTTTGGTATTTAAAATTTATTAATATGAAACTGCGAAAAAGCTTCGCTACTCTCGTGTGTCCAGCGACGCATCTGTTTTGTTTTTATTGCTTTTCGAAGTTTATGTACTTTTATTTTTCTAGATAAATGCAAAATACTATTTGACATAAGATGGGTTTTTTTGCTAGGTTAAGTGAGGTTAGGATAGATAAGGTAAAGATTGGTTTGGTATGTTGCCCAATTCGATAGTAAACTAATCTATATCTAAAACATAGAAAAAAATTAAGAAAATCACCAGCGTAGCACCCACTTCACCTATTAGGGAAAGTGTTCTACATATTCAAAAATTAATAACGGAAACAACAAACTAAATACATAAAATGATATACTAAACGTTCTTGAAGTGTCGCTTATAACTACAACAACTAAAGGAATAACAACAAAAACAATTTAGCAGAACAAGCTAATTAACCCTCGTGTTAAGCAGCTTGTTAAGCAAGCCCCCTTTAAAAGTTTACTAAAATCAAGATAAAGGTGTTGCTGTTGCCATTGTTGTTGTTATCGTTGTTGCAACAATTGCAGCTCAATTAAGTTACCTTAAATTGCGTTGACATCGTTTTCCTACAGAAATAAAAGCAACAAACGAAAAATAAAAGCACCAAATATTAGTGGCTCTGCCTTCGCATGGTGCTGAATGTTTTTTATTGCTGATGTTTGACATAGAAATCAATTAAAACCGCGTCGTTTGGTGGACTCACATTAAATCGAATGTTAGTGTAGGTGTAGTCAATGCGGGTTCGTCGGTCTAATTATTTGTCTGTTTGTCTGTAAGTCTCCGGATTTAATCCGCTTACGTTCAGGCAACTGACCGAGCAGAGCAGCAAGAATGCTTAAATAAACATGAATGAATGAATGAACGAACTCCTATCGTGGCAGACGGATGGAGGGAGAGGGTAGATAACCAAAGACATGCCCAAAAACAACACGTGAAGTAGCGAAAGATAGAGAGAAAACAAAAGAAAGAAAACATAAATCCCTTAATCGATTAGCCTACTTTTCCAGAAAAACATAAAACCAGCCATGAAGAAGTTAACATTTTCTAGTTACGCTCATCAAAATTGGGTGAAAAATGACTAAAACAACATTAAAAAAAATTAGTTTTTAGACTCTTTTGACAGTGCTGTTAAATGCAAATGTTGTTTTACGTAGTTGTTAGTGGTTATGTTTTGGTGCTTTTTCGTTTGAGTGTATCTGATGGAAGCAGAGTAGGCATGAAAACTCATATTAGATTTGTGGGTGAAGATGAGATTTATTAGTGGGAAAATAAATGTTACCAAGTGAGAGAGATTGAAGGAAAGAGAGTGAAAATTAGAGAAAAATTACGTATAAGAGAGAAATATTGATGAAAAATTTCGGGAAATTTTGGTATACCTTTTAGGTACATAAGTGTTTATAAACAATTTTTTTGTAAACATGTTGCTTTTTATACTATCAAGATTTATAATAACAAGTTTAATATCAAGAATTAAACATTAAATAAGGATTCATTTGTTGTCATGAATAGTTTTCAGAGTTTGTAGTCAACGATAAAATAGTTTCTTAATCTTTGATAAAATTTATTTTGTGCTGTTAAGTCTCTTATATCATAGGTATCAGCTTATTCTAAGACTGGCAGCTTAAAGACTTTAAAAAAGGGGCTCTATTGTTATTACATTTTAATAATAATAACAATTTTTTAATTCTTTCAAGCCTCCAAAAATAACTGAAAAATTATTTAAATACTAAATATCTTATGATTAAAAGTCAGCTTAATATAATTAAATTAGCTAGAAAAAAAGATTTTTTTGATGTATACAAATTTTTTTAAACAACGATTTCTATCTGCGGATTCTGGAAGAAAAAGATAATATTATACGTGTAATGCTGTCTAAAGTGATTCACTTTCAGAAATGCTTCTTATGTTTTTTAAATTGACACCAATTTTAGCAATTCACTAGCATTTAAAGTAAGAAAATTCCTACGTATGGGTTATTCTTTTACCACCAGATGAGAGCATACTGCCGGAAATGTCAAAACGAAGCATAATTTTTTATTTCTTTTCTTTTGTTTCCATTCGTCACACAGCTGAATTTGACAGACATGGCAGTATGGAAATAGAGCACAGTCAGCGCTGCAGCTACCTCTATCCTTATACCATGCTTACACGTTTATCGGGTTTCTCTCGGAAAATTTTTTTACGAAATACAGTGAAAACTTGAAAAAATTTTGTCTGAGTTACTTAAATCGATATATCTCATGTTGTGCTGTTCCAATTTATATTGTTTTGTACTCGTTGGATAAATTGATTGTTATACTTTAATTTTAAATTAAACTTTATTTAGTTTTGATTTAAGATAAATGTATAGAAATTTATTTCAGTTCTCAAACGGCTTTTTCCTACCGTGTCCAAGGTAAATGACATTCTTGAACTCGCCAATAATTGCGCCATACATTTTTACAAAATGCAATATTTGTCAAAACAATGGAGCGATTTTTTTTAGATTTTGTATAAATTTTTGTTCACCGCGCGCTTTGTGTGTATATAGCAGTGATGGCTAGTGATGGTCAGTGATGGGTCCGAGAAGAATATCAGTTTACGTGTAAGCTTACAGCTCTATTCTGGCAAAGTAAGAATTGCAACCCAGTATTTTTAATATTTCTATGTGTTTGTTGTCATTTTTTTATTTAAAAACAAAATTTGAAGCTCAAAAATAATAAATTTTGATAATATTTTTTAGCTGCTTTTCAGATAGTGACAATTTCATTAAAAATTTTGTTTTTTAAGCTTAAAATTTTGTTTTGAAAACAACAAATGATATTTACGACTTATTTACGATATTCCAATAAGCGGACATCTCTCATATGCGCACAATAAATGGGTAGCCGTCGGTGTCCGCTTATGGAAGCTTTCACTGTATATATTATATATAGGCGGCCTCAATATTTTAGTAGCAGCGCGCTTGACTACCGCTCAGGGGTCCCAGGTTTGATTCATGGCCCTACGCTATAACCTTTCATTCTTTATTTATGAAAAAACTTTAAAACACATCAATTTACAAAATAAAGTTGTAGTTGGTAGTGGTAGGAAAATTTTGTGGGAGGAACGCTTAGTAACTTGATTTTAAGGCATAAAACTTGCTTCAGATTTAATATGTTTCTACAGCTTTTGCCACATTAAAAACATCCTTCACAAAAATTTCACTTGGTTACTCCCTTATTCCATTCTGTGGTATCACAATAGACCAATAATTTGTTCTAAATGGGGTCGCCTTAAGACCTGCCGTCAGCTTAACCTAACCGTACCCTAGGTATATATCGCATTCTTCAATAACGTAATGAAATAAAAAAAAATTTATAAGCAGACATTCGGAATGCAAAAGTTTCACCGGAACGCCCTTTAAAAACTTTTTAAAAACTTGAAAAATTACAGGTTGTTAGAGTGGAGAGGCGTTAACAAAAAAGTATGCTTTCATCTGTGCAAGATTTCAAAACATCTAGTCATTTAAACAAAAATAAAAGTTAATTGGTAAGAATTTTACTACGTCCCGGACAAAAGAAGGAAAAATAATTTTTTTTTTCATGAAATTGCGCTGTTTAAAAAATTGAATTTTTTGGACTTTTTTCAATTTTTTGAATTTTTAAAAAATATTTAATTAAAAATTTTGTTCATATTTCTATTTTGGGTCATAGCTTTTCAATATATAGAAAAAGACCACACCAAATTTCAAGGTAACCGGTCCATTAGAACAATAACACTAGTCAAAGGTGTTGGAAAAAGTAGTTCCGAAAAAAACGCGTTTAAAATTTTTTAGTTTAGTTTTAGGCAGTCCAACTGACGGCACTAAAATGGCTATAAAAATAATTTTAATATTAAAAAATCCTTTTGAGGATATATTCTTAAAAATAAAGCTGTGATTTTTTTTTTTGCTATTTGTTTTTTCAGTTTTTTCGACACCTCATGCATGATTCGTTACATGTGGTAACTCCAAAAATGGTCCGTAAGGTTTGCTATTTCACCATGAATAGGCAAAAAAATGAACAGCGCTTGCAAATCATTGAATTTTACTATCAAAATTTGTGATCTATGAAAAATGTGTTTTATTGAAAATTGTCTTCAGCTGCAAAGCTCATTTTTGGCTAAATGGGTACGTCAACAAACAGAAATGCCGAATTTGGTCTCAAAATCAGCAGGAGGCTGTTCAAGAGCAGCCAATACACCCTGAAAAATGCACTGTGCAGTTTGTAAGCCAGCGGCATTATTGGACCGTACTTTTTAAAAAATAATGAAAATCGCAACGTTACAGTCAATGTATTTTTTTATTTTTTGCCCAAAATGGAAGAGTTGGTTGACATGTTGTTTCAACAAGACGGTGCTTCATGCAACACGGCAAGCGATACCATGGACCCATTGAGAGGCGAGTTTGGTGAGCAATTAATCTCACGTTTTGGAGCAGTCCATTGCCCACCAAGATCATGCGATTTGACCCCACTAGACTATTTTTTGTCGGGCTACGTGAAGTCTTTCGTATACAGGGACAAGCCAGCCACATTGCAAAATAGGGTTTTTTTATATTTTTTTTTTAAATTTTTGAAGTAAATGCATCTCTTGTTAACTTCTTCATTTTGTGAATTTATCATTTAATTTATGTCATCATAAAACTGATTTTGATATATTCGCTGAATGGCACTTTTACGCAACCAGCCATGGAAAATCTGCATGTCATGGTATAGGTGGGACATTAAAAAGAGGCGCTCGGATATATAGCATAGCAAATAAAAACCAAATTTAAACGGCGAAAAACCTTTATCATTGGGCTTCACAAACTTTTAAGACCTCCAAAGAAGTTGCTTATGCAGACGCTGACGACTACAACAAAACAAAAGAGGAGCTATTTTCAAGGTATAAAAATGCTAAAACTATTACAGGAACTCAAAGCTTCCATTCTTTTATACCTTAAGATGAAACTTCACTAATTGAAAGCAAATATTCCGAAAGTCAACAGTATTTCTTGCGCAAAATTGTATATTAAATATAAAAAAATAAAAATAAAAAAATTAATCAAGGTTAAGTCCATATTTTTGGGGGTGTCTGAAAAATTTGATAATACGATTCTTCCTCTAATCTATTAGAATTACCAAAAAAATCTATATAACTTCCAAAGTATAGCTACTTTATTCTTTTTGTCTCACAAAGATATCAAAATATAAGGAAGTTAACAAGAGATGCATTTACTTCAAAAATTAAAAAAAAAAATAAAAAAAGCTCCATTTTTGTTTTCATTATGTTATATATATTAAATAGACCTATCTAAAAAAAATTTTTTTTTGGAAAAAAACTTGATCTTGGAAGTGTTTTCCAAGTTTAAAGTCTTATTTTTGGCAAAAATTTTTTTTAGTGTAATATAAAATTTTTACAGTGTATGTTTTCGAAAGCTGACTTATATACCTTTCTAATGGCACCAAGATCTTTCAAATCGGTTGAGTCATTCCATAGTAATCGCAGCTTAAAAGTACCTATTACCGTCATTTTTCAAATATTTCGATACCTTGCCACGCCCACATGTTTTCAAAAATGCAATTTCTAAAAATGAGGTTGTGTTTGTATAGGTCAAGTGTAGCTGTATGCAAAATTTCATTAAAAACTGAGAGGGTCGGGTTCAATTCATATCGATTTTGATATGAAATTCATCATAAGCTATTCCTTAGAAATAATCTTTAAAAAGTAAATGGCAGGCATTGATGTAGCGCTCCAAATAAATATCTAATTTACTGTTGCAGTTTTCTTAAACCAATCGCTTAAAAAATAACCTTTTATAAACTATCGAAAAATTAAAAACAAATTTTTTGATTTTTTCAATTTTCCACACAAGAATACTGCCTTAAAATATCTTCCAGGAGTAGTTCATAAGAATGCCTCATAAATGTTCTTCTATAGAAGCCTAAGAAGAAGCACAATTTTGTATAAGTAATGACTTCTGGAAGCAGTGTAGCTGTGAATGCATCCCAAATTTGTATTTAGAATTTTGCTGGGATGTGGATTAATGCATTTTCTGCCTAACTTCGCCTTCTTTCTCTCTGTTGACACGATTTCGAGTTTTACAAATGCTTCTGAAATCTCTTCGATAATGTTTAGTTACTGGAACTAATTTCTTGTTTATGCTCTCATCTCAACAACTCAACAACTCAACAATTGCCTTCCAGAGCTACTCTTTTCGCTTGAGTGCAACACCAACAGATTCAACAACAAGCCAATTCCAAGATTTACTCTACACATCGCACACATTCGCTCAATTCCATTGCATACAAACAATGCGCAACAACAAACACAACGAATTGCTGTTGCTGCTGTTACTACTACTGTTGTTGTTGTTATTGTGTTTGTTGTTGTGCAATCGCTGTTGGTGTGTTGCTGCTCAGAGTAGCATTTTTGAGTATACGTTTAATTCATTTTTCTTCAGTCAATGTCGATTAACCATGCGATTCGGTTGTGTACGTTTGTTAACGCTCGTAACGTAAATCCTGTAACTGCAAAGAAATATTTATGAAAAAAAAATACAACTAATAAATTGAAATAAAAATATCTGGTGATTGTGAAAAATAAAGAAAATAGTTATTGTAAAATAATATAAATAGCACAAAAATATAAATTGGTCCACACCAACTTAATTTCGTTTAACCTCGACTTGACGACTTCGCATCCTTTATAGATTTTTCCGTTGAAAAGGTCCTCGTGCTAAAACAAAATTCAGCAAACGAAGTGAATCCAATACAAAGTCGTGCTAAAAGCGAACAAAACACACGAATTTACAACAGTAAGTTGAGAGGACGAAAACGATCGAACGTGTACAAAAAGAAAAATAAACGTGTCAGTCAGTGTAAATCGAAGTTTTGCGTGTGAAAATCGTGCCCAATAGAAGGTAGTGTGAACAGAATGTGTTCAATGTAGCCGCAAATGAGTGTACAACTACGACAAACACACCGACAAAAATGAAATCAGGCTAAAAGGCAATTAAATCATGACGCCAAAGGATTATCAGTGATTGAATTGCAACAATTAGATAAAAAAAATATATAAGAAAGACAGTCGCGCTCGCTTATTACGAAAAAAAAAATATGAAATTTAGAAAAATTTTTGAATATTTTTGGTTTTATTTTTCTAGCATACATCAGATGTAGAATAAATCATATGAAACAAATACAAGAAAAACAACAAAACTACCATGTCATGGCCTACCAGTGCAGAAAGAAATACGACACCAATGTGAAAAATAACAACAACGAACACGCGTCGTCTCTCAAAATCAAGAACATTGTGTTCTACACTGTTGAAACGTGTAGCCAGGATAACGTGATTTTGCTAAATTAAAAACAAAATAAGTAGACTAACAAAGAGCTTTATAAACACACGCACCCAATCTCACACACACAAACACACACACATACACTCAGAGTCAAACATACTCACTCACCTTAAGAAAGGGAGACCCCAAAACACCAGCAAATAAATCATTTCCCCCCGAATTTTGTTGTTGTACCGTACAGTTAAATAAGTCAGACTTTCTTCGACATTCTTTCCATTTCATTTGTTTTGCCGACGTTATTTGCTCGACGTGCGTGTGCTAAGAATATAAGAACCAGCTGAAAAGGAAAATTCCCTCTCGTTTCAACTAAAGCAGACTTTAAAGCACCTTTGGAGTCAACCTTGAAATGTACTGTAGACACTTCTAACTCTCCACCTCCCACATTGAAAAATCGAACCAGCGAATCAAATTAAATAGTCAGCGTCACGATGCAGCGCCGAAAAATACGCTACAAGCCAACTCATCTCAGCCAACTCATCTCCTCCTGCCTGATGTTGCTGCTCATACTAACACATGTGGCCGCGACGGCAGCAGCGGGCTCACACTACAGTCATCGACAACACATGATGTATGCGAACAATAATGGTGGTCATCAACATCCGCCTCTGGAATCAGGCTATCGCCATACAGGGAAACATGTCTCTAGCAACAGCAACAATAATGACGTCTACTCTGTCGCCGACAGTCAAGCCATGACGGATGACTATATGTCACAATTTGGTGCAGGCGCACCACCACCACCACCCCCTCACATACCCAACTCGCCCACCTCAGCATCGGAAAACATGTTGATCGTTAACCAGCAGCAGCTGAGCAGTTGCCAAACTGTCTGCGCCTGCAAGTGGAAGGGTGGCAAACAGACTGTCGAGTGCATTGATCGCCTGCTTATACAAATACCCGACAACATTGATCCCTCGACGCAAGTCCTCGATATGTCTGGCAACAAGCTGCAGACGCTGTCCAACGAGCAATTCATACGCGCTAACCTGATGAATCTGCAGAAACTCTATCTGCGCAACTGCAAGATCGGTGAGATTGAACCGGAAACCTTCAAGGGTCTAACGAATCTGGTTGAGCTGGATTTGTCACACAATCTGCTGGTGGTGGTGCCCTCTCTTGCGCTAAGCTACATAAGCTCTTTGCGCGAGCTCACTTTGGCCTCCAATCACATCCACAAGATCGAGTCAAACTCATTTGCTAGCACGCCAGCGTTACACAAACTTGATCTCTCGCACTGCGATATACAGACCATTGCTCCACAGGCATTCGAGGGCCTAGAGGGTCTGACACTGCTGCGTCTTAATGGCAACAAGTTGAGCGAGCTGCTACCTAAAACCATCGAGACTTTGAGCCGTTTGCATGGTATTGAGCTGCATGACAACCCATGGATGTGCGACTGCCGCCTGCGTGACGCCAAACTCTGGCTCACGGCTAAGAATATACCATACCCTGTAGCACCAGTGTGCTCGGGTGGTCCCGAGCGTGTCATTGATCGCACCTTTGCCGAGCTACATGTCGATGATTTCGCTTGCAGACCCGAAATGCTACCGATCAGCCACTATGTCGAGTCTACCATGGGAGAGAACGCCTCCATTGTGTGCCGCGCCAAGGCCGTACCAACGGCTGTTATCAACTGGTACTGGAATGGTCGCCTGCTAGTTAACAATAGCGCCTTGACTGCCTACCAACGTGTGCACGTCTACGAGGACGAGCGCCAATTTGAGAAGCGTTCTCGTCTCATTCTGACAAATGCACAGGAGACTGACTCTAGTGAATTCTATTGCGTCGCCGAAAACCGGGCAGGTACTGCCGAGGCCAACTTCACGCTGCACGTGGGCATGCGAGCTGCAGGCATGGCCTCACTGGGGAGCGGCCAGATAGTCGGCCTGAGCGCAGCTTTAGTCATATTGATACTGTTTGTGCTGCTCGTCATCATGTTCCTGCTGATGCGTCTCAAGCGTCAGCCTTTTGCCGAGAGCAAGACACCAAATCACTTGGAGGTCATAACAAGCGTCAACCATCAAAACTCCATTACGAACAAAACACAACCACCGAGCGGCAACGGCAGCATAGGAGGCATGGTGATCGCCAATGGCTCCATACCCAACTGCATCGATGCGCATGGTACGTTAGAACGCAAAGGCAGTGGGACACATAGCGGCAGTAACAACGACTCCAGCTTTGCGAATCCGGTGCAGAAACCACCGCGACTAACTGATTTGCCGTATTCAACCAACTGCTATGATAATGGTGGCAATGTACTTTCCACTGCGTCCTGCTTCATCTCACCCACAGCCTCCGCCGGCAACAATCCTGATCTGATAAACGATACCAAACGCTTTGGTAGCGATGAATTTGCTGATCTGAAGATACCCGCCATACTAACAGCAAATCTGGGCACCGAGTTGGGTGGCTCGAGTGGCGAATACAGTCGCGCTGGTGGCTGCGACTCACTGTATCCCTCGGGTCTATGGGAACATGCACCAGCTGGCACTTCTTCCGCTGACGATCTCTACATGAAACGCTACACCGACAAGACACCTATTATTGAATCGAATCAGCTGTACGATCTGCATGAGCGTTGCACGAACACGGACTTTTTTAGTAAAACTTTTCCACGCATGCACTACAACATGCAGATGAATGTTGGATCGAGTGCAGCGGGCAGCGGAGGTGGAATTAACAATCCATCCACCTCTTCAACAGCAGCATTACTTAGTGGAATGGGTGCCGGTGCGCACTCAACTACCTCGACGACAACCACTAATCTCTCGAATTCGTCTGGAGCTGGTATCAGTGGAGGTAGCGGATGTGGTGGCTATCCCACAGATTATGGACTGCCGTTGGTACCCGGGGCTGAGCATCAACACAACCATCATCTACAGATGCACCCGCTGCAGCAGCTGCAACAGCAGCTAACGGCCAACAACAATAATAGCAGCGGCAGTGGCAGTGCGATACACGCTGGAGCAAGCAACAATAACAATTTTAGCAGTAGAACCCTGCCACGCTTGCACGACACTGCGTCGGTAACGTCAACGTCACGTGCCAGCTCAACACCCACTCCACCACCGTCAGCCGCAGCACAAACTTCTATCTTACCGAATGGACAGCCCGTGAACGCAAAGACGATACGTGTTTGGCAGAAGGGTGGCGTGCCTGTGTTGCCCCCTGTAACGGCATTGAAAAGGGCGCTTATTAGCAGCAGCAGAAACTCTCCGGATGAAGGCTATCAGGAGGGTTGCGGCACGGATGTGTAAAGTGAGCGATGCCGTTCACTTTGAGATTGTAAATAATTTTTGTAAATTTTAGGTTTACGTTAAGCTCATTTCTCTTTCTGTATAATTGTTTCTTTTTTTTTTTTTTGAAAATTTTCTTTTACTATTTTTACTGAAAGGGAAACAAATACGAATGAAAAATATTTCATAAAAGCATAAAAAGAAAAAATGGAACACGTGTCGGAAAAATAAAAAACAATTGTGATAGTGTTTGTCTTTAAAAAAAAGAAACAGAAAAGAAAACAAAACAAGACAACAACCAAACAAAACAAACAGAAATTGAAGTATACTTTTAGGCAGTTACATAAATAAAACGAATACGAAGAAAACAGTGTAAATAATAGCAAAACAAACAAGCAGAATAGAGCAAAAAATAAAATACAATAAAGACGCGTTTCATGTTTGTGAGAAAATATTTAAGAGAAATAAAAATAGCATTAATATAAATACTAAATAAAAAAAAATACTAACCAAAAACTGCTGTAGATACTCTCAAATAATGTCTATCTACTAGGCTAGATAGAAATCTACTTCAAGCAAACAAAACAAAATTAATTGTCAAACACTAAAGAAGTACGCAGCCAAGAGTGCTTCAAGCAGCTTAAAGTAAGTTAATCAAACAATAAACTTAATTTTTTTACTAAAATTACACTTTTTATTGTTTATTAACTATTTTTGGTTTACTTCGGTATTTTTTCCAAATGAAATGCTCTGCAAACACATTACAATACAACACAAAAAACTCTCACAAGAAATTCATTTGAATTTCGTTTCGATTCCTATTAGATATGCTAAGAAAAAACGGTCTCTTAATCATCATCAACATCTACTTTGAGCTTAATTCGAAGATGTTGATATTTTGTTTTTGTACCAAACACAATTATTTTGCATACAACAATAAGCTGTATAAAGTATTTCGTAACAATTTAGTAATTAAATTTTACAGATATTTAAGAGAATTTATTTTTATATAGATTAGCTGAGGTTTTTTTGCATAAAACTCTTATGTTCAATATTCATAGTAACGAACAATGTGTGTAAAATGGTAAAAACTAAATATAAAAAATTCTCAAAAAATAGAAAACAAGAGACAAAGTCTAACGACATCTTATAGCAAAAGGCATGTTTAAAATTAGGTCAAGCTAAACTTAAACAAAAACGTAGTGAAATTTTTTGTACTCAACAAAAGCGTAAGCAAAAGTAATGCATATGATAGGAAAGAGAAAAATACAAAAACAAAAAGTGAAATATTTAGATTTTTACTGTATAGAAAAAAGAACAAAAAAAAAGAACATTTTCATTTTTGGTGTAACTAGTTTGTCATAAGATGTCAATAAATATGAATCCATGTAACAAAAACATAACAATTTCGATAGAAATAGCTATGCAAAAACGTAAAAAAAAGACAATTTTGAAGAGCACATTTCTTTCCCAGTGTTTAACACCATCATCCATAGCATCCGAATCGCCCCATAGAACCCTTACCTAACCGAACGTCCTGACATTCCCAAATCCATTCTTCAAAAAATTGTCTCATTTAAACAGATGTCAAAATGTAACTGTTATCTGTAATAACAAAACCATTAGGTAAAAAAAACATATTTATAATATTAGTTTTATCATATCAAATGTAATATATATTATCAACATATATATAAATATATATAGGTACTATATATAACACTTGTATTTATGCTTAAATTAAGGAAAACCAAAGACTTTTTTTTCTTTGAATAAAAAGAAAAAAACTATTATGTAAATGATAATAAAATAAAACATAAGACAAGAACTTATATTGGAAAAATTAAATTACAAAAAACTTGTTCTCTGTTGATGAAGTGATGGTAGGAATTGCAAAGTAAAGTAAGTATGTTTTTATTGAATGCTTCTGAGGTCTCACAGTAAACGGTGATCGAAAAATATGACACTCTTTCTTTTTTTATCCTAAAGATCATTTTCCATATTAAACAATAATTGGATTTCTCTTAAAGATATATATATATATATATCTGTGATTTCAATGACAGGACCTTAAAAAATCGTTGTATTTTTTAAAATAGGTCTTTCAAATTCACTATCAAATTATACAAATATTCACTAAAATATTTGTAAAAGAATATTATCTGGAAGATACTTCTTGCGTATAGGCATTTTCACAGAAAAGTCTACAGTGAGCAAAAAGTTAACACTTTTTACAAACTAATTATCTTATGATATTATCTAAGAGAAACATTGTAATTTTATTTAGCTGTTAAAAAAATTTATACATAAATTCATTTACCATGATGATCAAATCGTCTACACTGTTTCACAAATGTTGTTATTCTTTTTCGCAAATTTTTCGTAAACTTTTTTGTTTAAGTAAAAATCGAAGGTATTGGATAAAGATAATGAAAAAATAGTTGAGGCAAGGGAAAAAAATATATTAAAATTGTTTGTTAATTACTAAATTGCATTATTACTTAACTACCAAATTACTTCATTACATAATTGAACTGCAATGGAAATTTAAGTAGCGTAACGCCAGTAACGTTACGCCAGAACAAAAGGCTTAATAAAAAAAAAACCAGAGAAGATTTTTAAATTTTATCACTTGAAAATAAGCTTATATTATTTCAAATCCTTCTAAAAAAGTGGTTTACAGAAAGTCTTGCCTAATTCAGAGAGTTTTGCAAATTTTGTAATCCAAGTCAAAAATCATTTCTGGTTTTTGAGACATAACGCCAGCACATATTTTTGCTTATAACTTAAAATCCTCAGGGTCTATTGCTGTCATTGTTTTTGTTTAAATGCTACTTAATTAATTTGCCAATGTCGAAAAAAGCATTGTGAAAATTAAACTATTTCATTCTTTTTTTAATATTTTTTTCG
The DNA here is from genome assembly GCA_963920525.1 of Dichetophora obliterata. Lineage (NCBI taxonomy): Eukaryota > Metazoa > Arthropoda > Insecta > Diptera > Sciomyzidae > Dichetophora > Dichetophora obliterata. The sequence goes on from OY986436.1 coordinate 258,145,982, forward strand.
TACAAATCGTTCGTAACGTCCTATGCAAAAAGAGTTTGGAAATTGATAGTTTCTTCAGAAAACAATTTCAAAGTTGGTGGTCGAAAATTGACCAGCTGTCAAAAAAAGTTGAATAAAGATCATATTGTTTTTTTTTTTAATTTAATGGTACAAACATTAAGCACATAAATGAGGGAGCTTATTTAAAAGTTTTAATGACAAGACTATTTCTATAAATTTCTTAATTTTATTAATATAATATTTACTCAAATTATTTGATGTAATATTTAAAAATGTTACTCTCTTTTGCTGCTCAGCTCTACATAAATAATTCTTTTCCCCCTATTTTAGCTTTATCCTTTATGTGGAAAACTTTTTGCATGGTATTGGGAATAAAAATCTTTTGAACTAATTTTCAACTTTTGAACTTTCGCACTCAACGTCTTGCAGTACAATATATTTAATACTTGTTTTATGTGCACAATACGGGCGTGCACATTGAATGTCAAGGGATGAAGATATCACTTTGATAAGGATGACGTTCTTATAAAATTTGTTCATCCACTTTAGCTAAGTTATAAATGTATTAAATTTGTTGTGATGTTTTTTAAATATAAAGATAATGCCCTTTGTTGTGGTGTTGTACTAATTGCATAAGAATGTAGAAAAAACAATCGTTAGATAAACTATTATATTGGTTTTGTCAACAAATTTAAAGCATACGACACAACACGAAACGCTGAACTTGGAAAAAAAAATAAATTAAAAAATTAAAACCCAATTCGTCAAAGAGATTGATATTGAGATTCTTTATTAAGTGCATCTTCATAAATTTTGTTCTTGTATACCAACGCTCGCAATTCTTAAGTTTCGCAAATATTAATTATCCGGAAAGTAATTTTGTCCTTGCACGTAACTTCCTAAAATCTTAAGATTTGCCTTAACTTTTTTGAATAGTGTTTAAATTTTTTTTATTTTTATTTATTGTAGATGATTTTTTTAAAGCAGTTATATTAAGAGCTATAATGTAATGAAACCAGCTGAGTTTTTTCCATGTCAGCCTTTGTAGTCTAGTGGAGAGTGCGCTTGACTATCAACCCAGAGGTCCCTGGTTTTGAATCCGGGCTCGGGTATGGTTCTTTTTACTTTCTTTGTTCTTTCCTACATTTAAGAATTATGGAAAACTAAAAATCCACAACTAAATTGTGGAAAATGAGGAATTAAAGGACAAGAACAACTAAGGGCTGGAAATGCTTCCAGAGATTAAGGCACATGCATCGGTTAAAAAAATTAAAATTGTCTTTCACGGTTGCTTCAACTGGTCAATAGTTCACGTATGGATCCAATCAATTCCTCTAAATAAAGTATTCCTTCAGATCAAAGACCAAACCTTGTTTGTATAAGGCGCATGCCTTGGTTCTTTAATTTTTTTTTTTTTAAAACTATCGTTGTCTATTTTTTTATGCAGGTTTTTTTTAGTCTCAATCTAACGAAAAATGCATGGGGAGCAAAGAAAATCAGAAAAAGGCAAATATGGGAGCTTTAACGTTTATGAAAGAATTAGGGAAAAAAGTATTCAGCCCTATCATGAATAATTTTTCACGCGGAATCGGAAAAGGGAGTTATTATTTTTAAGACAAAGGTCCAGAACATTTTGGAAATTTTTAATGCAAGTTTGTTGATAAACCGTTGATGAACTAATTCGCATTTAAAGTTTTCAATATGTTCTTAAGCTTTTTCGATTCCGCGTGAAAAATTATTCATGATAGGGCTAATTATATTTTGACTGAATTTTATTTAATTTTTTTATATGATAGATTATTTAATAATCTACGTAAAAACTATATAAGTTTTTCTTAATTATATAAAGAAATAACTATTTATATTTTAGGTATTGTCTTTAAAAAAGTCTTACGCTTAAATTATTTTCTGCAAAAAGTAGACGAAATTAAAAAAAAAGAACTTAAATTACAGTTTTCATTTACTTTTATATGACATAGCATTTATTAAAAAAACCGTTTCATTTCTCACAAAATTTATTTTACTGCGAGGTTAATAATTTTGTGGTATTCTTTTAACCCTCACCTGGCAGGTATTTGTACTTTTTCAAAACCTGCCAAGAATTTTTTTTTTTTGTGTATAATAATGTAAAAACTAAAATATATTAAAATTGTAGCCTTTTGCAAACAAGTTAGTTTGGGCCCATTTTTTTGCAATTTTATACCCGCCTAGCAAGTGCCCTTCCAAAACCTGCCAAACGATTTTTTTCGTAAATGGTAAAGAAAAATTTAAAACACATTAAAAGTTTAGTTTTCTGCGAACAAGTAATCCGGGGCCCTTTTTACACTTTGATCAATAAAAAGGGCGATATAATAACCGCGCCGTCCCTGCCAGGTCTTGGTTTTCTTATTGTACTACTTTACTAAATTACGCATATACAAAACATTAGCTTTGTGCCTAACAGATTAGTCATATTGTTCCACAGCTCTTATGCTTGGTTTTCACTATGTCATTTCCAGTGGTCAGTTGTTGTCAATCAAACAACATGTTGATATTTTTTCTACATTTGGCAGTCTTGGAAAATTTAAAACAAATAAATTATTAGATGAAGCTATGCAGAAAATGTTCTAGAGTTTTAATAAGGTGATATTTCAGGTGATAAAATTTTGTGTCGTCATAAAAATGACATAGTAAAAACCAAGCATTAGACTATAAATGTTTCAACCAGCGTTGGATTTTTCAGAACAACTGTACTTTTCCAGTACAATTTTATTAAAATAAGTAAATACGTAAGTACATGTCGAAGACATATTTAGTACATTTTCATACACTTGATCTTCATCATATTGACTTCAACTTTCTTTGTTCTTTTTTAAAGTCTTAAAGCTTTTTCTAGATGTAAATTTTTTTTTATAATATAAAAACATGCAATAACAATAGAGTTCAGCTACTACAGCTTTTTCGCACTTTCTCCGCATTAGATCATCTCAAGAACCAGCCCAAATAACATTAAAACATCTCAATAAGGCCATTCACAGTTCGAATACGCTGGTCTGCCATTTGTTCGATCTGCTATTTGTACGCCAATTTACGAAAGCGTATTTTGCTTCGTTATTGTTTTGCATACAAATTAAAATACGCAGGCACGCGTAAATAAAAGCAGCCCTTGGACGTGTTTTTTGTACCTCGTATTTTTATGCTCTGTCTACAGCCGCATAATCACATACATCACAGGGTTGCACAATTTTTTTATACGACAGTCACATGGCGAGGTGCTCACAGTTTGAACAATAACAAATGCTATAAATACGATTTGTTAAAAGTACGCTCAAACTGTGAACAGCCTTAATGATATCGATAAGAGTGGTCCAAAACAATCTAAAGTGAGAAAAATTTACCCACCATAATATGGGTTGGGCTCAGGGACAACACAAGACATAACAACTAACCATGAGTTTACATAGATCAAATCATACATTAGTTTTCAATCTACTTTTGAGTTGACCTTTCGATAAGTTAACATCAAAAAAGCTACAGTTGTTAACAAAGGTACTCATGCGATGTAAAAAAGCAGTAGCCAAATAATTTGTTATACTAAAAGGTAAGTAAATTAAATTGTTAGCATTTCAACTGCTTCTACGGTTAGTGTTAAAATTTATAAAAGTTAGGAGTTTTGGTGAATAAAATACACCAGTTAGGAGTTGGTGTAAATAGACGATATCTGCAGACTTCCTTCTCTCATTCAAAGATTGCATTTTTAATAGTTTTAAACGATCCTCATAAGGAGGAAGGTTTAAAGTGTCAGTTGCACTTAAGCCCCTTAGAGCAAACCGAACAAAACGTTTTTGGATTCTCTCTATACGTTCAACATGTGCATTGTAACTTGGGGACCAAACTTGACTGGCATACTCTAAGTGAGGTCGCACAATTGCATAATACAGCGTTGTAGTTGTGATCATACTATTAAATTCTTTGGCCCAGCGTTTCATAAACCCGAGCATAGAAGATGCTTTTTTACAAATGTAATCAATATGAACGTTAAACGATAGCTTATAATCCATGCATATACCCAGATCTTTGACAGCATCTACACGACTTAATGCAGTATCTTTTATCTTATAATCAAAAATTAAATTATTCCTTTTTCGCGAAAAGGTCATAGTTTGGCATTTATCTGGATTTAGAAACATATTGTTCTTAGAACACCAAATTTCAAAGGATTTCAAATCAGACTGGAGCAGATCTGAATTGTCTTTAGCATCTATTGTTCTGTATATTTTCATGTCATCTGCATAGATAAGTAGATGAGAGTGTTTGATGATGTGGGTTACATCATTAATGGCTAAAATAAACAGAAGTGGACCAAGGTGGCTACCTTGAGGAACACCTGATTCAGCAATAAATTCAGCTGACAATACGCCTCGAAATCGTATTTGATAAGATCGCTCTGTCAGATACGATTGAATCCAGCTTACAAAAAATTGTGGAAAACCCATTAACTTAAGTTTAAATAGAATTAAGTTGTGGGGCAGTTTATCAAATGCTTTACTAAAATCAGTGTAAATACAGTCGACCTGGTTACCTGAATAAAATGAATTTAAGCAAAACGTTGTAAAATCGAGGAGATTAGACACAGTGGATCTGCCAGTAACAAATCCATGCTGACGAGTTGTCATGACCTTCCCACAGTGAATTTTCACACGATCATACACGAGGCGCTCAAAAAGTTTTGGAATCGACGAGAGTTTCGCGATAGGCCTGTAGTTGTTTATATCGTTCTTACAACCTTTTTTATAGATAGGACCTATAAAAGATTTTTTCCAAAAAAGTGGAAAAAAACTTTCGCTAATTGATTTATTGAATAACATGGACAGTGGTTGACTTTTTTGGAAAAAATTAGAGATATTAAAAATGAATTCAATGAACCACTTTTTTTCCAACATTTACAGAATTTCACCGGAGGTTTTATCAATTTAACATTCTTCAGCAAATGTTCAAAGAATATTAAATTCAAAATTTAAGCAAAACAAGGTGCGAAAGTCATCTGTGTAACATATAACGTTTTTTTTTCTATAATGAGTTATCTAGTTTTAATGATCATTTTATCTTTTGGAATGAAGACATTTTTTTTTTTTGTTTTTTTTTTTTTCTCAGCTTAGAAGGTTAGCACGCATCGACTCACGGCTTTGCTCGTCGGCAATTGGGTTGGGTTCTTCCCTCTATCTGATATTTCGACCCATTAGTTTTTGAATTATTATTTTAATTTACGCGTGCTCGAGGAACAGGAAAAAGAGAGGACTGATAGAAACCAAAAGGACAACATTAGAAAATCTAGCTCATTGCATTTCGAAAAGCGGGTTTAAAAAAAATTAACGTTTGGTGTAAAGATGAACCAACACCAAATCTCCGCCCTCCCAGCCATGGTCAGATAATTTACCAAAAGAATTTTCATTCTGACCCCACGAACCAAATCAGGCTACTGCTGCCATGCGTTGAAACCAAAATATGATTAAGTTAGAATTTCATTTTTTTTTTTTTTATTTAATTAACAAGTTCAGTTTGTGGCTACAAAGTTTTCTATAATTAACTCCATTGATTATTTTTTTTCAGTTAAACTATAATATGTTGGCTAACAATAAGATTACACAAGTATTTAAAAAAACATCTATGTTAAGCCAATGAATTTTAGAGAAAAGAAAAAAATATTAGATTAATAAAAAAAATTATTAATGTCATTAAAAATAGTGTACAAATGTATAGAAATAATTTAAATTAATTAAAAACAAAGAAAATCGCAAAATAATACAGCTCATTTTTAGGTTATTACATTATTTTGTGCCCAGTAAAGGGTTAATGCAAAAGAATTGACAAAAAAAAATGCAAGTTGAAGTTCAAGATCAAGGCCATTAGTTAAGTTACGAAAAACCTTGATCCAATTAAAAACTAAAATTGGTACATACATACATACAAGTGACAAAGACTTACTTGCGTTGTTGTTGTTGTTTAGCAGCTCCCACGACGAAAGATCTTTCTCGCGTTCGCTGTGGAATCTAAGTTGGTTAATTTTTATTGCTAGCAAGAACTGACCTGCCTCAATTTTTGGCACCGCAACATGTTGCTAACGCTCTTTATTACCCTGATCGTGACCAACTTGCGATTTTTTTTCTTTTCGGTTTCTTTTTTTTTTTTTTGCATGACATAAATTATTTTACTTTGTCAGATTTTCATTTTTTTTCTTATTTCACTCGACAAATTAATGAAAACTATGAAAATATTCTACCTTAAGTTATCCATTAAATTTAATTTATAAACTTTATTTTAGTTATTTTTTTAAGAAACATTTAATTCGAAGAAAATCTGAAAATCTCACGCTATAAGCCTGAATCACTTAATTATCGGCTATGTATACCGATTTTAGAAGCAACATTTTGTTGTTTTCTTTTTGTTGCAATAAACTGCACTGTGTTTTTTTTTCCTTACCGCGATTTTATGCACATAATTTTATACTTTTATTCTTTACTTTAACTTCGTTTCCTTTTTTTTTTCTCTTTAAGTATTTTTGCTTTTTTTTTTCTTCTATTTAATTTAATAGCATTTTACTAAAATTTTAATAATTAGAATGATTTAATGATAACTTCACTTTTTGTTTCTGTTTAAGTGTCTTTTTAACTTTTAGTTTTTTTTTTCTTCACACGCGTGGTCAGAACATCGAGGTTATAACGTTGGTTGTCGAGTAATTACTGCTCTCCACGTTTAGCTGACACGATCTTCTGTCCATTGCGTCTCAAATAAACGATATGAAAATATATCTTGCGAGAAATTTTTATGAACCATGAACTAGGTGCCAATCTACATAATCAAACTAATTAGTTATGTAGAAAAATTAAAATTTTAATTAATTATTATTTACCCTTATTTGGATTGGCATCAGAGTAATCAAAAGAAAAAAGTTAATTTTAATAAACTTCTTCAAAATTTGATTCGGAGTTTATCTAGAAAATTTTTTAATAGAAATAAGTAAAGTTAGAAGAAAACCTTTGTGCAACTCTATGTTTGCAATACAAAAAGAGAACTTGTTCTCATATATAAATAAAGAAAATTTATATCAACACTTACATGAAGAATTTGCAGATTCTCAACTTATTTCCAATTTTTGTGCTAGCATTTTATTTACGATGATTTAGTTACAAAAACTTATTAATATTAACTTTAATATATTTACACTTAGTGCAATATAGTAGCGCACTTTAGAAGAATTGATCTTTCGCCTTACGTAGCCAGATAGGAAAAGATCGAGAAATTTTATTTTGATGAGCCAGAAGGCACATGTACCAAAAGTTGTGGCAATGGCCGACTATTTCCGTTGAAAAGAGAATTGATAAAGTTTGGAAGTAAATATACGTATGTAGCAATGAGCTTTATACTGAGTTATATATTTTTTTGACAAATAGATGGCACAACAGACGGAAGTATCTTAACAAGTGCTTGTGCATTAATAAAATAATTTTATATACGGAAACAATAAATTTTTGCGACAAGCGCCATTACATTTCCCCCCTGCCAAGATCAGATTTTGGGGGGATTTCGAATACCGCACAAAAGCTGATAACCGCTTGGAGCAACGTTACTTGGAGCAAAATTAGGCATCACAAATTTAAAGGATTAATCACTGTTTTAAATCTTTTGCGTGATATGTAGCAACAAACCTACCCTGTAGGTCTTCTACTTGGTAGTAACAATTTCCTATTTTTTTCCTTACGCGAGCCTTTATCCATGCCGGTGCCAGCTTTGCGTTGAATCCCTTCTCAAAGTTACTTTGTTGAAAATTCCTACGATAGATTTCCTGTCCCTCATTGAAGCTTACCATCCGTGATTTTAGGTTATACACTTTTTCATTCCGTTGCTGTTGTTTATTATTAACTAGAACTGCTCTATTACGTGAGATATCAATGGACTCCTCTCTAGTGAACCTAACAGTACGATCTTCGAGTAAGTTGAGTTGTCGTAGCAAATGATACATGGCACCATCGGTAACCATATGTTGGCCAAACGCAATGAAATATGGTGATGTCCCTAATGAAGCATGCTCAGCTGAGCGAAGTGCGCAACAGATCTGGCTAAGATTCTCATCCCAATCTTTTTGATCAGGGTTAATATATGCTTTAATACCTGCAATAACAGAACGATTTACTCGTTCGCTTGCATTCGACTGTGGCGAATGGATGGCAGTAAAAACATGATTGACTTTATATTTTCTGAGAAAGTTGTTAAAAAGACTAGACTTAAATTGTGAGCCATTATCAGAGACAATAGTCTCTGGAACTCCAAATGTATGAAAAACAGCTTGTTCCAAAAATTGTATAACAACATCAGCAGTAAATTTACGAACTGGCTTCAAGAATGGGTACTTCGAGAAATGGTCAAGGGCGATGAAAATACCTATATTGCCCGAACGAGATCTGGGATAGGGCCCTAAAAAATCAACATAGAGTTTTTGAAAAACACGATCAGTAACAGATTGTTTACCCATTGGTGGTCGAGTAACAAAATTTGGATGTTTTGTAGCTTTACACACATCACAAGAGTTAATAAAATTTTTGACGTCGACAACTAAATTTGGCCAGTAGAAATACCGACGCACCCTTTCTAATGTTTTATTAATTCCACCGTGTGATGCCAACGGATCGTTGTGAGATTTAGACAAAACTTCCTTCACCAAACCTTTTGGAATCCAAAGTTTCCAAACGTGGTCATCATGCACTTGCTCGCTACTCGAGTGTTCGCTTCTTCTATATAAGAAATCATCAATTACTTTTAAGTCTGGAAAATTTTCGGAGTTTTCTTTAATTTTCTTAACACGTGAAGTATATTCATCTGATTGAAATTCTTTTGACTTTAAATCAACCAAAACCCCACATTCGAAAGCAGACAGATCAGTAGTGTTTACTCTAGAAAGAGCATCAGGCACTATGTTTTGACTTCCTCGACGATGCGTAATTTTAAAAGAATAGCCCTGAAGTTTTAAAGCCCATCTTGCAAGTCTTGTACTCAGGTCTGTTTGAGACATGAGCCACTTTAGTGAAGCATGATCTGTTATCACTGTGAACTCATGTCCTTCCACATATGCTCTGAACTTTTTAATGCTTAGCATTGCTGCCAAGCATTCTTGTTCGGTTACCGAATATTTACGTTCGGCTTGATTGAGTTTCTTTGACATAAATGCTATAGGAAACTCTTCACCCTCCGCATTTATCTGAACCAATACACTTCCTATACCCGTAGTGCAAGCATCGCAATGTATGAAAAATGGTTGCGAAAAATCTGGACTGTGCAATACAGGAGCTGAGCTTAAAATGGACTTTAAATCATCAAAAGCCTTTTGAGCATCATCATTCCACAAAAATTTTCGACTATTTTTAAGTAAATCAGTCAACGGAGCTGTAATCGAAGCATAGTTTTTGATGAACTTCCTATACCACCCGGACATACCTAAAAACCGACGAACCTGCTTAACGGATCGAGGTGGCGGAAATTCGGTTATAGCGGACACTTTTTCAGGATCTGTTCGAATGGTACCTTTTCCAACAATATGCCCCAGATACCTGACTTCACGCAAACAGAATTTACTTTTTTCTACGTTTAATGTCAACCCAGCTATTCTTATGTGCCCCGCTAACTCTCTCAACACTTCCAAATGCATTTCGAAACTTTCGGACAAAACCAATAAATCGTCCAAATAAACAAAAACCTGTGTTCGGAGATGAGCAGGAACCACCTTATCCATTAACCGCGTCATTGTTTGCGGTGCGTTGCACAATCCAAATGGCATGACTTTGAAGTGATATAATGGTCTTCCCGGTACAGTAAAGGCAGTTTTGTCACGAGACGCAGGGTCTAAAGGAATTTGCCAGAAGGCATCTTTTAGATCAAGACTGGATATAAATTCAACTTTTGGAAGTCTGCTAAAAATTCCGTCAATGTTTGGGAGAGGATACGCATCTTTAACAGTTACAGCGTTTACCTTTCTGCTATCCAAACATAACCTCACCTTACCAGGTTTTCTAACGAGAACTATTGGTGACGACCAAGCACTTTCTGACTCTTCTATAATCCCTAGACCTAACATTCTATCAACCTCATCGTAGATCAAATTTTCTATAGCTGGAGAGACTGGAAAATGCCTCTGCTTGATAGGCTTTGTTTCACCGACATCAATTATGTGGGAGATAACATTGGTCTTGCCAAGACCTTCTTTAGAAAATGAGGGGAACAAATTTATTACATTCCGTAATTTTTGTGATTGATAAGCAGTCAGAGAGTGAATTTCTGGATTGTTGGTGTCTAATTCATTAACAAATTGAGGAGGAAGAAAATCAAATAATTTCCAAAAGTCCACGCCTAAATATAAATCTTGCGAGAGCGTTGGAATGATGAAAACCGAAATATTTTTGGAAACTCCACGGAAGAGAATTTTTGTATCAATTTGACCGATTATAATTTGTGAATTTCCATCAGCCGTCCTAACACATGACGAGATTTTTTTATACGGTAATTTTGCTGTTAAAAACTCATGAGCAGCTCCTGCTCCTAAGCAACTAATCGAGGCACCAGTGTCTAATAAGCCTTTCATACTTTTTCCAAATAACATAACTTCCGCATATGGGCGAATATCTGATGAATTTTTACTAAGCGAATTTATAAAACAAATAAAATTCTTACGATTTTTACGTATATTTTTCCAAAATATTTGCATCCTTAAGCTAGAACGAGTCTTTTTGTGAGCTGGTAAATCATTAAAAATTCTATTTCGAGCAATTTTGTATTCAGCTAACCGAATATGATAAGGCTTAAACGAAATTTGATTATTAAAAAAAAATTGACTGTCATTTTCAACACAAGAACGTTTTTGGAGGATTAAAGGCAAAGAACAAGAACTATTTATTCCGTGTTGGTTGATTGGTGTTTGCGTACCTGTATCGGAAAAGGTTTGAATGCACTTTCCAGTGCATTCGATCTCAAGTTTTTTGAATCAGTGCATTTTGTACAGTTTGGTTTATAAGTGTTTGGTGCTCCACACCCAAAACAGAAAACGTTACGCTCACCAAGGCAGTCTTGGTAGCGATGACCAGCTTTGTTACAGTTCCAGCATATTAGCGAAACTGCAGCGACTTCCTCGCAAGAAAAATCTGTGTCTGTACATGAATCACTTACAAAATTATCGTCAATCTGTGAAACATGTTTACGAGGCAATTTACAATTATCAGCTTGATACTTACGACGAATATCATTTAGGAAAAACTCCCGCTTTCGACATATTTCACGCAATTGTGATACAGTCGATATTTGTAAGTTAAGGATTTCGTGTTGTATCTCTGGCAATAAATTGCGTCGTAAAATTTCCACAAGATTACTTTCAGGAATCGGTAATTCTAGTCGATCAATAAGCTCCAATATACAATCGTAAAAACTGTCAAAGGTTTCATTAGGTTTTTGCTTGCGATCCCTAATTAATTCCTTAAAATCTATATCGGTTCTCGAATCCCTATATTGTCTTCGTAAGGCGATACATAAATCATTCCACCTGAAATCTCGAACAGCTTTGTGAAAGCGCCAAAACCAATTGTTGGCTTTTCCGTCAAACAAAATGTTTGCATGTCTACAAACTGTATCGAAATTTCCATCAAGTGTCTGATTTGTAAGAGCCTCTACTCGATAAATAAAATTTTCCACTGGCAATCCATCGGGACCACCGGTAAACTTAACCTTCCAATTAAAAATAATCTGACTAACTTTGTCAGAACGTACCAGTACTGCAGAAGGCGTATTGCTACTACGAGCAGCTGGTGAATTGTTTGGCAGCGACATAGTAGCCATTAAATCAGCGCGTTCGTTCGGTACAGCTGCAACTGAAGGCAAGCCTAACAGCTGTTCAATAGTTTGATGCTCAATAGGTTGAAACTGGACGTTACGAGACGGTCCTTGAATAGGAGAATTTACAGCTAAGTTTTGTTGTGGTGCACCTATCTGGGGAGTATTCTGTAGCCTCAACCGATTAAACCCAATCTCGATATTCGATTCTATGATTCGAGTCATTTGTTGGCTGAGTGTAGATAAAAGTTCTGCATGTTGAGCTCCGACCGCAGCTGTAACAAGGTTTCTTAAAGTATCTCTTTGTTGCTGTTCTGGAGAAAAATTTTGAGATGTATCAGACTGGTATTGTGTACCAGGCGGAATAGCATGGCTTGATCCACTAGCCGCTTCATTTGCAGGTGTTTTCCGTGCTTGTGATCTGGTATTGTGCACCGCGTCAGAAAATTTTGTAGGGGTGTTTGTTTTGGACATTTGTGAAGAACTTAGAGGACTTGTGATTCTTGCATTACAAGCTGGACAATTACTCTTCGTTTGAACGTACTTCATAAGGCAAGCGTTGTGGAAATCATGACCACAATTAGTCTTTACTAAAGACCGAAGAATGATTTGCTTTGCACAGATAGGACAAGTAGGAAGAGTCGAATCAGACGCTAAATCTTCATTACTGTGGCGAACTGACGTCATTTTTTTTTTAGCGTAAAAGTAAGAAATGGAGAATTATGAACTTATAAAATGCAGTCGGTTGAACCTAACAGTTGTTCCAATCAAAATCGAAAAAAAGGAAAAACAAATAAGTTTACTGTATCAACCGGGTTAGATTAGAAATAAAAAAAATTTAAATTTTTACAACTTGTGAGTACTACTTTGAGTACAACTTGTGAGTACTACTACTTTTTTTTGAGAAAAACAAGAGAAATATTTAAAGATAAAATATAAAAACAAATATACTCATAAATCTATTGGTTTCATTGCATGCCAAACAGAGCCCGTAAAATGGTTAATTAAACCTTACCAAACAAAATGCAATAAGTATTAGGAACACGAAGAAAAGATTGATCTTTGTTGGTTATCAACTTAGCTTTCAGAACATAGTCAATAATATTCCAAGCAACGATCAGAACAAACAAATTTTTTTTTTAAAAGCTTTTGCTGTGGTCAGATTGTAGCTAATTTATCCACAAATCCGCATTTCCGGTCAGCAGACGCTAATAAAAAAAACATAGAAAGTTATAAAGGAATATTTGAAATCAAATATGGCAGTTACACGTTCAGTAAATTGAAACTATATACAATTCATACCAAATTTAATCCAAAATCAATTTTAAGTAGCTAGAGTCTTCGAATACTTGTTAACACAGGTCAAAGCCAACATTTGAAAGCAATTGCATTTCCTGTGAGAATAGTTATCGAAATAGAACAACCAAGAAAGATTTAAGAAAATAGATATATAAAGCCGAATTTTCGTGGGACTTATAATTGAAGATGTTGAAAGAAAAATGCCGTGTTGGCCCCACGTTGGGCGCCAAAAATAATAATTATAATATTTATTAATGTAACATATAACGTTTTTTTTTCTATAATGAGTTATCTAGTTTTAATGATCATTTTATCTTTTGGAATGAAGACATTTTTTTTTTTTGTTTTTTTTTTTTTCTCAGCTTAGAAGGTTAGCACGCATCGACTCACGGCTTTGCTCGTCGGCAATTGGGTTGGGTTCTTCCCTCTATCTGATATTTCGACCCATTAGTTTTTGAATTATTATTTTAATTTACGCGTGCTCGAGGAACAGGAAAAAGAGAGGACTGATAGAAACCAAAAGGACAACATTAGAAAATCTAGCTCATTGCATTTCGAAAAGCGGGTTTAAAAAAAATTAACGTTTGGTGTAAAGATGAACCAACACCAAATCTCCGCCCTCCCAGCCATGGTCAGATAATTTACCAAAAGAATTTTCATTCTGACCCCACGAACCAAATCAGGCTACTGCTGCCATGCGTTGAAACCAAAATATGATTAAGTTAGAATTTCATTTTTTTTTTTTTTATTTAATTAACAAGTTCAGTTTGTGGCTACAAAGTTTTCTATAATTAACTCCATTGATTATTTTTTTTCAGTTAAACTATAATATGTTGGCTAACAATAAGATTACACAAGTATTTAAAAAAACATCTATGTTAAGCCAATGAATTTTAGAGAAAAGAAAAAAATATTAGATTAATAAAAAAAATTATTAATGTCATTAAAAATAGTGTACAAATGTATAGAAATAATTTAAATTAATTAAAAACAAAGAAAATCGCAAAATAATACAGCTCATTTTTAGGTTATTACATTATTTTGTGCCCAGTAAAGGGTTAATGCAAAAGAATTGACAAAAAAAAATGCAAGTTGAAGTTCAAGATCAAGGCCATTAGTTAAGTTACGAAAAACCTTGATCCAATTAAAAACTAAAATTGGTACATACATACATACAAGTGACAAAGACTTACTTGCGTTGTTGTTGTTGTTTAGCAGCTCCCACGACGAAAGATCTTTCTCGCGTTCGCTGTGGAATCTAAGTTGGTTAATTTTTATTGCTAGCAAGAACTGACCTGCCTCAATTTTTGGCACCGCAACATGTTGCTAACGCTCTTTATTACCCTGATCGTGACCAACTTGCGATTTTTTTTCTTTTCGGTTTCTTTTTTTTTTTTTGCATGACATAAATTATTTTACTTTGTCAGATTTTCATTTTTTTTCTTATTTCACTCGACAAATTAATGAAAACTATGAAAATATTCTACCTTAAGTTATCCATTAAATTTAATTTATAAACTTTATTTTAGTTATTTTTTTAAGAAACATTTAATTCGAAGAAAATCTGAAAATCTCACGCTATAAGCCTGAATCACTTAATTATCGGCTATGTATACCGATTTTAGAAGCAACATTTTGTTGTTTTCTTTTTGTTGCAATAAACTGCACTGTGTTTTTTTTTCCTTACCGCGATTTTATGCACATAATTTTATACTTTTATTCTTTACTTTAACTTCGTTTCCTTTTTTTTTTCTCTTTAAGTATTTTTGCTTTTTTTTTTCTTCTATTTAATTTAATAGCATTTTACTAAAATTTTAATAATTAGAATGATTTAATGATAACTTCACTTTTTGTTTCTGTTTAAGTGTCTTTTTAACTTTTAGTTTTTTTTTTCTTCACACGCGTGGTCAGAACATCGAGGTTATAACGTTGGTTGTCGAGTAATTACTGCTCTCCACGTTTAGCTGACACGATCTTCTGTCCATTGCGTCTCAAATAAACGATATGAAAATATATCTTGCGAGAAATTTTTATGAACCATGAACTAGGTGCCAATCTACATAATCAAACTAATTAGTTATGTAGAAAAATTAAAATTTTAATTAATTATTATTTACCCTTATTTGGATTGGCATCAGAGTAATCAAAAGAAAAAAGTTAATTTTAATAAACTTCTTCAAAATTTGATTCGGAGTTTATCTAGAAAATTTTTTAATAGAAATAAGTAAAGTTAGAAGAAAACCTTTGTGCAACTCTATGTTTGCAATACAAAAAGAGAACTTGTTCTCATATATAAATAAAGAAAATTTATATCAACACTTACATGAAGAATTTGCAGATTCTCAACTTATTTCCAATTTTTGTGCTAGCATTTTATTTACGATGATTTAGTTACAAAAACTTATTAATATTAACTTTAATATATTTACACTTAGTGCAATATAGTAGCGCACTTTAGAAGAATTGATCTTTCGCCTTACGTAGCCAGATAGGAAAAGATCGAGAAATTTTATTTTGATGAGCCAGAAGGCACATGTACCAAAAGTTGTGGCAATGGCCGACTATTTCCGTTGAAAAGAGAATTGATAAAGTTTGGAAGTAAATATACGTATGTAGCAATGAGCTTTATACTGAGTTATATATTTTTTTGACAAATAGATGGCACAACAGACGGAAGTATCTTAACAAGTGCTTGTGCATTAATAAAATAATTTTATATACGGAAACAATAAATTTTTGCGACAAGCGCCATTACATCTGTTCGTTGATTCAGTTTCTGCTTTAATTAAAACGAAATTGTTTTTTGTAAAAAAGCCACTGGGCAATGTTGTTTTAACATAAAAATGCTATGCACTTTGAAAATTTTTGTGTTGAAGAAGAGGAAAATACACATTTTCTTGATTAAGTTTTAAAAACTGAATGTACAGTACTATAATTATTTAACTATGTTTAAATATTTGTCCATTTTTGTTATTTTTTTTTCTATTTTTAATAAATAATTAAAAAAATCCAAAAATTTAGTAATTTAGTAAATTAAAAAATAGTACAATTAATGCCAAAAATGAAAATTTTTTTCGTTTTGATACAATTTCGTAAAAGTCATTTACCTTCCCTGGTTTGAACACAAAAAGCGAGAACTGGACCTACGATTTTTATGCCGACTCCAAACGGCTTATGCTCTCAAGAAACAATACATTGTTCTCTCTGAGGCTTGCTATTGTCAACAGAGAGGTGGCGACAAAACAGAAATATTAGTTCAATTGAAAAACAATCTGTCTGAGCTGGGGATAAGGTTGTGGCACTTGAGAGCGAACTCGGCTGAACTGTCAGAATGGATGAAAAGAAAATGAATGCATAGAACAAAGCAAAGCACAGTGATAGTTCAATAAAGGTCGAAAAATAGTGCATATCTCTCAAGTGCCACAACCTTATAAATGAACCTTAAACTGGGGTGTGAACCGCGGTTTTTAAGCTTACCACTCTATTAGTAGACTACGGCCACCATCCGAGGACGTGCAATATATTAAAGATGAACGAATCTTATGAATTCAGAATTTTTTGTAGAATATTTTTCGAATTAAAATATTTGTTATTAAAAAAGGGACCTATTCAATAATCAAATACGTCATAATTTAAGACTATTGGACGTTATGCATTTTTTATTTAACCTACTTTTTTTTAGCATATTAGAAAATAATTTTGTAACTAGAAACATTATATGCGAATACAACGAGTGTTTTAATGTTTTGTCTCTTTGTTCATCCACTACTATTTGCAAAATAAAAACGTTACTTTTAGATATAAAAATAAAATTTCAGAGATAGTGCCACCTCTTTTCTTTCAGAAAACAATTTTCGTAAACCCTTTTTATTGTTTTACTTAAAATTTCTGTGTTAAGGATTTTGCGGTTAAAAAATTATTTAGTAAGAATTTTTAGAAAGAAATCAAACAAAACAAATAATATACGTGTATGAACTTTCAGAAAAAATTAAGTGTATATTTGTGGTATCAAAGAAAGAAAGAAATCTTTATATATAAATGTCAAATCTGCGTTTGTTTGCAATGTAAATAATATTTTTTGATAACGTTAGGTCTAGAAAAAATATTTTTGGATAATATTGCTATTTCTTACGGGTACCTTAAAATAAGAATTTATAATGTAAAATTTCTGAATACATACGAACTTGATAAAATGTCTGACGTTACGATGTCGACCAAAAAACTAATTGTCCAAAAAAAAAAAATTGAAAAATCACCGGAATAAAATATTACTCAAAAATGAATGGAAAAAGGCCCAAAACAAAAAAAAAAGGCATAAACGAAAATGCACAAAAAAACTAAATACAATATTGCCCAATTTTTTACATTGTTCCCAGAAGATAAACTTTCCTTAAACGAAATTAGCAGATTTTTCAAGGTCCATTTTATTCAACTGTATCATGCTTAAAAAACTTCAAAAACATTTCTTACAAGATAAATAATAATTGTTTTCAAATCAAGAACTTTTTTGTAAACAAAGAATTCCAAAAAGAAATAATGACGGCAGTGGGGTGGGGTGCAGTTTTTGATAATTTAAGCAAAACTGAATGGCTTTTTATTACAGTGATTTTTTATTATATCACTCCAAGAAAAAAATAAATAAAAAAAAACCAACGAAAAACCAATGTTTTTAATTTTAACACCGTTGTTTCTATGAACTGATTAAATTTTTTGGCCAAATATTGAAAACGAAAAATCACCCAAAAACTCAAAAAATTAAATTTTTCTCAAAATACTTCAAGTAAAAATCCCTTTAAAAAAAAAAAACCAAATTGCACCCAACCAAAAATGCAAATTACCCAATTTCAAAACCTTATTACTTGTTTCATTTAATGTTAAAAAAAGTGAAAATTGTAATTTTTATTCGCTAGAGAATAAAGAAAATCTATCTATTTATCTATCTGTTCTTTTTGGGTGATTTATCATATGAAAAAATATGTTTGGAAAAATATTGGGTAATTTTTTTTTGAGAATTTAATTTGGATGATATTTCCTAGCATCAAATTTCTTAAAAATAGATAACTTCAAGTTAACTTACAAACAGTAAAAAATGTCTGTTATTTTGACATCAAAACCACTCAAATATTTTAAAAGCTTTACGTTTTCTCGTAACTTAGTAAAAATGACCAAAAACTTTGACCGAGCTTCTGCTGATCAGTTGTCTGACTCCAAATGGCTTATGTTCTATCTGAGGCTTGCCAATGTCCGCATAAAAATGGTGGCCAAACATAAATATTAATTAAATTGAAGAACGATTATACCTTAGCTGCGTATTGAACCCAGGCTATCGCGCTTCTTTAGCTAACGGGCCACGGACTCAATCCATTAGGCTACGGTCACCACGTTAAGTTAAAGAGTTTTCCTATATTGGAAATATTTTATACAAATATTATTTTGAAAAATTGCCCATTCTTTTGACATTAAAACTGTTTAGATATCTTGAAAACTATATATTTTCTTAATACAACGCATATTTCTATGCAAACTTATCACAGCAGAATGTAAAAAAAAGTTTAAAATTTCATATTTTGCTTTTGCAATCAAATATCTCCGCATTTCAAAAGGGTTCTTTTCAATATTTTTTAAAATTTAAATTAACTGCATGTTTATGTAAAACGAAACGAAGACTGAACGTCGTGAAAGAAAAGAACAACAATATTTTTTGATATTGAAAAATGTATTGCTTACCGTGTCTGACACCACATTCAGCGTTCGTTTTGTTTTACATAAACTTACTGCATGTTTATGTATCTTAATAAAAAAATGCAACAAATTTGCAAAAATTTTATTTAATTATTTTTTTTTTTTCAAAAAACCTCTAAAATGTTTAATGTTGGCTCAAAAAATAAGTCAAAAGTGTTTGTTTTTGTTGTAGAATTGATTTTGCTTAATATTGACGCATTTGCCACTCTTTCATTTGACATACAATTTTTTAGCGAAACAATTTAACGAAACAATTTTGAAACCTCGTTTTGTTTTACCATGATTCGGAAATCTTTTATGTTAATTTTTTTTTTGAAAGACATTTTTTTTAATATTGTTTTTTATTCATTTATATTTTTTAAAATACTCACTTAACAGGAAATAGTAAAAAAATAATTTTTATGAAATAATTGTCAAATTATCTTTTTTTCGATTAAGAAATAACACAAGAATTTGATTAGGTTCTCACACAAATCAAACTCTTTACGATAACTACCGTTAAGAATAACTAACGTATGTCGAGTCAGCAAGTACATAGTTATATAAATTTGTTATTATTTTTGGTGGCTTTTTCTGCTCGAAATGGAATGTTCCTGTACAAATTTTAATAAGTAACATTTGAATTCTCTATTATAAATCCTTATTAATTAACAATGTCGGGTAAATTGTGCCATTGACAGTATAATAATACATTAAGCCACAACAATAAATCACTCGATTACGCAAAAATTATCTGTTGAAAATGTTTCTTTTCAAGTGTTCTCTCAATTTAAACTGAGTATTGTTTTAAAATCACTTTAGTTGCTGTCAGAATGTTTGACACGTAATAACCATGCTATCCGGATATGACATCATAACAAAAGCATAACAATGTATGAGTATGATGTATGAGTATTTATGTGTGAGTGTATCGATATGAAACATATGGGAATTGTTACTTTAACAACGTGTTGATGCAATCTGAGGCAACAGAAAAAAAAATTAACATAATTGTGCTTAATTTAGCAGCTTTTGCATGCTAATGCAATACAATGCATGATGATCGCACTCACACATATATACACACACCCACACACTGTTGAGTGTGCTACATCAGCAAAAGCACCGCAGTCGATGATTGTTTTTGAACACATTTCACTACAGGCACGCGTCCATTATTTGCATATGTATGCAATAACATTTAATTGAGGTTCAATTGAGCCTAATCTTGAAAATCGTATCTTTGCATTCAACAAACATTTGCACACATAAATACAAACATATAAAAAATATAAATAAACTGCCTCTGAATATTGAACTAACATTACCGTTTGCAAAATTATCGATTTTAATGCAGGATTTACATTTTACTCAGGCACACAGAAATAGACACACACGCACACATATATAAGCACTTTATCTGCTTGCCTTGAAAGCAAATATTTTGACATCAGCTGTTTTCTTCTCACACATATTTAAAAAAGTTTATCCAAAACAGCAAAAAAACACCCTAAAATGAAAATATTTGTGCTAGCGAAAAAAAAATAATTCCACAAAAAGAAAACAATAAATTATGCCATTGCGGAAACGGACGTCGCCATTTTGATTATTTGTGAAGGTTGCAATTTCAGCGCAAAACACTAGCAAATAAGTGCTTAAAAAAAATCGAGGGAAAGCTTTCCTTCGAACAACTGACTTTTGTAAATGGCGCAGTTGTGAAAGTAGCATTTTTTTTTGTTAGTTTTTATAATTCTGTGGAAATATTTTTTGTCGGCAAATTCATTATATGTTGATTTTGAGTACTCAGTAAATGTTGTTGTTGTTTTTGTTATTGTACATAGTATAACTGATGGGAAAGCGCAAACATGGCACGTTTCTAATTAGTTTTTACCGCTGCTGCTGTTTAAATTAGACTCCGTTTCTTCTACCGATGTTGTTGTTGCTTATTGAAATTTTAATGCGAACAGTTTTCTGTTGCTCTATTTTCGCAAAAAAAAAACACAATATAATTGGCACATAAGCTGAAAAATACAATGGTACTTATTCCATTTATTTCAAATGCTAAAATTTACGCTTATCCTATCAAATTAGTAACATTTTTGCGTTTACCTGTATTTGCTGTCATATGGCCAGTGCTTTTAAATATTCCAGATTGGCGTTTTTGGAATTTGAATATATTTCTGTTGATTATCTCTAAAATTGTAGTAAGAGATGGAAAATTCTTAGGTAAAACACGAGGCAACGGATGGTAAAACTGCATTCTCAGTTTTTCTCTAGAACGTTAGAATTTTTCTAAAAGGACTCTAAATACATATATTTGCTTGTAACAACCAAGGGAATGCAAATTTTTTGATTACATTTCGAATGAAAAACTTGTTTATAGAAATTGGAAATGAACTTTTAACTAAAATACTAAGTTTTTTATTCGAAATTACAATATTTCCATTACAAATATGTAAATTAGTTTAATTGACTTACTTTTTATTTGAAACTTTATGGAAATAATTTTCAATTTGCTTGAAGTAAAAAACTTCGAATTACTTTAAATAACAAGCTACAAAAGCTCTTCAAATAAAATTTTAACACGCAAATGTGATTGCTTTGTTCTTGACATATTTTATTTTGAAAAAATTTCGTAAGGAATTGATGGAGGGATATTGAAGGATTAACTTTTAAAGGTATATTTTTAACATGGTTTTGTTCGGATAAATATGTTAAACAAATTTCTTTTTTGATAAAAGTGATTGTTCTTTTTCAGTTGATACCCATATTTGCATGTTTGGAAGGTGTTAAGTACCTAACTTCATAAATTTAAAAATAGATAACAAATATTTCATAAGCAAATTCATATATTTTAACTTAAAAGTTATTTTCAAAAAATTCTGCTGTTCTAGAAAAAAGTGAGTCTTACTATCCATTGTGTTTTTTTACACTTAGTAATTTCTTTTGTGCGCTAGTTTTGCGAAGTAAACATGTTTGCTATTTAATATTGTTAATTTTCTTCTCTGAGATAATATTCGTTTCCTGGTTATGCTATGTTTATTGAAAGAATATAAAATTCAGTTATAAAATTAAGATGATTGGCATGTTTGGCGTGAGAGTGAAGAAATGAGCAGGAGAAAAATTTAATTTCTAACACACTAACAACAAAATCAGTACACCAAACATATTCGCCTAGCATAACCAGGGCAATGTATATGGAAATCTTAAAAATTTTTAAAAATTGTTTTTTGAATCCAAGCTTTTTACGCCTCATTTTATGATTTGCTTGAGTGAAATCTAAAAAACAACACTTTTTCCCGGCACCTTTTTCTTAGAATTTTTGTTGCTTTTTGCTTACGTCTATTACAACTAGCTAGGGCATCGAATTCGGGACGCTTCGGCAATCCCGGGATTTTGGGATTTGAAAAACACAATAGTTCCCGGGATCCCAGGACTAGTCCCGGGTTTGGCAAACCTTAGAAAACGAATTTTTTGGAAGATTTAATATGAAGTTTCAAGGTAGTTATGCCTTGTTTTACAACACAAAACATTGCAGAATATTGTAAAAAACTAAAAAACACAGTTTCGATTAAGCGTTTTGATAGTATTAATTGTTCATTTTTGAAAAAACAAAGATCAATTCTTTAAAAAAAATCAATAAAATTAGATCATTCAGAAGATTCATTAAATTATTTAAAAAAAAAATAGAATAGTTTTTCAACTTTTGAAATTACACAAAAAAACGCCGAGACACATAAGCTTAATTTTCAGTCGTAGAATTTAGTGGCATACTCAGTTTTAACAAATTAGATTTAAATCTGGAGCTATTCAAATTTTTGATATTTAGCTTACACTTGACCTTCATTTAAGGAATTTTTTTTTCCTCTTTTTCAAAAGTCTTTTCAAGAATACCTCCAACGTGAAAATCGAATTAGCCTTGTTTAATCCATGATATTTCAAAAGTTTAGCAATTTCGCTTTTTCTTCCATTTGGACCAAATTTGAATGTTGAAAAACTTAAAAAAGAAATCTAAAAATTTTTTGCTCAAATTAGTGTTTCTATTTCACAAGTAGACTCAATTCTGAAAGTGTAAGCAAAATCGGGGGTGGTCAAAATTTTTGGTCTCCAAAAATAAGGAAAATATAGCTAAAAATAGTCTAAAAGTGACTAAATTTTAATCGCAAAGATCTCGAGATTTTGATCTGATTGGAAAAAAACTGAGTACGTCACTAAATTCTACGACCAAAAAAAATTTTGCGTATTTCGGTGTTTCGGTGTGTCTTTTTGACGTCCTTACAGTGTAATTTTAGTATTTCTATGTAGGAATTTTGTGATATTTTGTACAGCTTGTTTAAGCAAGTTTATTTTTTTAATTTTTTCAGGTCAAATTTTAGTTTTTTTAAGTTAAAGGTTTTTAAGTTAAGTTAAGTTTTTTAAACATTTTACAATATTTTTTACAGTTAGTTCTCAGAAGGTTTATGCTTTTATTTTTTTTTATATTATATATTTTGTACAGATAGCTAAAAAAAAGATTTTTATTTAATTTTTATTAAAATCACATTTCAGTCTTTTTAAGGAAATATCATTTGTTTAAAACATTCTGTTATTTTGTACTGCTAGTATAAGAAAGGTTTTTATTTTAAAATTTTTTAAAATCACTTTTAGGTTTTTCTCCGGTAGCATTATTAAATTTTTTGATATGTTTATAAAATTATTGAAAAAAAACTTGATTTATTATAGCTTTGGTATGTCTAAATTAGAATTTTGTGATATTTTGTACAGCTTGCTTAAGGAAATTTTGTGTCTCTTAATTTTGAAGGTCACATTTGGTTATTTTCCCGTCATATATTGTAGAGCTTGTTAAAAATTATTTTTTTTTTGTATTACTAAAACCATATTTTAGTATTTTTTAGGAAATGTCATGTGTTTAACAGATTGTTCCTTACAAATAGTCGATTTAATGCCTTCTATAAATTTAGTGTGAGATTTTCTGACATTATTTCTATAGAATTTGTTGTCACAAATCTAATACTAAATTTAGAGTCGGTATGAAAATGACTATTGTTAAGGCACAGAAAGGTTTTTATTTAACTAAAGTTTTTTCTAAATGACCTCTATAATTATTATGTTGACTTTATATGATTTAAATACAAATTCTTAATGTTTGATAGTTTAAATCATACTTGATTTTAAATACAAATTCTAGTTGTTTGATAGTTTAAAATCGTTTATTGAGCTTAAGGTCAAAGTTAGAACAATTAATTGTTCTAACGAATTTTTCCAAAGAAACAACAGCAACAAAGTTTTTTTCAATATGAAAATGAAAAAATCACTAGCTGATTTTATTGCACAATTTCTGCCCTGCTAAAAGCGTCATCAGAAATCTTTGTGATACCCGCGCAAGCGCGCATTAACGCACTGCACCACCGCACTGATGACGCTTTTAGCAGGGCAGAAATTGTGCAATAAAATCAGCTAGTGATTTTTTCCTTTTCATATTGAAAAAAACTTTGTTGTTGTTGTTGTTGTTTCTTTGGACAATTAATTGTTCTAACTTTGACCTTAAGCTCAATATACGATTTTAAACTATCAAACAACTAGAATTTGTATTTAAAATCAAGTATGATTTAAACTTTCAAACATTTTGAATTTGTGTTTAAATCATATAAAGTTTTTATTTAACATTTTTTTAAATCACATTAATTTTCTTCTTATGTATATCATTGATTTTTTTGTTGGAATATTTTTGGAATTTTTTTGCAGTGGAGGCAATTCCGGGATTTCAGGCCTTACAGTGCCAGGACAGTCGGGAATATGAAAAGTCCGGGATTCCGGGATTGGATGCCCTAATTTTTGCAAGCTTTTGTTTGCCATTATTACAGTTAGAGATGAGCGATTTTTTGATACTGGTGATTTAGTCACCTTGATGGAAAATTACCTGGTAAACGTAGTAATCAAATACTTTAAAAGACCGTGATCATTGATTGAGCTTTTTTTTACTTTTGTCTTCTGTTGTTTGCAGTATTTCGTGATATATCCAGTGATTTTTTGTTAGCGAGAACTGTTTGTGTCTGTCTTTCAAGTAAGCATACCATGAGCAAATTGGTATGAGTTTTAATGTTGTTTCGGTCATTTTTCATAACTACGTACTTGGATATGTATTTGCTTAGTTATAAAACAACGTGATCACGGTCACTATATAAAAGAATGGCGATTTCAAATTCACCTTCACTAAGAACACAGTTCCTGAAAAATCACGTGATCGCTCATCTCTAATTACAGTGCTTTTACAGCATATACTGTCTTCAAAAATGTTCAGCCTGAAAGTATGTACATTAGGGCGGGTTGATTTGTATGGATGAAAAAAAAAAATGAAAAATCGTATCGCAAAAACGTAATCTACATAAAATTCTAAGAAAATTCTCCGAAAAAACCATAGGTCTAAAATCAAACCCTAATCCGCGCCTCTCGACTTGAAATTTTTTTTCCTCTTCTTTCGCTAAAAATTTTTTTTTTAAAAATATAGCTATTGTTTTATTATATTATAGTTTATGCAATATAGGTTTTGTTTTGAGACTAATCAAAATATTCAATTATCAAAAAAGCAGTTGAACCCCAATTTGTATCTCCTCTCATTTGCGTTCTATATGAAAAATAGTTAGAACACGTTTTACCTAAACTGCCTTTTGAATAAAAACAAAGAATAATTTAACAAAAAATTTTTTTTTGGAATAAATACCTAGAATGGAGAGTAAAAAAGACTTAACAAGTAAAGTTTTCTTTGTATTCTATAATTGCTTCTTTGTATGTATTAAAGACCTTATTTCTTTTAATGACACAAAATTTGTTTATGGTAAAAAAATTACTGAAAAATTACTGAAATATTGTTTGAGTGAAAACAATTCTTTTGTTTGTTTTTATTTGCATTATAAAATAAGACTTGTTTATCTATGTTCCTTATTAAAATATTAAATATAAAATTATATGCAAACTTTTTTACTTGGGTGAATATTTTTTAATGTAAAAAAATTTTGAGTGTAGAAAAGGGGGCATATAAATTTTCAAGTCGAGAGGCGCGGATTAGGATTTTATTTTAGATACATGGTTTCTTCGGAGAATTTTCTTAGAATTTTATATAGTTTATGTTTTTGCTATACGATTTACAAATAAAAAAATCAACCCGCCCTAATGTACATACCGATTCACTTATATGCTACACACAAGCAGATTTCTTTGAACTGGGTGAAAATTATCACAAGATGCCAATTGTTTTAGGTGTAGATTTCAATTGCGAATTAAGACAAGAATGTTCACAGGACTTTTCGATAAATATAATTTACGAATTATAAGCGATCCAAATATTTCTACAACAAGATTAAGGACAACTATTGATACAGTATTTGCTAGATATATTGATTACATTACATCTATAATATACGTTTTCTGTTTAAAAAAATATATAATATATGCTAGATATAAAAAACCAGCAATTTCATTAAAAAATTTTCACACTAATAATAAAAAACATTTACAAAAATAATTTTAAATTAATTAAAGCTTTTTCTAAATGACCTTGTTATTTATTATGTTGATTTTATATGATTTAAATAAAAATTCTAAATGTTTGATAGTTTAAATCATTTTTGATTTTAAATACAAATTCTAGTTGTTTGATAGCTTAAAATCGTTTATTGAGCTTAAGGTTAGAACAATTAATTAAAAAACGCCCTGCAAGTACATTTTAAATTAATATTACATGTTATAAAATAAAAAAATTATATAATGAAATTAAATTTACTGATGTGGATATTAACGTGAATTTTTGTAATTAACTAAATTGCATTTAAAATTTTTGAATTTAAAAATTATTTTAGTAATAAAACCATTAAATTATCAAATCTATGAGACTGTGAAAAAGCTTCGTTTCTGCGGTTTGTTCAATGAAGCATCTGTTTGTTCATAATAATTTGTTGAATCTTCTTTTAGAGATTAACAATAAGTATTTAAATCTTAAAATTAAAATAAACAAAATTTATATGAATATAATTGAAATCATAAGTCATCATCTTTCGTTAGTTGGAAAACTTGATTTACTATTCCTCTAGATCTTCACAGGGCTGGTAGGTAGTTTCTTTGACGACGTGATATGCGTAAAGTGTGGTATGCGAAATAGTTAGACTTCGCACTAACGAGTTAGGATGACTTATAAGTTTTTCCTGATAGGTTTGCCTGATGCTTATAGCTTCATCTTTTATCCTAGGTATGATGAGGTCTCTAGGAATTAATATGTTTTTTAGATACCAACGTGCTCCATTGGATGTTCTTAGCATTTTCGACTGAACCCTAAGTCTAAGTTCAGTATAAGTATAAGTTCAATATTGCTTTTACTTGCGATTCCCCACAATTGGTTACCATACGTCCAAAATGGTCTAAAAATGCTGTTATACAGGAGAACTTTATAGTCCAGGCTCAGTTCAGAACGATGATTGATGAGACAGTTTAAGCTAAAGGCTTTCAGTTTAAGATGTGTTCTCTTCGCTGTGATGTGTTTCCTTCACGTTAGTCATCTAACTAGATAGATTCAGAGATTAGTGACATCATTTGTTTATGGGATTTCTTTATTATTTGGAGTAACTGTAGGACATGTACCCGCTTTTAGTGTAAATGTCACTTTTGTTCATTTATTTTAATGCGCCACTTCGGCAACTCTGCTTTGATAAGACATTTGTTGGATCTTATTATAGCAGTATCATCAGCAAACGCTGACGTAATCAAGTTTGTGTTTGTATCTATATCGGATGTAAAAATGAGGTAAAGAATCGGGCTGAGAACACTACCTTTGGGGATATCAGCCGTGATTGAGAAATCATTGGTTAAACCTTAGTACCTTACCCTGAATATCTGATTCATCAGGTATGATTCTAAGATCCTGCGATTCTAAGGACCATGTGCAAAACCCTTGTGTCATACTCTATCAAAGGCCTCAGCAACATCGAGATATATGGCAGAGCAATATTCGCGGAGCTCGAAGGCCTTTCTTATCTCATTAGCTATACGGTTCATCTGTTCGATGGTGCCATGTTGTTAACGGAAACTAAATTGATGGGAAGGTATGATATTTTTTTTTTTGCTGAGATATGAGTAAAGTTTTAGAAGTAGAAGTTTGTCAAAGAGCATTGAAAGACACGGAAGTAAACTTATAGGTTTGTGATGGCAGAGTTTCATCTTTTCCTGGCCTTGGTATCATTATTATTAATATTTTTTTCCATGCCAGTGGAAAGTATCCCATTCTTAGTATACAAAGCTTTGAATAAGTGCGTAAGAAACACAACAGCTATAGTTGGCAGTTTCATTATCATTTTAGATGTAATAAAATCATTATGATCTTTTCCAAAATTGAGTCCAATTTGTAACTGAAACTAAATTGTTTGACGAATATTTTTTATTGTTTTGGCAAAATATTACTATGTACGCTTTTAAAGTTTATTAAGAGAAAAAAATACACAGTTCATTAAAAAACTTTACATAGTTAACTTTAAAAAACTTCTGCAAAATTAGTTTTAACTTTTTCTGTTCTCCATTTACATAAAGTTATAATAGTTAGTGTATAAAAAGTTTAAGCATAATAAGTTTCTGATGCAAGCAACGCATGTTCAATTATAAGTTACGAGTAACATTAATTGATTTAATAATAGAATAAAATTAGTTTGTTTATATATATGAATATAGAAAACAAGTTTTTTCCAACAACATACAAGTAAAACAAACATCAACATTAAGAGCAATAAGAACATTTCAACAACAACAACAAAAACAACTGCAAATAATACAACAACAACTTGTATAAAACGGTAACATCAACAGTAATTAAACTGCATAACAAGCTTTACTAAAACACCAACATTTAATAATTTAATATACAAGGTACGCGATTTATGTGTGCGTATGAGTATGTATGTGTGTGTTGCCTTGCATTTGAGTATGTTTAAGTATGCGTGTAGTAGTGATGGTGTGGTGAAATAATTTTGTGTAATAAAAAAAAAATAATATTAATGAGGTCATAAAATAAACATGCGATGCTAGAAAAATTAAATACATACGCAAACATACACACAGCCATGCAAACTCACAGTTATACCCCACATGCTGATAAAACCAACAATGTTAGTTGGTTTTTATATCCTTTTCTTTCGCACAGTTGAACGTTACTTAGATCCAACTGCAAACAAAACAAATTCTTGCAAACATGATCGACATGCTAACAAACGTTAGTTAGTGTTAGTATAACTGCAAGTATATATTTATAGTTTATTGCAATATGTGTACCGAAATATCTTGCGTAAAAGAAACAACAACAAGGACATGTTTCTATCTAATGTGTTCACATAAAACAGGATGTAAACAATAACAGCGACGACAAAATATCATTGAGCGTGGTCAAACAGAAAACAAACACATCAACATATTAACTTTAGTGTTAGGTACTTAGCGTTTATTTACGTGTGTGTGTGTGTGTGTGTGTGTGCGTCTGTCAGTTGCTATGTACATGGATGTACTCATATTTGTCTATGCAGCTAATGTAAGAAACGCATTTAATACTTGCCATGTTTGCATAATTATCACACACATGTGTTGATGACAACATTTCTTATAACACAATAACAAACAAACACAGACAAGAATTACTACTTAAATTATTTACTTGTATACACACACATGTACATATTTGCATTAATAATGTTTGTATATCATAATATGTTAAGATAAAAACCACAATAATTATCTCCCAACTCACTTGAACACATGAATACAAAAAACTTGATAACTTGATATAACTTTTTTTTCTCGAAAAATATTTTATTTACATTTTTTGACAATTTCGGTACAAGGAAACGGATTTCGGTACTAGAGGCAAAACAAATTTACGTGTATCAGCGTTTTAAAAGTGTCTGTAGCAAAGATCTATACTTAAAGATTTGTGAACTTGAATAATAACCGTAGCTATTAAAAATGACTTTTTGCTCTCCATGAACATTTTATCTGCGCGTATACCTTATGTTATATTTCAAGACGATTCTGATCAAAGTCATCGCTCAAATACGGTAATTATTTCAGATAAACTAACGTATTTTGTAACTTTTTCCAAAATTATTGCCTTCATACCTTGTTAACTCTTCGGAATATAAACAAGTTATTGGAAAACAGTCATTGCCATGGCCCGGTAAAAGTCTCGACTTGAATCCCATTGAGAATGTTTGGAGAATTATTAAATACAAATTCGACAAAATAAGCCATCAACTATGGCAAAGCTAAAAGAGGTTATTGTAATAATATGGTATAGCAATATTTCTGTAGATTTAAATAAAAAACTTCATGAAAGCATGTCTACTTGAGTAGAAAGTGTTATTAAAGTATATATTTCTTAACAGAAAGTATGATAGTTTCATTTATAAATAAATTATACATTTTTTTTTTCTATTATCAAGTAGATAAAATTGAAATGAAATAAAGATTTCTGGTCAAGATTGTTATTCTATAATAGAAAAACATGATCAAAATACAGTATACTTTTATTTTTTTTTTTTTAAGAAAGAAGTTGATGTTTGCAATTACCTAAATCTTACATCCCTCAAAAGATAAAATGTGTAATTATATTTATAGTTTAAGAGAAAGAATATTCTTTATCAATATCTTAAGTCGGCTTTTCTGAAGTGAAATTTCTTTAGCCGCGTATACAGCAATACAGCGAATTGAAAAGGGAAGTAAAACCTATGTGACGCAATCCTAATGAAAAGAAAAAAATTCTCAGAGCTCAGTAGTATAACCGGAGTGAAGTTGACATCTTTTTCGCAGTATAATAACAAAATTTTACATTCAAGAATTTAATTTGAAGCCAGCAAGTTCGGTTCGAAGTGCAAGTGTTCAATTAAATTAAGTTATAAAAAATTAAAATGAACAGTTGTTACAGCACAAGAAATAACAAAAGATTATTTTAGAAACAGGAAGAGAAAAATTTAATAATGTTGCAAAAAAATAACCTTGAAACTGAAGTAAAAGAAAGTAAAAGTAAAGAAACAAGTGCATGTGCATCACGGCAATCAGAAGATCAAAATTTTTGCCAGTAACTAAATAAAGTGTTTTTTCATACATTGAATTTCGTTACAAAAGCTCTAAAACTACGGCTGTTATCGTGATCACAGACGGACAGACAGACAGACAGACAGACGGACATGGCCAAATTGATTCAGGAGGCGATCAATTGAATATATATACCTGCCACAGCTACTTATCGATGTTACAAACACAGTGGCAAAGATAATTTACCCTTACGCAGCATGTTTGTAAAAATAAAACTTATAAAAATAACGGGCACTTTATTAAACATGCAGAAAAATTTAATGTGCAAAATTACATAAATTGTATTTGTTCCTTAGATTGAAGCAGTGAAGTCTCTGATGAGGGGGAAACCCAAGGAAAAACTAATTTCAGTTTTAAATGGATATATATTTGTTAATAACAACACCGATGGGACCCACAGTAAAAAAAGGCTAAAGGATTTCGCAAACTTTTAACCAGCTTTAAAAGGTAAATATTTATAAGAAAATTATTTTATTTATGTAGAAGAATTTTAAATTTTTTTCTTTCTTTTTTCTTTCACTTGACGACTTCTGTTCTATGGAAGAGACAAGCCCAGAAGACATTGTTCAAAATTTTTTCCAAGCTGACAAAAGCGTCACTTTCACGCTAAGTCTTTAAAGAAAACAGCTCTAAGTTTAAAAGTAAATAATTTTGCATTTGTTTTTAAGAAATCTTATGCACAAATGAAATAACATAGCAAGTTATGTATTTAAATAAATAAATGAACAATAAGAATTTTTTAAAGACTATTACTTTTAAAGTAGTTTAGCAGTATAAATTGAACTAATTTTAAATAATTTGAAAATAAGGTACACCTAAATATGTTTACTTTAAGCTTCTTTTAAAGTATTTGAAAATAAAGTACTTCTAAACTTGTTTACTTTAAACTACTTTTAAATTAGTTGAAAACACATGCACATACGACAATTGACTTACTCCAATGACAACCCCATGTAAATAAAAATAGTTGATGACAAGAGAAAAAATTAGAATTTCAATACGAAATACTTTTTTACAGGTATATTTACAAATAAAGCTGAGCTAAGCCTTGCATGCCTAAGCATGCATTTTTAAATAGTATGTTGTTCCCGTCGCAGTGATAAATTACGATACCATTTTACTTAACCTTGTTTCACAGACAGTGGAGACCATATCCTAGTGGGTAGAGTGCGTGGCCCCTAAGCTAAAGAACCGCGGTAGCCCGGGTTTAATTCCAGCTCAGACAGAAAGTATTTTCAATTGAATTCATTTTTCTGTTCGATCGTCACCTCTCTGCAGACAATGGCAAACCTCAGAGAGTAAAAATTGCCATGTAAAGCTTTTTGAGAACATAAGCCATTCGGAGGCGGCATAAAATACGTAGGTCCAGTTCTCGGTAATTTGTGATCAAACATTTCATAACACGCACAATACAATTGATCAATAGAAGCTAGGTCAAAGTCCTTCTAAGGGCTGAAATGACCAGTTTATTTTTTTTTTGTTGTTTCACAAACACTTTTTAATACGTATTCTTACACTCAAAAAATTCTGTGTGTAAATATTTTTAATAGCTGCGTCCATTCTATGAATTTTATTCGTAGTTTTCAGTCACGAATAGGGTTCGTAGATTGGACGTAGCTTGATTCATATAACAAATATTTTATTCGTATTCGTCCAAAAATAAATGTATATTGTACGAATACATTTGTTACATTTACAAATAACGAAAAAAAAAAGTTCTATTTGAGCTGGGTATTGAACCACGGTTTTTTAGCTAACGAGCCACGTACTCCTTCAGTAAACTACGGCCACCTTGCAATCATATTTTCCCTATATTCGGTAATTGTTCAACAAACCAGGCTGAAAGATTTTGGAAGTAAATTTTTTAAACTCAACTTAATACTAAATACTACGAATGTAATGGAAGAAGTTATTCGTACGAGAAATTGAAGAATGATAAGGAATGATATCCCTCGAAGGAATGATGAAAGCCGAAGATCATTCTTAGAAGCAACAGATGGTAAGGGGTATTTAAACCAATAACGTTTATACGATAAGCAGCTTGGACGATAAGCAAATTTATGTTTTAAAGATATTTAACACAAGAAGAAAATAAAGTAAAATAAATTTTAAAAATTAAATGTTTTCCCAAAAGTCGGCTTAAATAAATCGTTTTCTTGTCATAATTTGGATAATTTTTTAATTTTTCCTTAAATTAATAAAATTGCTAAAAATCTTGCAGCATTGAAATTTGAAAAATTGCAGCAATCTAGGTGTGGGAAAAGCTTCTAATTCAAAGCGGAAAAAAATTTAGGAAATTCTAAATGAAGTAGGCTAATTTTAGATAAAGCACTAATTTTTAAAAAAATCTGATGAAAAATTATTGTTGTGAAAATGGTTTTACATTAAAATTAAAATAAGAAACTTGATTTGAAACATTTATTTTATACTACTTCAAATTCACGTTTTTTAATAGGCGTCCACCCATTTCGCGAATTTTCGGAGTTTTTTCTCTGGAATATGTTTAGAGGTTCTGGAATATGTTTAGAAAAAGAATGAAGTCAAAAATCCATCTATACATGTACCTCTTTATATATTTATTAATTCTTTTGAATAAAAAAATAAATTTTTTAAAGTATTCATATAAAAGGAATGTTTTCAAACGCGATTATAGTAACTTGCATGCTGCCAGAACTGATGCATGTTGAAAAAAGGAATTGGTCAGTTGATGTCCATGCGTGGAACATTTCAAGAATAGTGACAACTCGAATTCTTAATTTTGCGGATTATATGAATTTTTACCTCCTGAATCCAAATCTGATAAATTTCAGGCCGCTCGCAATTGGTTATAGTATAAAATGAGCCTAAAAAACTGAAACAAATGGTCTGAAAATCTTGCTGGTTTAATTCATTATTAAAAAAAATATTGGGAAATTTTTGTATTCTTATTTGAAAAGAAGAAAACTTGGTAGCTGAATAGTAATTAATCCGATTTTATTTGAGGAGAAAGGAGACCTCACATTATTTCATTTACTAAATTAATAACAATATTTGTTGAGAAAAAATTTTTTGAAATTACAAAAAAATATAAATTAAATTTGAAAATGTTTCGGGCATGATACGAGATAGATTTTTACCCCATCTTTGAATTATATATAATTATCTCATGTGTGCAAGCGTGTGTAAACTGGCGCACATTGCGCTTTTTTCGATATTATGATGACATTTGCATTATATCAGAAGCTATAAAAGGCCATGCAATTTTGCACAAATGAGTTTTAACCTAAATTAAGTAACAACGAAATTAGAATTCTAGGTTAACTGCATCGCCTACCTCCCATACAAACCATATTTATTTTAACTAAAAAACTAGCATAAAATTGCTTATTTATGTTTTTAAAGAGTAAATTTAGTTAATTTTACTTCATTTAAACGTCAGGCTAAGAATATTTTAAATCGGATAACTTTTAGATATATCTCCTATAAAACAATATTACCAAGCTAACGAAATTTAAAAAAGTTTTAAAAAATGGTTGCTAATAAAAAATAAGGTCACAACTTGCTTAAAATTATGAATTCTATTTTATTTTTCCTACAAATTGTCTTGGAAATCAGTGCATTTTAGGGCAAAATTTAATTCTTAAGACTTTTTAGAGTTAAGTGTTTTTTTTTTAATAGCAGCTAGACGCAGCAGGTTTTTCCAGAAACAGAAGGTAGAAGTACGATATTTGAAGACAGTTATAGCCTCCAACTTTAATAACGCTTAATTAGCTAGACATTTTCTACTAAATTTAACTTAAATTTTCATTCCTTGAAAAATTTATAGTCATATTTCAACGATTTTTTCTAATTTTATTTGTTTATTCAATAGCGATTTAGACATAAGTCCAAGAAACAAAACCTTGAAATAAACTTTGTGTTCGAAGTTATTATTGTTTAAACTTATTGTTTAAAAAAGCGCTCTTTGCGGCGTATCATGATAATAAAAGTAGTATCAAAAACCTCAGAAAATAGAATAATATAGGTTACCTTTTCTTTATGTGCATTCTAGATTTCTTTATGCCTCTGCGCCTCCCTAAAACAAATCCCTCGGACGCCTTTGTTAGATATTTAACGTTAAAGCAGTGTCGGGCAGCTTTGCACACCTATACTTTCTCATCTTGAGTATGTATTTATAAGCGCTTTGAAGTTCAAGAAAAGGTGATTTTTCCAAGAATCATATGAGGCATAAGGTTTTTTTGTGCTCTGATTTATATTGCGAAATTATATGAATAAGTAGTGGACGGACTGTCAAAAGGAAACAGACCGACAGACGGATAATGAGAAATACAGATAACAGACGGAAATGTAAAAAGGCGTGCTAATAGTAAAAAACAAATATGTTTTTTTATTTTGCTTATGTTGCTTATTGTCTTTTGCCAAGTAGAAACTGACAACATTAGATGCTTTCACTTTAAGTACTTGGAACTGATCAAAATATGATATGAAATTCCACAGTGTATATTCTTTGGAGGGCCGATCCACCCATGCCAGTGGCGACCCCATTTCGCTGATTTTTTCATGTTAAGTGCCAAAAATGGTGATTTTTTTAATTGTTTGTATGGGGAACCCCCAGGGAGGTTCCAGGGGGTGTGCCACTGGCATGAATGGATCGGCCCTCAAAAGTTAGTGGGGGTCGGTCATACATTGGGACTCGATTGGGACACTCTAAATGGGTCAAAGAGGGATTTTTCAAAATTTGACCCTACGGGACAAAAGTCAAAAGTTGGAGCATTAGAATTCGTTTGAGAGGTAAAGTTCCTCGGGCAAAGTTTCTTATTTTGATCCCTAAAATACGATTTTCACTGAGCAATGGGCGATTTTTTTGCCTCCCCACAAATCGACCAGGCCTAATATATACTAAATATATATATATATATATATATATATATATATATATATACTGTATATATACTGAACTGAGTTAATAGCTCAGTTAAATCGTAATTGTATTAAAAAAAATTGCCATCACAAAACTATTTTAAACTTTACAAAAATTTTCGATCCATTAATGGTAGGTGTATTTCTAATTTTTTAAATTGTTAAATTTAATTGAAACATTGCTTGTCAAAACCAATATTAAATCACAGTCGCATAATACGCATAACACGTACTATATACACCACGCTTTTGTAACGTAATAGTTTACTTAATTACTTGAAATTTTACCCATGTGCATTGAGTTTAAAAATGCACTTTTAGTTTGAAATTTGGCAAATCGAATAAAAACTTTATCTACCTCCCATACAAAGTGATGTGTCATTGCTTTAAAAATTCCACAAAAAAATTTATTTTGGCTGGATGTCAGTACAAATAATCTTTGAGATTTCAAACGGATAAAAATCCTACAGTCGAAGTGACGTCATCAAACTTATAAAACATGCACGACTTTGAATATATTGTGGCGTTTTTATATTTCGGCAGCATCAAAGATAATTCTTAGCTATTTTTTCATATTTTCGCGTTCTTAAAAAAATGTACTCATAAAAAAACACATTAATAATAAATAAGTAATTCACATAAAGAAGTAGACGAAGTATTTCTTTAGTACATTTACTAGACCTATGAAAAATATTTAATATAAAGACAATTTCGTGCAACTTGATTCGTTGATTAGAAATATTTATTTTTAAGCTTCCCACCTATCCAAGGAATTTATACTAATCACTGCTTAAAACATTTCATCACTAATGGGCTTCTTTATAAACAAATAAATCCAATTAATTAAACAAAAAAACCAATTTAATAACCAAGAAAAAAATTGGAAACTACTATTTTAGGTCATTCATCATACGTTTATTGAGCTCATAACGATCAATAAATTAAAAGGAAAAACAAAACACAAGCACAAAATCCGTATAAAAGGAAGATAATGCTGCTTTCACATTAGAACAGACATCATCCATCTATACGGAAACACACATCCATACACACATTCATAGACACATACCTATGTATGATGCATACATGCTACAAATGCTGACATAATCCATAAATAAAGCCCAACGTAGCAGGAAGTTTAAACATAATGAGTGATAATCAAATATAAAGAATGTAAGAACAAAATATGGGAAGGATACATATAGGTGGGGGGGGGGGGGGTAACCTCATCAAAGTTGTGCTATAAATAAAAAACATAACAAAAACAACAACAAAAATTCTATTGCTTGCACATAATTATGTTATGCCATACAAAAACAGACACAATAAAAGCAAATAAATGGGTCTAGAAACAAGTGCTGACAGAAATATTTAACAAAAAATAGCAAACTTTTTTAAAAACTTCTCTATTTTTTATGAAGACAAGCGCTAAAACTACAGCACAGTGAAACAAAATTTGTATTTGATGAGGAGAAATAATCGTATGGACAATTTTTAAAATGCTTGCAGTAAAAGATATGATGTTTAAATTAAAATAAATATTGTGATAGCTATGTTTTAAAAGTTTGCACAGTAGACCGAATCTATGATACGAATTTGCATGAAGAAAAAAAATATCAGTCTAAATTGGAGGAACTCTTAAAATCAATTACCTTTTACCTGCATACCTTTTCTAATTCAAAGAGAATTCATGAAGTGTTTTTGATTCTTGCACAGGTTATTTTTGGTTACAAAAATAATTGTTTTTTGCATGTAATTTTTTGGTTTACACAAAAAGCATACCCAAATTGGATAACAAAAAAAAATTCATAAGAGTACCTCTTTATTTTGAGACGCGGAACCGCGAAACCAAAATAATTAATTTGATATTTAAAACAAAAAATCTAGAATCTACCACATAAATCGTTTACATCGAGGTTAGGGAGGGACACGTGAAATCGGTTCACTTTAAAATTTTACCTCAGAAATTTTTTTAAGCGCTTGAAATCATATTTATCCCACAGACTTTCATATGCGTAGCAAGCCAAGATTTCAACAACAACGACAGCAGTGCTATCAATGGATGTTGCTCTGTTGGCTTCATTAAGCTCAAAGCTGTGTCGAGAGTTTTTCTGCGTTATTTGTATTTTATTTTTACTTTGTATTTGCTTTGTATAAAAATCGATTTTTGCACCTTGCTTGCGATACATTTTTTTTTATTTTTTGTCGTTGATGTTATATATTTATTCTATCTTATCACAGGGTAAGAAATAAAATAAAATAAAAAAGTCTAATAAAAATCAATGCTTATATTATAAGAATTGCCTCAGCAGCATCAGTTCTTAAAGTAGCTATGAAATCCCGTCAATTTCCTGATTGGCTCTATTTGTAGCGACTTTGATTTGCCAGATCGATGGTAGAGTATAACAAAAAAAATATATAAAAAAAAAAAATATAAAAACAATATAGCAATATTTTTGTTTTAAAAGCGTAATAATTTACAAAATAAAGTTTGCTTAGCAATAAAAATGAAAAAAGCAGGAAAAATGTTTACAAATAAATCGAACTTCATTAGCTGTTATTTTGTTAGACTTGCCGCAAGCAGCCGATGTCATATTGTTGTTATTTATCTCCTTCCTTTACTGTTTTACGATAATTTTAAGATATTGTATTGCACTGAATTCAAGGAATTGAGTTTTAAACTGTTTAACAGCATTCACAAAATTCACAGAAATCAAAGGGAGGCGCAACTGCTTCATTTTTCTTGCTTGGCGTCTTTCGTTTCTTGAGGGAAATTTTAAAGCCGGAAATTGATTTTTTTTTCTACTTTCACTTCTACTGCATATGTGTGTGTTCGTATGTGTGTACATGCGTTAGTAGTCAAATATGTGCGGGTAGCTCCCTTGATGCTTATCGTGAGGATGTTTTCAGCTGTGGTATCAAATATTTTCATTTGATTTGCATGTAAATTAAGAGCAGTGAAGCATTGAACTTTTAATGAATTTTTATTTTATATTTACGACTGGGTTTCAAGTGGACATATTCTAAATAACAAATTTAAATACAACATATTTCCTACTGCTCATCATGTTGTTTTTGTTTTTGTCAAAATTATCTGTTTTTTTTTTGCATTGGCGTTGAGGGAAGTATTGCAAAAGGTATTAATAAATTTATGTGTAGCTGTCTTATTTGGCTAGATAAAACCAAAAGTCAAATTCCACTAAATATTTAAAATGCATTATAATAATAGCTAAATTTATACATAATTTGTTTTTGTCAATCTGCTAAAAAAACTGAATCCCAACCGAGAAATAAACCTCAAGACATATTAATAATAAAATTGACAAAGTAGATGGATAATTAATTAAAAACATTGCACAGTGTTCGATAATTTGGGCTTACGAGAACAAAAGTCTGTAACTTAAAAACCGCAAACAAATTTTATGCACGAAAGGTTTACATACAAGACCGGGACCCAAAATTAAAGTAAAATAGACCCTTATTTCGGTCTTAAAATCCAAAATGAAAGCAAAAAATATAAAAGGTTTATTAATGCATTTATTTCATAGAGAATAATAATATTATAAAAGGTATTTAAGATACATATTTAATTTTTAAGGTATATTTCAAGTATTTTAAAATTATTCTAAAAAAAAAGAAAGTGCGTCATTGGACTCACGAGAGAAGAGAAGCTTTTGCAGTTTCGTAGATTTGATATTTTATTTTTTAGTAAAATTATAAAATTACTCTTAAATTAAAAAATTTGAAATAACATCAAGTTTATTTTAAAAACACACGTAACTAATCACATCTGTAAATTTTATAACATTACCGTTATTATTATATTTTATTACTAGTATAAAAGCCTGTCCTACGACATGTCTCCGCACGCTTTCTTTTTGGAGCCATTTGCCGAAAGCACTTTTTATCTTTTTAAGCAGTTAAAAGTTGAAGCAGTTTAACACTGTTGAAGCAGTGTTCAAAAATTAGTTCAAGTGTAAAAGTGCAAAATGTCGAGTTTGGTAGCAATCATATTTATACAAAACTGAACAAACTGGCTTTGCAACCATCATATACAGTCACACAGATAAATATACGTAACCCCCACAAAATCTCATTTCTGACCAAAGTTTAAACTTCCTCAAAAAAAAAAAAAAAAAAATACAGGAATATTTTTTGCAAGAAACTTGAAGAAAAGGTATTGGAAAATAGTTGGTTGTAAGTCATTTAGTATTTAAATTTATATAACATCATTTTTTGCAACACAGAAAAGTATACATGCGAGAGTTTCATTTAACTGTTATTTAAAGAGAAAGCGACCGCATGATGAATGTATATTTTTTTTAATGGACAGTTATGACTTCTAGTCTTTTATTAACCACTTTCTGATCAAGTGCTAATTAGTTTTTTTGCAAATGGGTCCAACTATGCGAGAACAAATTATTGAGCATAAAAAAATGGAAAATCTTTACGGGAAATCGCAAATATAGTTGGACGTCAAAGTCGAGTGTACAAACAGTGATTAAAAATTATAATGAAACCAAATCACTGAAAAACAAATCCAGATGCGGTCACCCTCCAAAAATTGACACACGTGTAAAAAGACATATACTAACTTAAATCCGAAAAAATAGAAGAAAAAAAACAGCAATAGACATAGCTAAAGATATGGAAAATGCCGAAATTGTTATTGTACACCCGGAAACAATGCGAAGTGTATGTATTAAGGAAAAGTGGATTTCATAGCCGCATTCCGCGAAAAAACCTTTTATTAGTGCTAATAATATGAAAAAAGGTATTAACTTTGCAAAACTGAATTTTGATATATATGAAACGTTTTGGGAGAACGTTGTGTTCAGCAATGTGAGCAAATTCAAGCTATTCGGATGTGATTGTGCAAGCAGAAGGTATGGCGCAAAAAGTACGAGGCGCTCTTTCCGAAAAATTTAATTCTGACAATAAAGCATGGAGCATCGGTATTGGTATGGGGCTGCATGACGGCAACTGGGGTAGGAAACTTAGTGTTTATTGACATAACCATGGATCAATTCGTATATTTGAACCTACTCCAAAAAAGTTTGATGGAATTGGTGCATAAAATGGGTCTTACGGAAAGCTGATACTTCCAACAAGACAACGACACTAAGCACACAGCGGTTTTTGTTAAGGAGTGGTTGCTGTAAAATAAACCAAAGCAGCTTCATTCTCCTACCCAGTCACAGGACTTGAACCCCATCGAAAATTTGTGGGATGAGTTGGACCGCCATGTTCGAAAAAGGACAATAAAAAACAAACATGATCTTAAAAATGCACTTATGAAAGAATGGTCGAAAATTACAAAGCAAACAACAACAAAACTAGTATTTTCGATGAAAAACAGATTGAGCGCAGTTTTAGAGAGCAAAGGCGGACCAACAAAATACTAAATTTTTCTTTATTTTTGTTTCCATTAAAAAGTTTGTAAGAAGTCTGTGTTGCGAAAAATGAAAATCTGTGTTGTTTTTTAATAAATCGTTTGTTTCTGAAATTTTTACTTATCGTTTTAATTTATTTTAAGTACAGATTTATCCTATATAATTTTTTGTAAGGAAAGCTTATACTTTGGTCAGAAAAAAGTTTTTGAGGGGGGTACGTATATATATCTGTGTGACCGTACGTAGTAGCTCACGTGTCGTTTCGCGGCTGATTCTATTATATTTTTTGATGCAATTCATAAAAATAATTTCATTAAATTCGTCATAACTTTATTTTAAAAGGTTTAAAAAAGTGGTAGTTAGATCAAAAACGTACTATTTTAAAAACCCAATATTGTCACTGATAAGTATAAAATATATTTTTTGTGCTTACTTTTAGGCTGAGTATTTTTGAGAACAGTGTGTCATGTAAAACTACTTTACGGTCAAAAAAGAATTACAATTTGAGAAATACTGCGTGTGGAGCAGTATTCTTGCCTTTAATGTTTTAAGATGTGCATACTTTCAGGCTGAACAGTTTGAGAGATATTGGATACGGAGCAGCGTGATTGCCTTTTATATATTAAGATGATAACTCAAAAAGCAAATCTATATTTTAGATGTATTGTCGTTAATATATCTAGCAAATACTGTATCAATAGTAGAGGTGTTCTTATTTGTATGGCGAAATTTCAAAGTGTTCTGAATTCATTTCGCCGGGCAGATTTTTGTTCCTTTATATTAAAAAATGATATAACTTAAATATTGAACGAATCCGATAACTTTTAGTGGACCCGGAAACGACTTCAATATGCCTCTATGCGAATAAATAAAACAACATGGGCAATTTTGAAAATTTTTTTCGAAAAATATTTTTATAATTTTGGTAAACATAAAAAAATCAAAATGAAGTAGTCAATAGTTTTCTGGATATATACACCTTGATATTATGGATGTATTATTAGATCCGATTTTTTATACGATGGATATTTGTGTCTATATGCCTCAACAACCTGGAGCAGCAGTTGTTTTTCCTCTTCATCATTTGTTAATATTCTATTACAATCTTGAATGAATTTAACTCCTCTCTCTGCTGTATCATTTACAACAAATAAATCCTTACAGAATATCTAGCCTTCCTCAAATTCAAACGACGTTTCCCAAGTTGAAGGATAAAACTCTAGAAATTCCAGGGATAAATTAAATCGACTGAAGAAACACTTTGTTTTCTCTGATACAAAATCACTTATGGAGTATCTTTGGAAGTCTTTTAAGTTGAAATAGGATCGCCCATTTTTTAATTTCACCGTTGGTTCTTTTAATTTAAGTTTTTCAACCATGTTACGTTTTTCTTCAAAAGATATATTTGAATCGAAAAAGGCTAGAGCTATTGTTTCCTCAGAAATATACCATAAATGGTGGCTAAATTTTTTAAGTATTACTGCTGAGATTTCTGTGCTGGTTTCAGAATACTTTATAGCACCTTGAATGAAGGTCAAATCTTGAAGCGCTGCGTCTATGGCATTCGTACATCTGAACCAGGCTTTAATATAAAGTTTTACTAGAAAAATACATATATCACGTAATCCATTTGATTCATTTTTCGTAAGTGAGA
Organism: Dichetophora obliterata; assembly: GCA_963920525.1. Taxonomy (NCBI): domain Eukaryota; kingdom Metazoa; phylum Arthropoda; class Insecta; order Diptera; family Sciomyzidae; genus Dichetophora; species Dichetophora obliterata. The sequence goes on from OY986436.1 coordinate 258,188,915, forward strand.
ATTGGTCACGGAATAGAAATATTTTTAAAGAATATATTGCTTTTGACATCCAGCGTGCATGACTAGTTGGACCTGGCGTTCGAAAATTATACCGTTCTGCGCCAAGAAAGATTAAGACCAACTGTAACAGTTCTGTATAGTCTTCTCGATTTTGAGATTTAGTCAGTTGATCAAAACAAAACTTTACACAATTTTCACGTTCAGATGGACTTATTTGTAGACAAACAGTTGTATCTTCATTGCCACTTCTGAATAATTCTTTCTTAAAACCTGGCCATGATTTTGCAAATCTTTCAAATATTGAAACTTCTGGAGCAGAGGTTGAATATAATTTGGTTTCGAAAACTCTGCGCAATATAATCTCATACACATGGTGGCGGCAAGGTAGGTTGATTACACTACGTCCAATTTTTTTTTCCAAGAGAACAGCAGCGCCTGTGTTGATACCAGTATTTGTAGACGTTGTATCGTATGAGAAGCCGCTTACTTGATCAACAATATTCCATTTAACTAGAACTTCATAAACTGCGTCTGCAATATTTTTGTCAGTTGAAGATTCCACTTTCGGTGCACCAAGAAACTTTGATGTGCCGTTGTAGCTAACCAAAATTGCAATCCGCTCAACTTTTGTGGATCCAATCAAATCTTTCATAAACTTTCCGTCGAAATGAGCTACCAGTGAACCAATTTTACTAAACTATAAATAGTAATGAGATTCTGCTAAAAATCCTTTTTTTGAAACATTTTTAAAAATCAACTTACATTGTCTTTAAATCCAGTCGTAATTTCATTAGATTCTTTTATACGATTTTCTTGGCGTAAACGATGAATAGTTGAACGATTAATGACAAGGTCCTCTACATGATGTCCTAATGCCTCTGCTGCTGCTATAAGGATGTGAACTGCCATTCCATCAGACACTTTGGCATTGTCTAGCGCTGCTACTAACCGAGCTGTAATAAAACTTTTGCGACCCCGTTTTTGGCCTAACACAGAGTTTGAGCTTAGGTTTTCCTTGTCAATAGATGTGTCGTTAACCGGTAAGTTGACAACACTATCTTCATCAGACCACTCCATAAGTTGAGAAACGTCTATAGAAAACTGGACGGTCAAATCTAAAATGTATTAATATACAAAACATACCTGCTTGACTCGATTTTTCTTCTTCGTACTTCCTTTTTCGCGCAGCTTTTTTATCTTTTCGTTCATGTGCTTTTCTTTCTCGGTCCCATAAAGCTATATCCACGCCAGCCATGCAACCAGGGCGTCCTTTTTGTCTTTGCATTTCTAGAAACTGCCTATCTTCCACAATAACAATTTGGACTAGTGCATCGGCGGCGGCAATATCAAATAACTCATCCAGATGTTCAACAAATGTTTCAACGGCTTGTTTTTGGGCATTTGATCTTTTCCCAGAGATTGTTTTTTGAAAATTTTTCCACTTTTCATATAATTTTAGTAATTTTTCAATACACTTATGCCCTTCTCGAATCGGTATACGTGCTTGATGCCAAAATATTTGAACTGCATCGATTGCCAATTTTGCACTTTGCTTTGCTGAAAGATTTACAAAACGCATATTGTAGAATAGGACTTGCAAGACCTGACGATTTGACGGAAGCTTTGCGCCAGTAATTTGGTGAGAAACATTCCCTATTAAGTCGATTTTCTGTAAATTTTCAATGGATTTACGTGTTGTAACGATTGAAGTGCTTGGTGCTTCTTCAGTAGTAGATTTCGATGATATTTTGGACATATTAATTGTTATACATGTATACTGAAAACACCACTTGAATTACAAATTAATTAATTTCACTGTTTAGAACTTATTACACTCCGATCAACACTCACATTACAAATGAAAAAATCAACTGAACTACGGATTTTTCAACAATGACATTTGCCGTTTTCCTGATAATGTTAGGAAATGCCAGTGCATGCATATGTACGACAGATGCAGCGACTGACAAGACAACGAAACGCCAGTTGGGACCGCCAACTGATGAACCAAAACAACAACAATAACAGTAGTACCGGACCGGCAACTGATCGAGACAAACCAAACGATAGTTGGGACCGACGAATGATGAGACAAAACAACAACAACAGCATTATCGGACCGGTGACTGTTGGAGCCAAACGACAAGAAACATCATTACATGATGTTGTTGTTGTGGTGTCGTAGATCAATATATTTATATGTTAGGGTGATTCCTTATTTTACAGTTTTAAGATAAAATACTTAAATAAATGAAAATGATGGTAAATACTACCGTAAATAAAATGAAATTAATGAAATAAAATAAAATTAGTAAAATAATTAAAAATATTATAAATAAATAAAATAAATCTCCAACACCCGTTATCACCAGCAGGGGCTGATCTATTTTTTTGAGGGGGAGGGGGTCGCAGGATTGAAAAAAAAATCAAAAATAAAAAAACTAACCAAATAATCAAAGCAAACTGGGCTGTTTTTTTGCGGGGGGAGGGTTATGAACCCCCTGACCCCCTCTGGATCCGCGCCTGATCATCAGCGTCTCTCGTTGAGAAATAGATAATTTCCAGGAAAAGTCTACGCAAACAGTAGTGTTCTAAACAATACATTCTTTTTCGAATCGCATATACTTTTAAAGCTTCAATAATAACTACTATAGTTGGTAGAGTGATAAAGTGGATTGCGGTTTAGGTTAGCCACCTATATTTTTTAACTTAAAAAAGGTCTATTTTATGGAGTGGACTTTTTGCATAACAGAAAACATTTATTTTGGCTTATAATTGATATTTCACATACCTCATTTGGGGTAACGTGCCACATTTTATATTTGAAAAATTCCAATATTTGATGTCGTTTCCGGGTCCACTAAAACATATCAGATTTACTCCAGATTTGTTTTATTCACCATTTTAATATAAAAGGAACAAGAATCTGCCCGGCGGTTTATAAAAATCCGATATTTCAAAATAAGAACACCCCTAATCAATAGTTGTCCCTAATTGTATTGTATAAATATTTGGATCGCTTATCACTCATAAATAATATTAACCAAAAAGGAATTGTTTGGCATTTTGTGATAATTTTCTCCCAGTTTAATGGAACATGCTCGTGCATAGTATAAAAGTTATCTGTGAATAAATTGGATTATGCTATCGATTTTGTTTTTTCGGTCGTGTTCTGAAGAGAAACATAAATCGAAACCGTCAAAATATGCTGTCCATTGGGACGTCTGCATTTCTGCACCTTCTGCATAAAAAACACTTACTGGTGGTAAATAGAAGCAGCATTTTTTTGGATTGGATAGCTGCTAAATATGTAGGATATAGGGCAGCCAATGTACAATCCTCATAGATTATTGTGATCTGGTGTTACATAGCTTCAGTTAATACTTAATGTTGAATAAACTAATTAACGTAGTGAGAGAATTTGAAAGTCAGTAGCGTGTAGCACTATAAATCGGCTAAACTAGCCGAAACTTTAAGTAAAAACTTCCTGCATCAGTAGTTAAATTCAAGTATAAAAAGATTTAGAACGCATTGTACAAACAAAAATTATTTAGGTATTGTATAAAATGTAAAAGAATTCGTCTACAGTTTGATGTCTCATTTTAACGCAAAACATTTTGGTTAATTTTATGCGTTTGATACTCTCATTTTCGTTTTTATCATCTCTATTGCAATTAATATTAAAGTTTTATAGGCACTGAAGCCTAAAAATTATAATTAAACTTCCGAACGAATTCTGTGTGTGTAGAATAAAGGAAAAGAATATGAAATATTTCTATTTTTATAATACTTAACCATAAAAAAAAATAAAAACACTTTGTTTTATAATAAAATAAAAATACTAGTTCTATAAAAATGTACATTGTAGGTGCATACTATTTTGAATGTGCACTGAAGATAAAGAGGAACTTCGGGTATTATGGTATAGGAGAATATATGATATAGGCTAGTAACTCCGATTCGGCAAAACTTATTTTTACACAATCTTGTTTAAATTCGTGTAAACTCATAAAAAAAAAGAATAAAGTTCACGAAAATCAACGAAACCAAACACGTTTTCGATCAGTTGAAAAAAACATGTGAATGCGTTTGGTCGACTTCTTTTTTTGTTCCAAAATCAGTGAAATTTTTAAAGGAAAACAACGAGCAATCTATTATTGTGTAATATTTGCATTTAAGGTAAGTGTTAAGCTTTGATTAATTTGTGATACATTTTCTTAGTTCCTAACACCATTAAATTTAAAATTTTTCTTACCTGATCGTATCGAATCGGCTTTTGTGGAATACATCTTGTCGGCTAATGTGGTATTATGTGGTATTACTATGCGGTAATACTTTTTAACTTGCGCATAAGCAATATTTTTATTTTAAATTACAATGATAACTAATGTAATGAGTTTATTAAGCAACCCTGTTGTCATTATGTTTTCATTAATTTTTCTTATTTATTGAATTATGAACGTTTGCTTTTGTTAAATTTGAAATGTTTAATTCTGATAAATATAATAATTTAAAAACCTCTCAAAACAGTCCATATATATAAAATACATTTTTTTAAAGATTTTTCTAAATCAATTCACTCAAAAACAGTATACCACATTGCACCTATGTTGTGTACCACAATATCCTCCAAATTTCTAGAATGGAGGTTTTTGGGTTTTCTCAAACTTTCCCTTATAACTTTTTTATGTGTTATCATAAGATTATTATCCTATACTATTTTGTTACAAATACTTCAAGCATCAAAACAAATAACATTTGACTAAGCAGCGACTTCTAGTTTTTTCATAATTCGCAGAATAAAAATACCTATACCACAATACCCGAAGTTCCTCTTCAGTAAGCAAGGTTTTTGTAATAAAAAATTATCTCATTTATTATTATAGTAAACTTCAATTAATTATTATAAACTTCAATATTCAAATAATACTTTTTTATATTAAATTTTTCCTTATGTGTATGTTTTGCTTCCTTTTAATAAAAAAACATTTTTTGTAAAAACTTAAATTTTCATATTTATAACCAGTTTCGGTTTCGGTTTTGGTTTCGGCCGAATATTATAAAATGGCCGAATATTCGGTTTCGGTTTCGGCCAAAATTCCGGTTTCGGTCGAACACTAGTCGTAACACAAGTCGTAGAATTATATTATACTTAAATTAATAACACTCGAGTTATATACTTCTTATTGATACTAAAACATAGAAAAAGTTGGTAAAATTTTTGAATTTTTTGCGTATTATAATAACAACAGACGAACAATATAATTTCATAAGTCAAAAGGTACTACAATTTATAATATATCATTTTAAGTACTAAAGGCTTTTTATGCAGTTCAAGATGAAATTAAATTATCATTACTGAAAATTTTTATTAAAATTGGCTTATGATAGGAAAAGTAGGAAATATATTTGTGACAGCTTATATTGTCAATATATCTTACAAATATTATGTCGGTACAGGAACTTCCCAATGTTGTTGAAGATATTTCAGATATAAGGTTCAAGTTTTAATTTAAATTATTAAAACGTAAAAACTTCTCATTTTTCGGTTGTGATATATCTAAGTTGAAATCTAATGTTAGAATGATAGGTAAGGAGTCAAAACCACTCTTTGCCAATAAGGGACTAATTTTGCTTGACAAAGCTTTTCCAAAAAGAAACTAACTGCTTTATTCTGTATAACGAAAATGCACACCAACGACAAGCAAGACACGAGAAGCAATAGATTTTCGTATAGAAAGAAGTATTGCTCCTCGTGTCTTGCTTGTCGTTAGTGTGCTGCTTCGTGATACAGATTAATGCAGTAAGACATACCTTTTTAATTATTTCGTTCAGTTTCAAAGCTTGCGCTCATTAATTTTACGATTTCAGTATTTTTTTTTTAACTGGCAGTGCCCTCTTGCGTTAAAAATTAACACTCAGTACATTGATTGTATCATAGGCAAAAACCAATGCGATCCACAGTGGTCGAAAAGGTAGTTTTTTTTTGGAAAAAAGTCTAACTTTTGACACAGCTGAAATATTGAAAAAATTTTTTTACCAGATTTTAGAAACAAGTATTAATTTTTTTTAAAATTTAAAATCATCATACAGTTTCTTTAAAATTGTGTTAATTACAATCAGTAAAAACGTCTGTTTTTTCATCATAACCATACATCCTACAAGGACGATTTATACACGAAAATGTTTGTAATTACTATACCCACATGACTGCGTTCTTAAAAATAAATTATTTGTTACTTTTTAAAATATTTTTATTTTTTAATTTTTTTCATCATAAAATTACGATTTATGCACCAAAATATTTGTTAAATGCATTATTCTGTATCACGAACAAGTACACCAACGATGAGAAAGACACGAGAAGAAATACAATTTTGTATTTAAGAAAATATTGCTTTTCGTGTCTTTCTCATCGTTGGTGTGCTTGTTCGTGATATAGAATAATGCAGTAAACCTCTACCTACAAGACAGCATCCTTGAAAAAATTTAAAAATCATATTTTATTTTCATATGTCTCTTTTGGTGAAAATCCAAACTTCACATCAAAAAATAACGATTCATGCATTAAAATTATCGCCACAAAATTGTCCTTAAGGCAGGTTATTTCTTCTTTGAAAAGCGTTTTGCTCTAGCTCTTCTAGTTTTAGAGTTATAGAACACTATTTGAATATTAACATAAAATTTACATTAGGAAAAAATTAACATAATTCACTAAATGGCAAATATCGGCAGCTGTTTTTTTTTTCATAAATAAAAGAAGACATTCTAATCTTTCAATAAACACCAATGAACTTGCTGCGGCAAAGTGCTCTAATAAAGAAATGTTCCACGCAAATTCAAAACTCTTTTACTTTTAAGCATACCAATGATATGTGAATATTTTAAAAACGTTTCGTGTTTTTATATATATATTTCTTCTGAATCAAAAACATATACAGGGTTGCCAATATTCGAAGCGAACATCTGGCAACACTGTAACTTTCCGCAGTGATGCCAAATCGACTAATGACATACCGCGTTTGAAGCGTCATTCCAAGCAAATGTTTACAATGGAATAGTACACGCCACGCGAACGCTCTAAAATTGTTGAAATTTACATTCAACAAAACAAGTCAATAGTGAAAACTCAACGTGCTTTCAAAAAAATAAATAAAGTGAAAAGTGCGCCTTCCAAGAAAACAATTTATCGTTTGTATGAAAGATTTACAACTGGTAATACTCTTGGTAACCCAAAGAGGCCAAATAAAAAGCGACCAAGGCGATCGGATGAGAATATTGCTGCCGTACGAGCCAGTATTGAGCAGTCACCAACAACATCCCAAAATCGCCGTTCTCAGCAGCTCGGCATTCCCCGATCCACTTTACAACGCATTTTACGTGTTGATTTGAATTTGTTTCCGTACAAAATTCAATTGGTAAACAAATTGTTGCCTACCGATAAGCCACGTCGATTGGAATGGGCCCAAAGAGTCATCGAAATGGCTGAAGAAGACGAGCAATTTTGGCATAAAATTATCATGAGCGATGAAGCTCATTTTCAGTTGAACGGAACGGTAAACAAACAAAATTGCCGTATTTATGCCACTGAAAATCCACAAGAGATTTAAGAGGTACCTCTTCACGATGCAAAAGTCACTGTTTGGTGCGGCATTTGTGCTAAAATGCTCATTGGGCCGTTCTTTTTCGAAGATGATAATGGCCACAGAGTTACTGTCAATCAGGAGCGTTATCACGATATGATAAACAATTTTTTCATGCCAATCGTTCGTCGAAAGCGTATCAGGCACTACTGGTTTCAACAAGACGGCGCGCCACCACACACAAGCCACACTACAATCGATTTTTTGAAGCAATTGTTCCCAGGCAGTTTGATGTCAAAAAATAGTGATTTCGATTGGCCGCCAAGATCACCAGATTTAACGCCTCCAGACTTCTTTTTGTGGGGTTATTTGAAATCAAAGGTTTACGTCAACAAGACAAAGACCCTAGAAGAGCTGAAAACCAACATCCGTCAAGAAATAACCGCCATTCCCATCGAAATGTTGAAGAAAACCATGGAAAATGCTGCAAAACGGGCACAATATGTCGTAGAGGCCAATGGCGACCATTTACGAGATATCATATTCAAGAAATAATGTAAGCAAATCTACTTGAACCCAATTAAATGATATTCATGACAAACAAACAAAAAATTGTGGTTTCTTTGATTTATTAAAAAATAAAATGGGTGCTTCGAGTATTGGCAACCCTGTATACATTTATTGTAAAAAAAAACCAATGAAAAAATTTTATATATAAGATTTATACTGAACCCAATTTAACACTAAAATTGAACAATACTAAAATGCAAAAATTGCAAAAATTTTGATGTTTTTAAAAAGAAAACTGTACATTTTTTTAAAATCTGTGAACGGATTATCAATACTTGATCATTTTTTTGACGAATACTTTCCTAAGAAAAAACATTTTTTAGTTGAAAAACAGGCTTTTTTCCGAAAATAAACCAAAGTGCGGTCTACAGAATTTTGTTACCTTAAACAAAAACCAAGCGCAAAGCAAACAGAAACATCAAATCGTCGGCCCGATTCTAATACGATGTAAGTCACAATTATTCATTGTTCAGGAGGCAAAGAAAACTGTCAACTTGAATGAAGTTTATACGATAATGTATTGTTTGAAACGTTCTACCTCCATTTTTTTCATACAAGAATTAAGAACTAAAAAAAGGCATAGATGTAGTTTTGACCAATCTACCTAAATCGCTAATAAACATGACTTTGCCCAATTTTGACTTACATCTTATTAGAATACGGGCGATGAAATGTTGGTTTCATATTTTTCTTAACTGGCGGTGCCCTCTTGCGTTAAACAGCAACACTCAGTACAAAAATTTTATCATATACAAGAACCAATGCAGTCGATAGATTTTGTTACCTTAAACAAAAACCACGCGCAAAACAAAGAGAAACATCAAATGTTGGCTTTATATTTCATGCAATTGTGTAAAATTTATGTAAGGTAAAGAGTGCAAACATGAATTTTTCTCCCAGTGAGGATCAACCGGACCAACATTAACATTGTACGTTCAGTACTTTAAGCATACCAAAGGCTCAAAGTGTGACATAAAAACTGATTTCTGATCGCAATCAACCACCCTACTGACCTCCGATTATTCCGGTAATTCTACGTCAAAAACTACGGGAAAATGTAAAAAATGTGAGAAAGAACTTTGGCCAAAAAACCATTGGTCTGTTGTTAATATCGAGCTGTCGGAAAATTTTTTTAAGTTTAAAAGTTCGAAAACATATCGCTGATTTGCTCGAATAATGTCATAACTCAAAAAAAGTCATTTTGCGTAGAATGCATTTAAAGCTTTCAATTGACTTAAATCTAGTATGAAGAGATAGAGGCATTTCATAATAACATAAAATTTTTGCACAATATAAAGCATGATATAAAGAACAATTCTGCATCATTAACAAAAAAATCTTGTTTCTGAGTTATGACTTTATTCGAGCAAATGAGCGATATATTCTCATACAAATGAGATTTAAAAATTATTGATAGTTTTATAAAAATTTGTCTGGGTTCTTTGGTCCCATTTCCATTACATTAAGTAGTAAAAAAAATTAATATTAATCAATTTATATGATCTTGAGTACAAACTGTAAATTTGTTTTTATAAGACTCCACATATTTTTGACGAAGACCACTTTTGCTAATGAAACTATTAAGTTCCTTTTAAAGTTCTCTAAACACTAAAATACTTTGAAAAAGTTATGACAAATTTTCGTAAATTGGAAATAAGTCGAGGATGTTATTGTACAAAAGTCTGTTATAGGACACGACCGTTTTTAAGTTGTTATCACAAGCAGTCGAAAAAGAATCAATCTATGTTATTGTATTCCTTGCTCAATTAGTATTAAGGCTATAAATTTCCATCTAATAAATGTTATAAAATACGTTATAAAGTACTTGGAATTAACGACATAAAATGTAAAGCCGTTTTTGTAAATGAACTCCTCAAATGCATAAAAGTGAAAAAATTATGCAGATAATTGATTTTTGCATTAATTTACAACATAAATCGCATCAGCAGCAGTATCGGAGAGCAGAGAGATGAATAAATCCATATTTGCAAGCCAATAAATCTTAATGGCTTGTTAATTCCAAGGCACAAAAGATAGAAGGCGCCACATGAGAGCGCCAGCAACAAATTGATTGCAAGAAATTATTTAATATAGACAGCAGAAGAATTTGAAAAAACTTTTTCTTATAGCGATGTTTATACAATTATATTGGCTATTTTGTCAAAATTAGCTGTGTATGAAACGTAAAGAATTTGTGAAAAAAATTCAACAAAATTTAAAAACAAATTTCGTTAAAGTAAAACCAACAATTTTTTAAACACTCTTGATATAAAAACATTTTTAGTTTAATGCAAAATTACAAAACTAACACAATTGTGGTCAACTTTAAGTTATATTGTTTCTGTGTACTTTTTCTCTTACTTGATGTTATTTTAAGATTATGTTTGCAAATAACAAAGAAAATAGATTAAATATTTTTGAGGAGAGTTTTTGCATTATTGATAGCAAAATAAATTGTTTTAAATGCTTCTACCTGAGAACAGCCGATCAAAAATTCTTCGAACAAACCTTTGATTTTACTTTCAACTCTCAAACTGCAACTTTTATGTTGCGGCACTATTGCAAGAAATTGTTTATATATTCCATACAAATTTTTTTTAATATAAGAATAAGTCAAAAAAGTAAATAGGTAAAACGCAACATCTTTGAACAAAATGCCTGTATTTTTATATATTTGCTGCTTTTGTTTTAATTTAATTAAACTTTAGAAAACATTTAAGTTAGCTAGTTAGAAGTTTGAAAAACTTTGCGTTATTTAATGTTGTCTGCTATGCAATACAAAAAACAACAACAACAATAGCAATAGGTCCCTTGCGCGTATTCGTTTACTTCTCTTGTGCCTTTCCGTCTGGCAAAGATAACTTCTTCAACTGATAGCTTCCACAGTAAGCAGCTTAGTAAGCATGCAGTCAGAGTTGGAGGCTGGCTGGTTGGCTGGCTGACTGGCTGGCAGGCAAGCAAGTAAGACAAATGACAGTCATTATTGTCAGCATTACTTACCAATATAGTTTGTCTTACTTTCAGAATGTACTGATTTTGTTATTGTTTTTGTGTTTTTTTTTTCTTTTTTTCTTCAATACATTTTCCACTTGGTAGTGTTCTTTCCTTCGCACTAAATAACCAGCAACAACTACTGCAACCTTGCAGCGTGATGATGATGATTTCTTGTTAAGATGATGCTGGCATGAACTTTGTAAGTGTAATTAAATTCATGCTCTCAAAGATTTTCAATGTAATTAACTTTCTTTTTTCTGTTGTTGTTGTTGTTGGTGCTGTCGTTGTTTTCATATGAGCCGATAATGATGAATTATTTTTGTTTTAAGGCTTAAGTTTTTTGAAGTGTTCGAGGTACGATCTAATTATTTATATTGATTTTCGCAAACAGCATAGAGTTTGATGTTAACAAGTAATATATTATGATAATGACGTTGACAAGGCTTGAAAAATGATTATTGTTTTTAAGAAAGAGCCTATTTAATTGATACCAGACATTTTAAATTAAAGTCTGTGGATTGTCTTGACAATAGTCTTTCAACTTTTCTTTTCTTTTTCATCTAACAAGTAAAGAAAAATATTAAAAAAACTAACCTTCAATAAATACGCCAGTGAAGTAAGAAAATTATCAGGAAAGCCTTACTGTGATTAGATTTTTAATAAGACGAATTTTTTATATAAATCCTGATCAGCTTACCTCATAATACGCTAATCATAAATAGATTAAAATCCTTAATCTTGATTGCCACCTGATCAGATATTGGAAATACTACCCATTTCCGCACTAAATATTATTTTTAAGGTTTTCTTTATCGGATTTCAGGCCTAACCTCTTAAAAATAACGTAACAAATTTTAAAAATACTCTTCAAAATAATGAAGTGTAGCTTCAGAAACTATGTTCCAATATCTTTTTTTTTATATTCTTATTCTATATTCTATTCTCTTGCAGATAGAGACTAAAATGCATGAATTTTCTAAAAATAACAGTAATGACACTTGTTTCATAAAAGTGAGCTTTCTAAAATGACCAAAAACACCCGCTTAAAATAATCAAAGTATTAAAACAATATGGAATGTAATGTAGTTGAATCTGCATTAATTTCGATACTCCTTTTTAATATACAGGGTCCACAAGTTCAGACAGAATTACAGAATACGGAGAACTTTTAAGAAATAAGTTGAATTGGACTCTAAAAATTGTACAGTGTTTTTAAAATCATACTTTATTATCTGTTAAAGCATTTTTAGCTTTCAATTGAGTCAATTTCTGTCTTAAAACATGCTTTGTGTCAACCTTAAAATGTTACGGTATTCACTATTGGCTAAAAGTAAAATAATCGAAAAAATGTTTTTTACTATCTCTACACCCAGAAACAAAATCTGATTAATTTAACCAAATTTTAACTAAATTTCAGGTTAAAATTTCCCAACATGAATCGTCAGGTTAAGATGCCAATCAGGTCAATTTAACCTTTTTATTGTGGTTTAATGAAACGGACAAATGTGGTTATCTTAACCGAATTTTAACTCCCAGAAGAAGAGCTAGAGCAAATGAATCATGGTGATTTTTTTATCCCAAATGTCCACAGAATTAGCTTAAATTTAAAACTTAAAGACAGGCTCATTTCACCTACCCTAAGTACCCTTTGTTACAAATTCTGAATCATTAGAGCAAAATTTGACTGCTGATAGGTTGTTTTTTTCGCTTAAGCCCACCATATTTTTTCCGCTATTTTCTACATGTATTTTTGTAAACCAGATCCGTCAGGTAAAAGTAACGTAGATCAGGTTAATACGATGTGGTTGACTCTCCTAACCAAATTCATCAGGTAAAAATAACCTGAATCAGGTACGACTATTTTTCTCCGAGTGTAATAATATAAGATTTATATATTTGTGCGTAATTTCTCTTCTAGATGGTGCGCGAGTTTTTATTTTTTTGTAAATCTTTTGGAATGAGCCTTATTTGAATTAGTTGCATTCGAGAAATACAAAATTAATGAGAAATATTTTACTGTGATGTATTTTTTTATGTTACGGGAAGAAATAGAAAAACCAAGTCTTCTTTTCAAATGTATCACAAATAATATTGTGATGACGTTAGCAATTAACAGCAGCCAATTCATTTTTATTTCTTTTATTTTTTTTATTCCATTTTGTGCCGTTATTGCCATTGAAACAATCTTGATTTTGAATTTGATTTGATGAAAGCTGGATTTGATTTTGAATTTTTGGAATGTGTTTCTTTCTCCTTGGGAACTTACTCGCTGCTCTACTTCTTCGCCAGTGTCAAAAAATTCGTTAGCTTCAATTATAATTTTCTCTTTGTAGTTTATTTATACTTTTGGAGTTTACCTGGAACAAACAATTTTACTTAAATTTTAAATAAAAGCATAGTTATAAAAACCAGTATCGCCTGTGGTCAAAAATCAACCAACTGTTTGTAAAGCAGAGAACAAAAATTAACACTAACGAAGCATATGTTAAGTCACTGTAGCGTAGAATTCAGAAAATATACCCATAAAATGCATAGCGCAGATAACAATGCTCGTTTGCCATTTTAATAGCGGTTAAGGTTGTGTAAGTGAACGCAAATACAAACATAAACCCTTTAGTAGTATAGTATACAAATTAACACATGCTTTGTCATTCCGTAGCTTCACTGGAAAAACTGCAAGTTTATACTCCTTCCGAATTAACATCGAGAGGAGTAAAAGGTATGATCTGGCTCTATTATAAATGCTACCAATTTTTCTTCTAAACTTATTCACCTCTTTCAGTCAGCCTTTCTCAAAAAAACTCAAAGGAAATGTTTTCACAATATAAAAACAACAATTAAGAACATTTTTTTTTTGTCAAAAAAAATTCAAGCCCATGATTTTTAATGATAGAAACTGTTTATTGAGTTTTGTGTCAGAACGAAGTATTTTTTGCAGAAAAATGACATGTCATATGAAAGAGTGTGAGAAACTTTTGACCAATTTTTGGAGCGAGCATTGAATTTTTTAGATTCTTTTTGAAAAGAATATATTACAAAGAATTTATATATATGATAGAAACCACTTCTTTTTTTTCAATTCTGTACACCACCAATGATTTTCATAAAATGACAAACTTTTCAGTTTAACTTTTCCCTTTTTTATATTCCAGGTGTACAGATCTGACGTCAAATTCTTTATGACAAAATTGAAAAGCACTTCAAACTGAATTGAGCAAGTATTTTTCTTTTGCTCTAACACGGCCATCCTGTAAAATCATCGCTCTCGATGAATTCAAAACTTCTTGTTTTCAAAACAATCATTTGTTTATTACAGAAAGAAAAAGCTAAAATCACAAGAAAACAACAGTTTACAGAAACCACAAATTCATTATTGCAAATTCCACGGCAGTAATCTGTCCTCTTGTATAATTAACCACCAGATATCCAGAGCTGTAAACAGAATCATTATTTCAGATGTTACTTCTTGAATCGCTACTCGGAGGCAATCTTAAGCTTGTTTGCAAATCAACACTTAACTGAGAGTTAATCTTAAGCGTGTTCAAAACTTCAACACCTAAACTGAAAGTTATGACTCAGAGGCAATCTTAAGCTTGTTCAAAACTTCAACACCTAAACTGAAAGTTATGACTCAGAGGCAATCTTAAGCTTGTTCAAAACTTCAACACCTAAACTGAAAGTGATGACTCAGAGGCAATCTTAAGCTTGTTCAAAACTTCAATACCTAAACTGAAAGTTATGACTCAGAGGCAATCTTAAGCTTGTTCAAAACTTCAACACCTAACTGAAAGTTATGACTCAGAGGCAATCTTAAGCTTGTTCAAAACTTCAACACCTAAACTGAAAGTGATGACTCAGAGGCAATCTTAAGCTTGTTCAAAACTTCAATACCTAAACTGAAAGTTATGACTCAGAGGCAATCTTAAGCTTGTTCAAAACTTCAACACCTAACTGAAAGTTATGACTCAGAGGCAATCTTAAGCTTGTTCAAAACTTCAACACCTAAACTGAAAGTGATGACTCAGAGGCAATCTTAAGCTTGTTCAAAACTTCAATACCTAAACTGAAAGTTATGACTCAGAGGCAATCTTAAGCTTGCTTAAAACTTCAACACATAAACTAAAAGTTATGATTCAGAGACAATCTTAAGCTTGCTCATGAATTCGATTCTTATTGAATAAGGGATTTTGCAGAAAATTTTACCTTATATTAGTTACTAACATCCTTCTCGTCTTCACACTCGTCTCGTCTTAAAGGCCGAATGACCTCTCTTGCTGCAACAATAGAAGTTTTGCGGTTATCTTTCTTCAACTTATATCGATCATTGGGAAGGACACCAACTATTTCATAAGGACCACAATAATACGGCTGTAACTTCGATTTGCGCCTCTGATTACTACAATAGACAACCTTTTGTCCAATTTTTAATTGAGTTGGTTTGCATTTATTTTGATCAAATCTGATTTTCATTCGAGTTGCATTTAACTCTGCTCGTTTACTGGCAAGCTTTCGTATTTCTTCTACGTCGTCAAATTGTGGCTCAATTTCGAGCTCTGTTAAAAATGCACTAATATCTGGAGTCCGTCCCGATATACCTGTTAATACCTTCAACGGAGAAAATCCAGTTGTTTTATTAACCGTTGTATTAAGAGCTAGTTGTACACGACTGATATAACCAGTCCATTCGCCAGATTTATCTAAATTAGTTCTCAACAAGTTAGCAACAGTGTCCACATAACGTTCCACTTGGCCATTAGCTCTACTAGCACCAGGAGCAATTAAATGATGTGTTATCCCCAACGACATGCAGAAGTTTTTAAACTCAGCACTAGTAAAATTAGTGCCTCTGTCACTTACAAGTTTGGCTGGAGCTCCAAATAGCATTACATAGTTATAAAACATTTGAACTGTTTCCGCAGCTGTAAGGGTTTTACAAGGGAATAAAACTGCAAATTTTGTAAAAGCATCAATCAAAATGAATATATAACGGTGGTCTTTTTCGTCAAATGGTCCCATAAAATCAGCATGAACCACATCGAATGGAATTGGCTTCTTTTCTATTGGGTGAAGTTCACACTGTTTCTTTCCAGACGGCCTTTTAGCCACCAGACAGATTAAACAATAGTTCACAAATTTTCTGACATTTTTAGTCATATGCGGCATCCAAAAATGTTCTCGTATCTTCATAAGAGTCTTTTCCCATCCGACATGACAGTTTTCTTCATGGAAACGTCTCATTAATGACAATCGACATTGTTGGGGTACATAAAGTTTGTTAGTATTTTCCAGTTTCTTGTATAACAATCCATTTTTGAGTTTGAATTGCGTTGATGTGTTGGTATCGCCACTTTTAATTTTCTCTATGATTTCTAATGTACCTGGATCATTTTGCTGCTCAATATGTAACCATGTTTCGGACAAACTCTCAATTTGATAACAAAATTTTGTTGGCACATTTCGGCTAAGGTAATCTACATGTGATAAAGTCTTCCCTTTTCGGTATACAATCTCAAACTCAAAATCTTGAAGAAAAATCCACCAACGAGCAACGCGAGGAAGTAAATTCTTTTTTTCTTTTGTTGCCTTTAAAGCGTTACAGTCAGTAACTAACAAGAACTTAACACCGATAAGGTAATGCCTAAAATATTTCATCGCATTTACCACCGCAAGTGTCTCCAACTCATAACTATGATATTTTGCTTCATACGACTTGGTTGCCTGACTATAATAAGCAACTACATGCAATCTTCCATTAACTTGCTGAAATAAGATAGCTCCATATCCACTTGCACTTGCATCCGTATGCAGCTCTGTTGGAAGATCAGGATTAAACAATACTAATAATGGTCGAGTTGTAAGTTGTTCTACTATGTAATCTTTTGCTGCTTGACATTCATTACTCCATACAAATTCCGTATTATTTTTAGTCAATGCCGTGATACAGGCAGTTTTTGCAGCAAATTCTGGTACGAATTTTCGAAAATAATTCGCTAGCCCCATAAATTGACGTATTTGTTTAACATTACTTGGTGTCGGGGAACTCACTAACGCATCAATTTTGGTTTTGCTTGGTCGTATACCATCTCCAGATACTTCTCGTCCTAAGTTATCAATAGTAGTTTGAAGAAATTTACATTTATCCACGTTTAAGGAAAACCCACTTCCAACTAATGCCTTGAGTACAATATCAATCTTTTCAAGACCTTCATCAATGGTTTTGGATGTTATTAACACATCATCCATGTATACCAAAGCCAATTTGCCTCGTAACTCACCCAAAGCCACGTTTATAGCCCTCTGGAAAACTGCAGGTGCATTAGCGAGACCAAATGGCATACACAAATATTCATAATGTCCATCGGGTGTGACAAAAGCAGTTTTTTCTATAGAATCCTCAGCAATTGGAATTTGGTGAAAACCAGATGCCATGTCCAATGATGTAAAATATTTATTTCCAGACAATTCGTCTAACTGATCTTCTATCCTCGGCAAAGGATAGCGATCCTTTACAGTTATTTTGTTTAGAGCTCTAAAATCTACACAAAGGCGATTCTGTCCATTTTTCTTTTTGACAAGAATCATTGGGCTCGCAAACGGTGAGTGACTCTCTCTTATTATACCATTATTTATCAAATATGCAACAATTTCTTTTGTTATCTGTCGCTCACTGTGTGCCATCCTATATGGCCTAAAGAAAATATTGGCATCTTTCGTTAAACGTATACTTAGGGATCCCGTAGTTACCCTTGCCGTAGGAAAACCCGCTATAAAGTGTTTGGAGTACTTATCCAAAATAACATTCAGCTCCTTTGTACGAGGCTTTGACATACTACCAATTGTGGTAGCAATATTTTTGCTTTTGAGACAAAAAGTTGACTTACTGCGATGTAAGTACGATCCATTGGCAGTAACCGTAATTGTAAGCGTAGGATCTTTCAAAATGTCTCTTCCAATAATAATTTCATTTTGCAAATGTTTTTTATCAATCAAATAAAGGCTTACCTCAACAATAAGATCTTCAAATTCTACAAATGTTTCAAGCCTTTCAGATAGTAAAATAGGTTCTCTCCCAATACCTTGCACAGACAGTAATTTTGTAGTTCTTTTTGCAGATATTTTGTCAGCAATGTCGGATCTTATCAACGAACAATCAGATCCCGTGTCGAGAAGACAATGATATAATTTTCCCTTAATAACCACTGGAGTGTAATTATCTGATACCAACGAAATCTTGCATAGATTTATTTGTTTTCGGTCAGCTCTTTGTTTAGCCCAGCAGGTTTGTTCATCGTGTCCAGATTTTCCGCAAAAAGAACACTTAATTTTGGTTTCTATGGGTTTGCTTGGTATTTTCTGTACAACCAATTCGCTTGTCTTTTGTTTTTCCGTGCAATGAGCTCTAATATGACCCTTTTTGCCGCATCCATAGCAACGTTTCTCATCCTCTACGCGCCTACGTTTCAATCAATTAGGTAACTTGTCTTCTTTTTCAACATGGGATACTGGTTTATTCTCTTGTAAACGGCGCGTTATATTTTCTACTTTTCGCAAAGGTTTTTCTCGTATCGAAGACAAATGATTAATCAAACTTTGTACAGTAGATGGCATAACAAATGTAAGAGAATTTCTCAAACTCACCTCACTAATGCATCCGATAACAATTTTGACCATTTTGTCTTCTGGAATTTCAAAAGGTAATTGATTAATTTGGCAAACCTTTTCCATTACGAACTCCGTATAGGAAGCATATTCATTGCTTTCTGAGTTGGCAACCTTCCTGAGTTGTGTAATAATGTCTGTACCATTAGAAAAAGCGTGTATCAAAAAAGCACGTAAATCCGGCCAGCTATAAAGTTGATATCCGTACTTGTTGAACCATAATTTTGCCCTCCCAAGCAGAGAAACTTGTATTCTAGGCAAAATGTCAAAATTCTGCAAACCGTCTCGTTGTACCCTTGCATCAATATCCGTGCACCACTTCTGAATATCAACGCGGGTGTGATCCGGATCAAAACTCGGAAAGCCCACCAACGCGCCGGTTGATTGTGACCATTGTGTGGATTCTAAAATTTTATTAATTGCTTCCACCGTAATTACAAAATTGTTAGATCTCGACTCTGGGCTTTCCTCCTGCAGATTCAAATTTTCTTGAATCTGACCTCTTAGATTGGAGTCATCTTCAGCCATCTTTCCAATAGAGTGTGGTGTAGGTTGAAGTTATCCCACTTCTGATGATAGAAACCACTTCTTTTTTTTCAATTCTGTACACCACCAATGATTTTCATAAAATGACAAACTTTTCAGTTTAACTTTTCCCTTTTTTATATTCCAGGTGTACAGATCTGACGTCAAATTCTTTATGACAAAATTGAAAAGCACTTCAAACTGAATTGAGCAAGTATTTTTCTTTTGCTCTAACATATATTTCCACTTTTCAATAGTTTTTTAATTAAACTTTTAGCCAGTGCAAATTTGAAGGAAATCAATTGGAAAATAGCGGAGATATCAATCAATACCAAAATTAATCAATATCTTATCAATGTCCAAAATAACCTCTAACATCATGTTCTTCCATCGCTGAAAGTTTAGCTTTTATTACAGAAATGTTACGCTTTTATTTCAGGTCAAAGGCCACCAATTTTAAGTCAAATCATTTTGTGCAAGCCTCTTCGTCCAGGCCTTTCATCCGATACCTCATTCACCATTCTACCTTTTCTTAGCCCTGAGATTCCTTTCTAAAATAATATAAATTTTCAACGTTAATACTTCGGGTTAGAGGTCATTTATTTAAAATCTGACATGATTCGGCACATCTAGGTGCAGTACCTTTCGAATGATATACGTTTCATTTCCCTTATTCTAAATAAATATCAAAAAAGTGTACGACAACATTTGATGTTTGCGTATTAATATATCAGATTTTATGTAATAATATAATAATAAATAATAATATAGGAAATTGCTTAAAACATATATTTATGCATATAACTTTGGAGTGGTATGAAATATTTGAAAATTTTTTTCACATAAATTATTTCTGGAGCTGTAAAACTTTGTAAATAATGTAAAAACAACATTTTGAAAAATTAAATTTTAATCAAAAAAATCATAAGGGTAGCCCATGAATTTAATTGAATACTTTTTATTGAATTATTTGTCAAAATGAAGCAATTTTTGCAAAAAAAAAGTTTGTCCTATGGTTTGAGCAAAATCAAAACATTGTAGAGGTTTTTTGAAAACAATATAAAACATTGAATTGATGGAATAATGGTTAATCTCTTTTTATTTCTCCAAAGGCATTTAATTGATCATTTAGACAAAGAAAATGTGTTGAAAATCGATTAAAAAATGACTGAGATATTTGCTTGTAAAGTCAAAACTTTAAGTTTCAATAGTTTTTTCTCATTCTGAGGCGAAGGCCTTGCTTCAAGAAAATACGTTGTATTGAGAAGTTATACATTTTTCGAGATATGTAAATAATTTTAATATCATTTTAAGAGGATTTTTTTTAACATACTATTCGCGGAAAATATTACCAAGAAAGCTTTCATATACCGTTATATTCCTCAACCAACGACTTTTCATACAAAAATACGTTGTACTGAGAACATCTATATTTTTCGAAATATCACTATAATTTTTATGTCAAAATAACGGAAATTTTTCAGACTTTACTCTTTGTACATAATTTCACCTTGTTGTATAAAAAAAATGCTTATTGTAGGGTATCCGTAAGAGATGGCGCAAAATGTCGGAAGTATTTTTTACATACCTTATCAATGTCTAAAATTCCCTCTTACATTATATTCTTCCATCTGTTACAGTTAAGCTTTTATTTAATAAATGCTGTTTTTACGTTCATATTTCAAGTCGAAGGTCACCAGTCTCAAATGATACTGTGCAGCCAGATCTTTCATTTGATATCTCATTCACCATTCTACCTCTTTCTAGCTCTGATATTCCTTACATAAAATAATATAAATTTTCATCGATAATATTTCGAGTCAGAGGTCATAAATTAAAAATCTAAAATGATTCTATACATAAAGGGCACAGTACCTTTCGAATGATAAAAGTTTCATTGCTCTTATTCTAAAATGAATATCGAAAAAGTGTACGACAACATTTGATGTTTGCCTATTAATATATAAGATAACAACGACAGTTTAAAAGGGAGCTTAAATAGAAAAAGAAATAAAAAACTGTGTTAAATGTTCAAATTGATTTGCATAAAAAACATACATGTGGCTGGTCAGACCAGAATGTGAAGTGCATACCAAAATATTCTTGTGTAACAGTCGACCACTGCTTAGTGTAGCTCTAGCATAACTTTATTTCATGTATATGATTCTTATTATGTTTATGTTTTCCTTATTTTAATACAAAACATTGTGTATTGAACTTTTATTGAGTTTTGTCTTATTACATCTCAGAAGAGCTCAAAAGAAGCGATCAATGAATGATCCAAGTGGATCAGCAAAGAAACATTTAAAATATTTTATTTTTTTTCACAGAAAGCAGTGGTAGAGTTTCCTTAAAATAACATACTCCACTTTGTTTTCCTTTTTTCCATTAATTGCTCGCCTATTGCTCTTATTAAACAATAAAGGAGCACAAGGGCACAAGTGGTCACTTTTTGAGCCTATAAATCAACAAAAGAGCACTCCTTATTAATCATCATGGAAGCGGTCGAATTTTTTTAATGGATATTTTTTCCTGAACGTTTTCATGTTGAATTTCAATATTAAGTAATTTTTTACTTTTGTAGATATAGAACTTAAACAAAATATTTTGAAGTATTTAATATAACAAAACTTTACCTTTACGATACCAGTACTGCTTAACCTATTTATATTAAATGAAGAAAAAGAGTTTTAAGAAAAGCCTTTATATTTAAAGTTCACTATATTTGATTTAAATAATTTTGCATCATTGCCAATGAAATCTCTTTTAACATTGTTTTTTACATCTGATGTAATATATTACCTGTTTACACGAAAAACACCTTTCAAGCCGTCAATAATACACTAAAATTTAACATTCTGGCTACAACAGCCACGATTTCGTTCAAATCTATTTTCAAATAGTTGCTCAGAAGTACATAAAAATAAAATCAAAAAATGTAAAGCATAACGTAAAAGATTCTTGGTTTTCATTTTCACATTTCTTTCGAACTCTACAAAAGTAACATATGAGTGAGAATATTGTATATAAGAAATCCTTTAAACTAGCGGAAATTGCTATCACTGCAAGAAATTCACATGCAAACCAAATCATTTACACATACACACACACACACACACACACACACTCGTACACATAAAAGCTGAAAAATGTCGCACGTGTATAACAAAACGACGCGTCGCATAAACGAGCAAAAAGCACATAACTAAAAGAGTAAAAAAAAATAATGCCAACCTTTGAAAAGAAATCAGAATTTTGTGCACTGCAGGACGAAGAAAAACTTAAAGGAAAACCAACAAAAAAATTTGCATATAAATCAACAGCAAAATGGAGCAGAATTTATATGCAAACAAACACAGACACAGATATACGGAAACAAACACACACACACACACACACACACACACACATCTATGTATGTTTAACCACAGACATCGTGGGACAAATGCACAATATGACGCACAAATCAAAAACCTATTTCCGCTTTTTATTTCCACAGGATGAACACACACATCACCGACCCCTTGCCTCTGACAACCAGCCGTTACTCGCATCATAAAAGGTCCTGCCTAAGCAGGTTTTGATCGATACATCCTCGCTATACGGTGCATTGAAAGTGTGAAAACATAAAACATACAAATACTTAAATCTGTAACAACAAGTGCGAAGTATCAAATATTAGATATAGTAAAAATTGGAAAATAAATATTATTAAATTCCATTCAAATAAAAGGTAAAAATCTTTGGCATAGTACTAAAACATTTCCGTGTCTATCCACTTGTTGTATGAGATGGACGCACTGTGCATCGTTTGACATGGTGCCATTATATAAGATATGGTAACCATGTTCATTCATACAAATTGACTCAATACACGCACATAAGCACAGCCAACCAACCATACATACACATTGACACACATGGCCGCCTCCAATGTTTCTTGTTTATGTTCAAAATGGCGCATTACATTGCAAAGTTTTAACGATTTCTTTTCTGCCTGCGTGACAGACAATACAAGCAAAGATTGAGCGAAATAATATGCCTACAAAATTGTCAGAAAACTAGAAAATCTGTTGCCATGACCAAGACGGAACAAGCCAGATTTGTAGATTAGTTCATCTGCGAGCGAAAAATATTTAAGCATTTGCATGATTGCTCTCCTATTGATTTTTGGAGTTCTTGAAATAAATTTTGCTCGAAATAGTTTTATTTTCCATTTAAATAAACGAATGCTTTTTATTAATATTGACTGTGTTTTTTTGTTAAGACAGTTTTTAAAAAACGACTAATTCGTTGAGGCTTTCTCATAATTACCTATTATTTTAAATTTTAGCAGAAAGTAAGGACTTTAACAAAAAATTACAGTTGTAAAGGCATTTTTCTTTTCTATAGTTCGTTTATAAAGAGTTCGTTTATAATCTTGAGTAGAGCAGTGTTCCGCTTGACAAAGAAAAAAAATTAAAATCAGTACAAATACAACATACTAGATACAACATACATAACTACATAAAAATAATATATTAATAGAATTTATATAGGAATAACATTTGCTTTGCCAAACTTAAGTTGGGTGTAAAGCTTTTTTAAATCATTCCCTTGTTACTTATGTCTTTGAACACGATATCGAAAATGTTAACCATTTTAATGTTAACTTTTTTTACGGTTGCAAATTTAAAAAAACTAGCAACATCATGAATTATTTAAGCGAGTATGAAGCGACTTTTCATACAATAAGCGGTCGTTTTTCAAAATTCGATTAGAAAAAATCAGCTATTATAAGATTATAAGATTCATGACCCAGTCAGTAAAAATCGATAACGTCAAAATCATTTTTCATACTAACTATTTTTTTAAGGCATTTTGCATGACCTAAAACTTTAAAACAGAAAGTCAGTTAAAGCCCTCTTTCAGTCTATTTTGTGTTCTGAATTCTTTTAATTAAATAATGAATTTCTGTTTTTGTCTTTGTTTTAAATTAAAATGTTGTATTTTCAATATATTGGACTCGGTTCAATATGTGCGGAGTCAAGCGCTTCGTAAGCTAATTTGATCTGGGAGGGCAGAACAAATGGGGGGGCAAAAAAAATTACCGAAATTTCTTAAAAGAAACATGAATATCAGTAAACAAATTTTTTATTTTAGTTTCAAAATAAAAAAAAAATATAAAGCTAAAAAAAAATATTAAAATTTCATTATTTTTAAAAGTTTTTTCAATCACGGTTGACACTTGCTTATTTTTTGTTGTACCTAATTCTCCGAAAAAATGTACCAAATCGGAAAAAATTTACTAACTTTTTTTTAATATAATAATTCACTGGAGTATATTTGATTACATACCAAACATAACAAAAATATTAAGTTATGTTATACGCTATTAACAAAATAATAAATACATCAAAATAGTTCTTTTGCTTTCCAAATATAATTAGATTCATTGCGTTCGACACACAATTTTTTAGAGAGCTTTATGTTGTTAAGTGTTTTATATTCCAATTTATTTCTAAGCTTATAAAAATAAAAAAATATTGGGTCAGTAGCTGCTGAGCTGTGTGGAAGGCACATCAGACTATTTACAAAATTGATAAAATCATTAAAAAAAATTTCCCCCAATCCATTTTTCACGACCCAGACTTTTTCTCACAGAACAAGGTGAGAAGATGCTATTATATTCTAAACATTTAAACACTTCTTTACCTAAATCGAACTTGTCTTTAATTCGTTCTAGAATATCTAGAATATTTTTCTGCTTTAGTGGAAATTCTAAAAAAAAATCCTCAAGTCTCAAAAAATGTCTTGAAAAATGTGATTTTTAATGTATATGACAAGAAAAGCATGTAAGCTTTCAACTTTTAGAACTTAATGCAATGAAAGTTCCACTAAACATAAGTCTGAATATTTCTCCAGTGCTACCAAATTTCGCTTTCTGTAACAAGTTGTTAAATTGTAAATCTCTTACAAAATGTACCAACTCGGAAAATAATATACCAAGGTACCAAGTTAAAATAAATGTACCAATTTTGATCCAATTGTACCGTGTTTCTAATTTCGATATTAGAGATAATTTTTAAAGGATCTTTCATATGGTAATATGAAAATATAAGAAATAATTGTTGCTTTTATAAAGCAAGAATAGGTATATCTTTACATGGTCTAAATGCAATTAGGTACAAAAAGTTATATCAATTTAAATTCTTCCGAAATGTTTCTTTCTGTCCTTGCGATAAGCAAACTCTTTCACCACCTACATCAAGCTCAATTCTTCGATTTTATCTTTGTGAATGTGTATAAGTGCCGCATGAGTGAGTCGTTTCTGTGTCATAGTTGCTCAAAGATACGTTTTAAGTCGTCTTAGTGTACTAAAAGAACGCTCAGATGAAGCTGCTGATGCAGGCACAGTCAAAACCAAAGCAACAAGTTTTTCAACTTAATTTAATAGTTTTTTCAGTGTATCCGAATTTTTTTCTAATTGGAATTGTAGTAGAAACTCAACATTTTGTTCTATCTTTTTGCAAACAGAGAAAGAAAATTGTTATCCGAAAGCATTGTAGGGAAAATACAGTCAATAACCTAAACGAGTCAATAACCTAAACATGCATCACTTGACATTTTGATATTACCAAATTGTCAAGCTGATTAAGCATACTTACAACATTACAAGGCACTTGAGTTACCAGCGTTTAGTCACCTATCTCAAGTTGCGCTTGAAGTGAACTAGTGATTCATGATTATATATTTTCCTTACCTTTCGTTCAACAGAAATCATTATTAAATAAAAAGTCTTAAATTAACTACTGAACTGAAAAGTGTATTCTTTAAAGGGTTCAACATGGCGACCGTGACAGGACTCGAAGTCCGATGAACTTATAAACTGAAGTGAAAAAAATAAAGTTATTTTTAAAGTGAATATCTAAAGTGAAAAACTTACAAACTGAAGTGAAAAAAAAATTTTTTTTAAAAATGAATATTTAAAGCGAACAACTTATAAGCTGAAAAAAAAAATTTTTTTTGACAAGGACTTAAAGTGAATAACTTTAAAGTTAAAAACTTATAAAGTGAAAAAAAGTCGTGGTGGAAAAAAATTCTATCTACTATGCCCTTAATCTTCGCCGGGTATGAAGTAGGAAAAACGGTAGAAGAAAACGACAAAAACGAAATAATTAAAGCACTGAGCACGGAAAATGCCAAAATAAACAATGAAGAAACTCTTATAAAAAGTGAAGGAATTAACTTGGCGGAAATCACACTAATAACCATTTCAGTAGTGATCGTCATAATTTATATTATTAAAGGAATTAAATCAGCAATAAAAAAGAGCCTCAATGGCATTGCTCGCGATCAACCGAGAATTTAAAAATCACAAGTATGCTCCTAATTAACATTATAAAGAGTGACGAGTGCCTCAAACCGGAGGCCCAACACCCCCCAACGATTGGGAATGGGGGAATAGAAGTGTTTTCATCTTATCATCATTATCATCTTCATCATCAACAACAAATACAAGAAACATCTTCAGCCCCACCTTTATCAGCCAACTGAAACAACAAGCGTAACGTAGCAGCTAGTGAGCAGAAAAAAAAAATGGGTGACAACAGTTGTAAATTCCAAAATTTATAAAAAACAAAAAAAAAAAAAAAATTATTTTATTTATAATCATGTTATCAGGTAATTATAAACATCAGGTAATTATAAATAAACAGTCTTAAATTAACTACTGAACTGAAAAGTGTATTCTTTAAAGGGTTCAACAGCATGCTTATGAAGAATAGAGAAAGAAGAGCAAAATATATAATACAAAAATATTATCGTTGTAAAAAACTGATATTTTGAATAACTTTTGAAGTTTTCTTTTAAAATTGTTTATGTAGCTAAATAAGCGGGGGTAACTGCCCCCCTTCTACCCCACTTGCTACGCCAATGTGCGGAGTTATTTCGGAAATAGCTGTCATTTAAGTGATGTGCAGCGCTTGTCCAACCGCATGTGCAGATCGTGCAAGGCACGGGGGCGCGAGCTGCACAAGGGCGCTGTAGTATTTTATATAAAAACACTAGAGTTATTTGCAGCTATTTTATAATTATTTGCAAAATATTAAGAGCGTGTAAGAACATATTATTCGAAGCTATGCATAGAAAATTGTAAAAATTATTTGTAAGGCGCGCAATCAGTAATAAATAAAATTTTGTATTCAAAATACAGGCACATATCATGAACAATAAATAGACTTATCTCATTTACATATGAAGGGCTTATTGCAATAAGCCACATGATCTAAAAAATTAATACATACATCAGCCCGAATGTATTACTCAATGCATTGCGAACAACCATTGAAGAGATTTTGGTTATCTCTTATTAATTTTCTAACTTATTTGTAAAAGTTTCCGTGTTCAATTGCATTTTTTCACACAAAAATACATTTTTTCAAAACTTTAAATTGGATTATTTCAAAATATGTTTTATGTGGCTTATCATGTTCTTGCAATAAGCCCTTCATATATTTGATGAATTTCTATAATAAATCTAAATGTATTAAAGAAAACTTAATTCAGTGTCTTGCATTGCACAGCTGCATGGTTTGTTATTCAAAGAAAATTTCTTTTAAGAATTGGTGAAAAATCCTAATATTTTTCGAGTCATCGATGTTCCTAAAGGCATTAAAGCCAATGATGGTATAGACAATTTGTTGTCAAATGAAAATAATTAAAAATTATCTTTGAAATTCGATAAATCAAGAGCGATTAAATAACTTAAATTCAATTTGATAAAATCATAGAACAGTTTGCATCTTTAAAGCACAAAAACGTGCCCTCTACAAAATAATTTTAAAAATTGCAACATTTAAAAAATCCCGAATAAAAATATTAGCTGGCGAGCAGCGGTTAAGCATGGGCAGCACGGCCGCACATGGGTCCAAAATAAACTAGAAATAATCCAAAAAACCTTGCGGTCGAAAGTCGGATCGAAAAACGGCCGTATAGGCCTAAATTTAGTTGTACGGCCATTGCATGCCACCAAATTTTTCAGAGCTCTTATTCAATAACAAACGTATGCGAAACAATAAAAGCAAGCCTCTCTTGGCTATACCCATGTTGATAGTATCGCCCTTTGTATGTAGCGCAAAATAACTTTTTTGTATGATTTTAGTTAAAAAAACCATTATTTTTATTGGAGAATAATTACCGTAGGTCCGTTGTACAGCCGATATTATTATTTTAAAACGGCCTCTGTTTGGCCAAATAGTCCTGCAAACGATCCTTGTAAGTCCGAGATATGTTTTTTAAAATTAGTCCTTGTTCGCCCGCTTACTAAATGTAGCTCGGCTTAGCTAAAAAAGTTTTTATTTTTACTTGAGATAGCATATCGTCGCCCTAATTCTAATAGGACGTATGTCAAAATTGGTGAAAGTAACGATTATTAGCGGTTTAGATAGATTGGTCAAAAATACATATATGTCCTTTTTTAGTTTTTAATGTTTGTATGAAAAAAGGGAGGTAGAATGTTTGAAACAATACATTATCGTGTGAACTTCATACAAATAATAAATAGTTTTCTTTGCCTCCTGAACAATAGATAATTTTGACTTAGGTCGTATTAGAATTAGGCCGACGATATCTAAGCGTACAAAATTTTATTTTTGCATAAAATTTAATACTTTTGAATAAATTGTAGGGTACTGCAATTTTTGGGGCTAATGATTGGACTCGAAAGGGAGCGCCTTACCGAGAAACAATTTCATATTTTGTGTCAAAAAAGTAGCTGATATATGTCCGGTGTGCGTGTCGGTAAATGTCCGCCCTCTGCACCGAAAGAAGTGCTAGTTCTGGAACACCTTGGGCAGGCACAATGTACGAACGAATACTGATTCGGGCACTCGTTGTTACTAGTTTTTGAGCAATTTATTGACATAACACAGACTTACTACGGTACTATTTTAGGTAACTTTCGAGGTACTTATTGGGTATGTTTCGGTTACTTTATAGTTAAGACTCGGGCCAGTTTCGACACATATCGGCTACTTTAACACAATATATAAATTTTGTTCTCGGGTCCTGTTCGCAAAAACTTCGCAGTTTTTCGTTACTACTCGTAGCTTTTAAAAATGAAATTGAGTCTGATACTCGGTACTTTAGTGCCTGAGTAGTTTGGTAAGGACACAAATTGGTTCTCAGGTAAAGCTCTTGGAAAGGCTTTGGTGATGTGCTATCCCATACATTATACCGGCATGAATGTAGCTTTAAAATAATGACAGAATCAATTTGATGATATCGTCACCTGCATGTCAAAACCATGAATGTGCTTTTTTATAGTTTTTGGGAAAACGAGTTTAAAGGATTTAATGCTTCTGAAAATAAGGGAAGTAAAATTTTTTAAATTTTCATTTACCGAATAGTAAGTATTTAGTGACTTAACAATTGGCTTACAATTTGGTTTGCCTACCGCTTTCCAAAGGGATTTTAAAACACATTCATTGTTTTGGCATTCAGAAAAATTCCAATTTATACAACTTTTATGCTTACAAAGAATCGAGTAATGTTGTATGAATGTTAAAGATCTGTTATTTGTTGATACTTTGGTTTGCAGATATGTGGGCACTAGGTCCCTCGATTTATGATTTAAATTTGGTTGGCCTATTTCACTCCTAAAGGATTTTAGAACATATTCATTGCACAAAATGTGTTCTAAAAAATGTGGCTTGTACAAAAATTCCAACTTAAGTTTTTCCCTGATACTTTGGTTTGCAGATATGTGGGAATAAGGTCCTCAATTTATGATTTAAATTTGGTTGGCCTACTTCACTCCTAAACGATTTTAGAACATATTCATTGCACAAAATGTGTTCTAAAAAATGTGGCTTGTACAAAAATTCCAACTTACAAAACATTCATACTTCAAGGAATCGAGTAATGTATGAATATGAAAGATAAGTTTTTCCCTGATACTTTGGTTTGCAGATATGTGGGTATAAGGTCCTCAATTTATGATTTAAATTTGGTTGGCCTACTTCACTCCTAAACGATTTTAGAACACATTCATTGTTCTGGCATGTTGATCCACATGCCTATTTCATATGTTGATGCAATGTTCCTTATGTATAATTGCATCAGAAACAGCAATAAGCCAAAAATCGAATTTTTCACATTCATGGTTTTGGCGTGCAGGGGACGATATCTCCGTTGTTTTATTTAAATTTATTTTCCAATTATTCTTATTTGGTCAATCAAAAAAAAAAAAAAAAAAACAAAAACGTAAAACTTTTCGTATGTACTTTTGAATTGGAATTTCGGTAATATTTGTTTATAATTTTCATACGTTCAACAAGTGTAAAGCGATGCTTGATGAAATGGCAACCCATTTTTAATTTTTTGACAGCTAGATATCATTGGTATCTCCGATACAGAACAATTGGAAAAACTATCAGTGCTTTCTGGTCACCCTATACTTAAAAAAAAAACCTAGTTCTTATTGTACTATTCCGGTATTAATGACAAATACATTCTTTAATAAATTTTAAATAAAAACATCTTAAAACTTCACCTCCAACATGATTATATAATATTTTAAATTTTATGCTTCATTCTCATTCTAGCGACCGTTTTCTCATCTCATATTTTTATAAAACTGAACGTTATCTGAAAGCATTATGCATTGTTTGCTTTACTTTTTTCCCTCATTAATATATATTGCCTTACGTAGTAGGTACCTAGATTTATTTTAAAATGTGTACCTCCATTGATTTATGATACTAGATATATTATATATATTTGAGTCGTTAAAAAACTGTCATTCACGTAGCTGCATTTCCATTATTGTTCTTATCAGCAAATTTTATTTTTTCTTTTATTTTTTTTTGCTTTTTTTTTTTTTTGTTTATTGTAAGTATATATATTTTGTTTTTATTGCCTACCTATTTGATTGTTATTTGTTTTTCCCGAAGCTACGTTTTTACATTTGCATAAATATCTTTTCTCTGTGTTACAATTTTTGTTGGTTTTTTTTACTATCTTGTTCTCTGTAACATTGTTATTGTAATTCGCTTGTGTAACAACAGCAACAGCAACAACAACAAAAACAGCAACAGGACCTCCACAGAATAACAAGCATTGTCGGTTCACTTTATTTTGGAAATGGCGATATCCTTTAGTATCCACACGTTCTTCTTACGTGATGGAGTTACTCCACTGTTTTCATCGTTTTTTTTCTCCAATAACTGTTTTTTTAATGGACTCAAAGCCAAATATGGCCAATGAGCTTATTTCTTTTAAGCCAATACCTGTTTTGTTTTCTTTTTCTTTTGCGCTTGTTTCCTTATAGTTATATTTTTATTCCTTATCATTTCTAAGAAACGTTTTCTCATCACTTTACTATGAAATGAGAGCAAAATTTATGTTGAGTTTTTTAACTTTCCTGTTACCTTTTTTGGATTTGGCGGAGGACACACGTGGTTTGCAGTGATATATGCTCTAAGCGAAAAGTTTAAGGTTACATATGACAGATTTATGTTAAGATTTTTTATTTTTCGAACATTTTAAGAATCCATTATGAACCTATTTTGCGTGGGGTTTTCCACACTAGACTCTTTTTTTCAGTTTATAACGTTCTACCGATATCTTTTTTTTTTCATCGATTCATCGATATTGATTCAAATATTATCCGAAGTTTTTTACATCACCTTTCAATGAAGGCTGAGTGTGGGTAGCTACATGAGTAGCTTGTGCGAATATCTGAATTTACATATTTTCACGAGTATTGAAATAATATGCATTTGAAATATGAAATGAGAAGTACGTGAAAAGCGTTAAAAATTCTATGTACAATTTTTTTATTCTTATTTATTTGCGATCTTTCAAAATAAACAGTAAGCAAATGTATTCAGATGTTTTAATAATTAAAAGCAAGATAATATTACATCTTAAATTAGTTACTTAAATACATTTATGTAATAATTACAGATTTGTATTGAAATATATTGTAGCTAACGATGAGGTTAAATAACGATGTAAAATTTAAAAGTTTTTCTTTAAGACTCTGTTTTTCATAACTGACCTTCCGTTTCTGTAAAAACCTGCTACATCTAGCTGCTATTAAGAAAAACCACTTAATTTGAAAAAAGTCTTAAAAATCAAATTTTGCCCTAAAATACATTGACTTCCAAGACAATTTGTAGGTACTCTTAAATTTAAAGAAAAATAAAATATAATTCATAATTCAAAACCAGTTGCGACGCTATTTATTAGCAACTATTTTTTTGAAATTTTTTATAATTTCGTTAATTTGGTGCTACTGTTTTATAGGAGATATATCTAAATGTTATTCGATTTAAAATAATTTTCGCATAACGTTTGAGTGAAGTTAAATAAACTTAATTTGCTTTCTAAAAACATAAATAAGCAATTTTATGCGCGTTTTTTTTATTAAAAAAATATGTGGTTTGCATGGGAGTTAGGCGATGCAGTTGACCTAGAATTCTAATTTAATTGCTGTTACTTAGTTTAGGTTAAAACCCATTTGTACAAAATTGCATGGCCCTTGCTTTCATAGTTTCTTGGATAAAGCCAATGTCATCCTAAAATCGAAAAAAGCGCACTGTACGACGGCCGCCTATTAAAAAAAGAATTATTGTATCTGTAGTAGTATTGTACTGTAGAAGTCCTGTAGACAGCGAAGGCGGTGTTGGACTTACTGAGGGTTGACTTCCCTGAGCAGCGGCCAAAGGCCTCCTATTAAAAAGATAAAACTTAATACATTTAGTTAAAGTTTTAAGGCTGTGTGCGAATTGATCTAAATTCGACCTAACTAAATTGTGTCGATAAGGCCAGTGTTTCCTAATTTAGGAAATTAATAATCAAATTAATTTTTGTTAAATTGTTTTTGTTCATAATAACACATTGAAATATTATATTCAAATTGGGTCATTTTTCATTTTTTTGGATGATTTTTAAAATAATTTTTTGGGGCATATTTTATTTGGGTGATTTTAAATTGTCCTTAAAAAATATTTTAAGTGATTTATAATTTTTTTTGGGCAATTTTTAATTTTAATTTTTTGGACATTTTTCATTCCATTTTAGGCTATTTTTCATTTGGGCAATTTTTTATACTTTTTTTTATTTTTTATTGGGCGATTTTTCATAACGCCTTTTATTTGGGTGATTTTTCATTTTCTTTATAAATGTTTTAGGTTATTTTACACTTTTTTTGGGTGATTTTCATATAATATTTTTTTTTTGCCATTTTTCATTTGGGCAATTTTTCATTTTTTGGGCGTTTTTGCATAACGTCTTTTATTTGAGTGATTTTATCATTTTCTTCAAAAAGTTTTGGGTTATTTTTAACTTTTTTTGGGCCATCTTTCATTTCATTTTGGGCCATTTTTCATTTCATTTAAGGCCATTTTTCATTTGGGCAATTTTTTTTTTATTTTTTATTGGGCGATTTTTTATAACGCCTTCTATTTGGGTGATTTTTCATTTTCTTTATAAATGTTTTAGGTTATTTTACACTTTTTTTGGGAGATTTTCATTTTAGTTTTTGGGATATCTTTCGTTTGGGCAATTTTTAATTTTTTTTGGGCGATTTTTCATAACGCCTTTTATTTGGGTGATTTTTCATTTTCTTCAAAAAGTTTTGTGTTATTTTTCACTTTTTTGGGCGATTTTTCATTTAATTTTTTTGACCATTTTTCATTTTATTTTGGGCCATTTTTCATTTGGGCAATTTTTTCATAACGCCTATTAGCATCATCTTACAAGCAGTATGTTTAAAAACCGCGTATACTATAACATTAGCTGTAACATTAATGAAGCTTGAATAAGTTTCGTGCACAATTTATCTTAAGTTCTGCACCATAATGTAGCACTAAACAATGAACTGTAAAATAATTTTCCATATGAACAGCTAATTAGACGTATTAATGTCAAAATTTGACTAAAATCAATACAACATATTACGAACGTAATTGTATTGCTTGTTCAGCAAGGATTCGTTCGCTTATACTGATGTCATAAGCAAGAGTTGCCAAGCGTTATAGGAACATGCTGCAAAGAAATACATTAAAGCTTTTTTGTATGCTACAGATTTTTCAACTGATAATTTTGAATACATTTTACTATTTCTTTGCAGAACCACCTCAATAGTCCAGTATTTATAACCGGAAAGATGCAGGCAGGGAAAACCCTATGAAATAAGTTGGGGCAAGTAAAGTATATGCCGACTCAGTTTTATTAAGCGTAACATCAATTATTTACAAAAACAAATTATGACTGCGTAATAATAATAATAAAACAATAACAGAAGCAACAGCAGGAAATCATAAAAGAAGCAACAAAACTGTAAATGGCATCAACAGTAATAAGACCAAAACAACGAAAGGACTCAGTAGTCATGACGGGCAAACTAGGCCGATTACCGCTTGGGGATTGGTGACGGGGTAAGAGTGGCGCACAAGATTCATAACTACTGTGGAGCTCATTTAATGGAGAAACATGCTTTCTACCCTCTTTTCCGTGGTAACATCTTTTAGGTGCAGAAATGAATATAAATTTAATGAAGCTAAAACACAACAAAAGTTGAGATAGAAACTTAAAAAAGGATTAAAACGAAATAATATCTAAAGAAAGATGAAACCCACTTGAAAAGTTATTGCGGGTTAAGTCCATAGAAGGCAAACACACCCAAAACGAAAGAGGGTCGCAAGTGGGGTGAAATTGTAAAAAGTATTTTGAAAACAATAATTATAGGAGTTGAACCTGTTCGAAAGCCAATGCCTGAATGTAAGAAAAAATTAATGCCAAATACGCTTAGGTTTTCATTTTTTTCCGACATGGAATGACGTATGTACTGCATACTATTGTTATAGCTTCATGTTTATGTTCCTTCAATTTCTATCATATTTCTGAAGCCGAGATATATTTTGGCTCTGACCACAGAAGGCGTGGGTGTGGTTTTCATAAAGAAATTAATTCTGTTTTTTGTAAACTTTACTTGTGTCACGATTAAAACATGCTATGTTTATAAAATTTCCATAAAAAATCATTAAGAGTTGCCAGGTAAATGCTAATGAAACCTCTAAGCAAAAAATCTGTAAAAGTCAAAACAAAAGAATTTCAGAATTTAAGAAAGACGCTGCTGAGAATGATTAAATATCCACAAAATTCTATAAACACAAAGTCTTGGCAACACTGTCACGCTCTGTCCTCACTTCAATTCGCTCGACATTGCAGTAAATCTCAAAGTAATATAAATGCGATAATAAAAGGAGAAACAAAAACCTAATAAAGAAACTCAGCATGGCAACCTTTTCACAAAACAGCTTCCTTACACCTTTTTTTATTTTTTTTTTGCATTGCACGCAAACCACTTCAATGGCTTATTGAGAAATTCACGTAGAAGGACTACGACAAGGACCTCAATTCGTAGAGAAAAAAGAAAATCGTGCTAGCGTTGCCACCCATTGACAAAAGACGATGACGACGCCACGCGAATGCGGTGATGACGATGCCAACAACAAAAACAACAACAAACAGCAAGCACAAAGTAAATCTTACAACCAACAACAACAACCAAAAAGCAACTACAGCTAAAACAAAAACATCAAAATGCGAAAACCAAAGGATATTAGCAAAAAAAAAAAAAGAAAATGATATGATGGCATGCCAGTACATTTATAAAAATATAAAAGGATAAAATGTAAATAAAAATATTTAAGTGTAAGTAAGAACAAGTGTTGTAGGGTGAGAATAGACAAGGCGGCAACGTGGTATCAAAGGATTCGCAAGCGTGGCTGCTTTTGGAATGTGTTTTTAAAAGTATTCCTATCTTGCTGGCCGGGGATGTGAATATTCAAAAAGCAAGAGCGAAAGAGCTTTAAATTATCAAATTTAAAATTTTTAAAGAAAAAAAAATTAAGGTTATTTTAACTAAGGTTTAGATTCGTTGAGAAACTCTGTGTTCGGTGTTTCGTGTTCGGTAGGAAAATGTCAAGAAAAAACATGCAATTCCCAAAAAAATTAACGCTACGACGTAAGTCATAAGCCTTGTATCTAAAAAGTATCCCCAATAATTTTTTTGGTTTTGAAATAAAAAAATATAAAGTTGATAGAATTGATGACGAAACACACAGATATAAACGATACAGGTCAAGATTGTTTTGTAAAAATTTTAAAAATATATATCAAGTTCAATTCGATAACTTGCAACATGCGTTTAATTGTTTTAGTCCGCTTTTCGTCATTGCTTAGTATTCATATAAAGCATATTCTGAAAAAATATAAACAATTACAGCAAAAGATACATAGGCGTCCGCAGGGGGGTCAGGGGCACTTTCCCCTCCCTAGGCAATGATAATTTTTTATATATCTTCATATTAAATTAAAAAAATTTTAAGAGAAAATCAAAAAACTTTCAAAATTGTAAGTTGTGCTTAAACTTAGAGGCTTGAGGACTTTGTTAATAAAAACGTCGGTTTTAGTTAAACTAGAAGTGTAAAATTTTGCGAAACATGTATTTTGATAAGATTCATCGTAATCAATCAAAAAGTCGAATTTGAATTTTTTTTAACTTTTGGCTTTTTTGATTTCATTATGTATTTAATATATTTTGAAATAATACAAAACTACTTTTCTATGGTTAATTTATAAATAAAGCAGAGCTAAACCATTAACTTTCAAAAAGTATGTTGTACACGCTGCTGTAAGGCCGTGCGCGCTGATATTACGCGTTTTAGTCCCTATTGCTCTAACATTTTTTTTTTGCAAGCGCTGCTGAAAAATACTGAATATTGTATGTTTTTAAACATATTCATTTATTTAATATTCATTATTTTCAGCCGCGTTTGCGAAAAAACAATTGAGAGTGGTGTCCCAAAAAAAAGAGTAATATGAACACGGCCTAATAAGTTACGACACCATTTCATTAACCTTTGTTTCACAAAAACTTTTCAATACGTATTCTTAAATTGAAAAAATTTTTCTAAGAATTTTATTCGTAATTTTCAGACTCGAATAGAATTCGTAGAATGGACGTAGTTTGGTACACATTTCAAATATTTTATTCGTATTCGTACAAAAAGAAATTTATATTGTACTTTACATTTACGAATGATCGTAATGCCTAGTCACGAAAAAAAACCTTCTGTTCAGCTAGGGTTTGAACCGCGGTTCTTTAGCGTATGGAGCACGTACTCTTCCAGTAGGCTACGGCCACCTTGCAATCACACATGTTCTTATATTCGGTAATTGTTCGACAAACCAGTCTGAACGATTTCAGTTGTAAATTTTTTTAAACTCAACTAGAACTT